>CM075341.1:51546997-52006997 GCA_037788925.1 Mytilus galloprovincialis
TAAAACTTTAATGACTTACTTCAATGCCGATGTTGGTCCAAATTCGCCTAGACGAAAGTAGACATAGGAGCTCGTTGAACTTAGTTTGCCGGATGCCTTAGTTGGAATTCCAACTGCTTTATTTTTTTTTTTTTTTTTTTTTTTTTACATATAAAGCTTTGTAGATGTGGTGTGAAGGCCAGTGAGACAACTTTCCACCAAAGTTTAAATGAAATGGATGTATAAAGCAATTGTTATAGTCCAATGTACAACATTTAACAATAAGGAAAACCTATACCATATAGTCGACTTAAAGAGGCCCCGATATGAAAAAAAATTTGAAAAAAATAAAACATAATTATTTATCAAAAAGAAAAACAATATGATAGATTTATATAACCAATGCACTACAGGCTCCTGATGTTGGACCGACAAAAAACAAATTTGGCGGGATTAAACATGTGAGCTCCCAGCCCTCTCCTTAACCTGGGACACTGGTGTAACAGCACAACTTGATAAGATAAACCTGTACAGTTGCAATTGGCTCAACTCAAAATGTCGGTAGAAGGCATAAAAACCATATACATAAAATATTGACAAAAGAGTAATTTTAGTAACTGATAGCTATTTCAAAGCGAATTACAACTAAGAGGTAAATGATGTATCTAAAGTATTAGTCAGTATATATCCAACGGTTTTAGGTAAAGACGTAATAAAACGCATAAACTTGTGCAATGCCAAATATAAGTAAACAGTATCAAGAGGATCATGAGGATGTAAGATCTTTTTTTATTTATGAAAGAATTTGGTAAAGGGTGACTTTTTCCGACCGGCAGTAAAACCTGACTGAAGTTGACCACTCGTTTAGTTTTGTGGGATGTAAAAGTACACAGTCACGTCCAGTCCGAATGGGAATATAAGATCCAATAATGTCTCGTGTAGAGAGCACCAGGATAGTTTCACTGTACGGACCATTGCAAAACCTTTATGAGAGGTCCATAAATGAAACATTTGTGTCCTTATTCAATATACTTCATTTTATCCAGTGGCAGTTCAAACTTCCCTGACGTAATTTCGGATGGCCTCCTTCCAGGACCTACATGTAGTATGTGTTGCTACTTTGTGCTTATCCTGAACATGCATTACATATTTTCAAGTGAACGTTAAGCAACCAACAATTTTATTGATAATTATTAAGACATGAAAGAAGAAACAAAGCAAATGTCTGAGGTTAGGCTGATGATTGATGCTTTCCTCAACCGCATAGTATACCATGTATACCGATGACACCAAAGGTAACTCGGGAATAAAAATATGGTCCCTTTGGTCTTCTCCGAAATAAGTCAAAATTTGAATGCAATGCATATGGGTGGGTATAGACTTTAAGGTGCTTATAGTAACTAGAATTACCAATCATAGATTTTGGCACCACAGTAGAAAGACTGTTATGTTATTGTTATGCGTTTACTTTTCTACATTGGCTAGAGGTATAGGGGGAGGGTTGAGATCTCACAAACATGTTTAACCCCGCCGCATTTTTGCGCCTGTCCCAAGTCAGGAGCCTCTGGCCTTTGTTAGTCTTGTATTATTTTAATTTTAGTTTCTTGTGTACAATTTGGAAATTAGTATGGCGTTCATTATCACTGAACTAGTATATATTTGTTTAGGGGCCAGCTGAAGGACGCCTCCGGGTGCGGGAATTTCTCGCTACATTGAAGACCTGTTGGTGACCTTCTGCTGTTGTTTTTTTCTATGGTCGCTGATTACAAAAATCTATGGTTCCCCTTTAAAATAAGGGAGATTATTGGCTACTTTCGGTGTACAAAATGACAATTTCGGTGTCATATAATAGCTTCATTATACTTTTGCTTTTTGAAAATGAGATAATTTCCTACTTTAATTCAACAAAATGTCACATCCGGTTACAAATGATAGGTTACTTCACATCGAATCTTTAAATATATGGACGTTAGGCACTGTTAGTTAATATTAGTGCAAGAATGGCTACTAACGGTTTACACAAGGTCCCTTCCACTTGATTTATCTTTCAAGTTCATATATTGTCAAGCCTAATGCAAAACCCCTTATGGCTTTATAATGCACCAGTATGATGTTATAGCAAAGGTCAAAACCTTTGTCATAACTCATTGATCTCTTTTTCCGACCGGCAGTAAAACCTGACTGAAGTTGACCACTCGTTTAGTTTAGTGGGATGTAAAAGTACACAGTCACGTCCAGTCCGAATGGGAATATAAGATCCAATAATGTCTCGTGTAGAGAGCACCAGGATAGTTTCACTGTACGGACCATTGCAAAACCTTTATGAGAGGTCCATTAATGACACATTTGTGTCCTTATTCAATATACTTCATTTTATCCAGTGGCAGTTCAAACTTCCCTGACGTAATTTCGGATGGCCTCCTTCCAGGACCTACATGTAGTATGTGTTGCTACTTTGTGCTTATCCTGAACATGCATTACATATTTTCAAGTGAACGTTAAGCAACCAACAATTTTATTGATAATTATTAAGACATGAAAGAAGAAACAAAGCAAATGTCTGAGGTTAGGCTGATGATTGATGCTTTCCTCAACCGCATAGTATACCATGTATACCGATGACACCAAAGGTAACTCGGGAATAAAAATATGGTCCCTTTGGTCTTCTCCGAAATAAGACAAAATTTGAATGCAATGCATATGGGTGGGTATAGACTTTAAGGTGCTTATAGTAACTAGAATTACCAATCATAGATTTTGGCACCACAGTAGAAAGACTGTTATGTTATTGTTATGCGTTTACTTTTCTACATTGGCTAGAGGTATAGGGGGAGGGTTGAGATCTCACAAACATGTTTAACCCCGCCGCATTTTTGCGCCTGTCCCAAGTCAGGAGCCTCTGGCCTTTGTTAGTCTTGTATTATTTTAATTTTAGTTTCTTGTGTACAATTTGGAAATTAGTATGGCGTTCATTATCACTGAACTAGTATATATTTGTTTAGGGGCCAGCTGAAGGACGCCTCCGGGTGCGGGAATTTCTCGCTACATTGAAGACCTGTTGGTGACCTTCTGCTGTTGTTTTTTTCTATGGTCGCTGATTACAAAAATCTATGGTTCCCCTTTAAAATAAGGGAGATTATTGGCTACTTTCGGTGTACAAAATGACAATTTCGGTGTCATATAATAGCTTCATTATACTTTTGCTTTTTGAAAATGAGATAATTTCCTACTTTAATTCAACAAAATGTCACATCCGGTTACAAATGATAGGTTACTTCACATCGAATCTTTAAATATATGGACGTTAGGCACTGTTAGTTAATATTAGTGCAAGAATGGCTACTAACGGTTTACACAAGGTCCCTTCCACTTGATTTATCTTTCAAGTTCATATGTTGTCAAGCCTAATGCAAAACCCCTTATGGCTTTATAATGCACCAGTATGATGTTATAGCAAAGGTCAAAACCTTTGTCATAACTCATTGATCTCAAATCGAAAGACCCCAGCTCTATAATAGGTAATTTTACGATGTTATCCATCCAAGCACCGTATATTTAATAAATATTTATTGAAAAAAGAGAAAAAGCACTTTGACCCAATGTGTCTGCGTTACGTCATGTCTCAACTTGCCAAACACCTTTTGTCGATAACTGTTACGGTTTCTGAAGAGTTGCAATAGCAAACAGTGTTTACAATTAAAAGCACCTTTTACCTTGACCTCAATTTCCTGCTTATGGACCAATGACCTCATATCAAAAGCCGCTAGGGCTCTATGACTTACAGTTTATGACTTACACCAACATATATATATATATATATATATATATATCATGTTAAACACATTAATGGAAATAACTATTAGTACATGTAACATGATCCTGAGAAAGATATCAACATTTTGGAGTGAAAAACAATTCTGAGGAAATGCAATAACAGTAAACGGGGAGATAACTCCCATCTGGAAAGTATCCTGTTAAATCGTCGAGTTTCAAAAACGCAACATTTTCATATATCTAATATCTAACCGACATGTTGCCAAACACATGAAAAAAGCACATTTTCGTAACAAAAATGACGGGATATAATCAATATTGTAAACAAATTAAAAAGGTCTTTCACGGCAGAGTGAACAGACATTATACATATTTATATTCAAATTCACAACTTAAGCTGACACACGAAAATGCTTGTCTACTGCCATCAAAAGTGAAAAATACATGAAGGATCATTGACTGACTAATTTCAAGTCAAATGTTGAAGAAAAACTTACAAAACACCTTCAAAAAGAAAAAAAAACAGACGCATTAAAAATCTGTAGTTAACAAAATATATAAAAGTATGATTAAGTGCCTCGAACCCTGCAACACAAGGTGATAAAAAATTATCCCAATGAGCAACTCCTACTCATCGAAGATCACGACTAGTGTTGATCATAGAAATCAAGTATGTAGTAACTTGTACTAGTTTAAAAATAAACGAGAAATGGAGGGCGGTTAAGTGGTTACGACAAATGGAATATACACATGGTCGTCTGTGGAACAGGTGTTTCATATTGTTCAAATCATATCGACTGGAGTTTCATTGAGTTAAATTCATCTATATCATAACGTAACTTCAAGAATATATCATGATCTGGGAGTTATGCTTTGATAAGCATGTGTCATGAACTGAAAAGGCTATAGCGCAAATTAAAATCATATATCCATGTCGTCTAGATTTTCGCTCATACAATAAAAAATAAAACATATCAATGAAGAGAAGAGCATTTTTGGCTTTCATAGAAATGATGAATGTCTACTGGAAACCGTCTTTCAAACTAAACACATTGCAATAAAAAGTATTTCAATGCAAATTTCAAGATTTGAAATAAGCATGTGTTTTTATATTTTGAATTCACACATAATATCGTAAGGGTTCTTTGTAGTTTTTATCAAATGTTGTGTACTAATATGTACGTACGTTTTTGCATGACTAATAATAGCTGGAAGTCGGATTCGGTTATTTGTCCACGGTTGCAATATTGATATTAGCCCTGAAATACCCTCAAATTTAACTTCTGGTAAAGTTGTCAATCAAAAATAATAAATAAAATATGTGATAAATACATCATTACATAAAATGCCATGTAATAATTTATAGTAAAAGACAGACAAAAAAACTAGGTTTAAGCTATATTACATATGTCTGAATTGCACAACCGTTTTATTTGTTACAACAACTCAACGAATCACGAAACATACATTGCAAATGAAGCCTGTAAAGCTATTAAGCAGCAGGTATAAACTTAAAATGTCCATTGTAAAATGAAAATAATTTCAGGGCTATGACAACATGTTAAGCAAAGACAATATTTTTGAACACTGAGTGTAATCACTAGGGCGGAAAAAAATGAAGTCTTTACCCTTACCAACGTTTTAACACTTCCTTTGAAAGCTTTCTCGAGAGTGAAAAATAAGGTTAACGCCATATAACATATAAATTACAATCAATCTTACAGATATTCCTTCTGATGAATTCCAATAATGTTGGAATTCCTATTCATTGACACAAAACTTAATCCTGAACACTGGAGCCGTACAATTTACATGTATGAATCTATATACATTTATTAAACATGCATGGTCTTAATTAATAGACATTCAAAAATCAAATTTACATTATAGATATTCTAGTCACAATTTTGCCAATATAAAAGTATCGGTTTTAATCTTACAACAAAAATATAACTGAATATATCATAGATAAAAAAAAACATAAAATGATAGGTCACATATAAATGCCAATTCCTACCTTAAACAAACAAACACACTAAAATTTGAAACAAAAATCAAACAGTAGAGAAACCAAACAGAAAAATTACAAGGGAAGAACCATCAATCCAAAGAAAGTATTCAAATTCATTATATAGTTAAACATGTTTTTCATCAACACATTGCATAATTGAGTTTGGTAAATTTCCATCCAATGTCGCATCTATGATCATTTTTTAAAATACTGTTTTATCATCAATTTACAAAGCTAAGGATGCTGGTGCTTAATGATGTTAAAGGTGTATTTGAATTTTGTCTTGATAAATGTTATAAGCATATAAAAAAAAGTTTAATCTACAAATTTACCCATACAATTATTGTTAAATTATTTTGAAAATTTAAAACCTTGGTTATTATGATAATTGAATTTCAAAATGCTGTTTACTGGAAAAGAATGAACCGACAGCCAAAACCAATGATTGCTTTGACTTTTTGATTGACAACATATTTGTTGTATTTGGTTGATTCATATTTCAACAAACAGTCGTTATTACAAAGGGTATAAATGGATACCCCTACTGGTTGACTTGTTTTGTACTCATGTGAAGCAAAATTCAAACAAATCTTCTCAAATATTAAGAAACACCATGATACTTCCAAGTTATTCAAAGAGCAAACAATGACATATTGATCATTTTCTGTCACTCTATTACCTTATTACCTACATAACAGTTTTTTATTGTCTCTCATCAATCCCTGTGAACTTGAAATAAATTAAGGATACTACTTAGACTAAAAGGTTTGGATCTTTCCCTGATATTGACACAGAAGGACAACTTCAAAATTAGATCTATGACAATGTGGTGACTTCAGCTTACCCAGTGTTAACCACCAATTCCCTAGCAGTAACATATCCTCTACTTCATAGTATGATCTTATAAGTTATATGGTTTGCTACTGACCCTATACGGATCCATAGAGGGTTAGTAAAATCCATAGGGGGTGAGGCCGAAGGCAGAATATCCTATCAATTTTACTCACCCTATATGAGTCCTTAGGGGGTCAGTTGTGAACCGTATGACGGATTTATCGCACACGGGACTTTTCTTGCTAAATTATGTATAAATATAAGCAATGAAATATAAAAAAGATTAAATCGATGACATAATCATTTATAGTAAACGTGACGTCATGAACCCCATATGAAATATGCACAACCCATATGGATCCATAGGGGGTCACCACGTTACAGCATTAAACCAATCGTATTGTCATAATTTATCCGAAGTGCGATAATTACATATCTCAATTGAAATACGATACGAGCATGCTTTTTTACATTATACCGGCTTAATCAATAGGGTTATGGTCTTGACGTAAAATCTTCTTAAGAAAGGATTTGAAGAAAAGAAGTAGCAAGAGCCACTTACCCTTTTAAAGCACTCGATATTACTGTGTTAAGGGTTCATGTGATTCTTTAACTTTTTTGTCATTTTACCTTGATTGTTTTTTTTTTTTCATTCCTAAAGGGATTTACGAGATTCGAACATCGCTAATTTTCAGTTGTCTCTAAATCACCAATATTAAATCGCTAAGTATATGCTGTTCTTAAAAGGATTTTAAACGAAAAACAAATCAACAATTTAAAATGATAACCTTATCAAAGACTGTTTTCTGTCAATTATTCATCTAGTAATAACAGCCAAGACAAGCAGTTTTTCCATTGTAAAATTTACTGTAGAATCTCCATCCGGCTTCATTGTGATGTGGTATGTCTGACACAACATTTGATCCAAACCAGAGTAGTTCACACCTAAAATGTATAGAATGACGGATGTTTTAAATTAAACATGAATATTTTGATTTAATAAAAAGTAAAATAACAAAAATACCGAACTCCAAGGAAACTTCAAAATGGAAAGTACCTAATCAAGTAGCAAAACCAAAAGCGCAAACTCATCAACCGAATGTAAAACAAAATGTTATATTCCTGATCTGGTACAGACATTTCCTTATGGAGAAAATAGTGAGTTAAGCCTGGTTTAAAGCTAGCAAAAAACTCACTTGTATGATAGTCGCATAGAATTCAATTACATTGACAACAATGTTTGATCGAAACAAACAGACATAATAGGTAAAAATGTGAAACATTGAGTACAGCAGTCAACATTGTGTTATGATCTTAATCACCATACAAACAAACAATTCTGTCAACAAAGAAAAAACAAAATGGCATATAAACACTCTATAGACACAGAATATAAGCAAAAATGAAAGACAAACTATGACCATAGCACAATGACCCAATTTCGGGATGTATAAATACCGAGCCACGCCAAAAGGATATTACCAAACATAGATTTACAAATGGAGACTTGTTTCATTGGCAATCATAACACATTATTTTTATAAATAGTAAAGGTTTAACATATACAACGACAAATAAAAACACTATAACACGTAATTAAGATGATGAACAACGCCAGTACATAGAATCTATACTTCAAGACCACCATGTATTTTTTGTGAAGTTGATACAGAATAATTATCAACAAGGTCTGGGTATATTCTGATGTAATTTTCTTTTAAAAGGACGAGACGCTCGTTAACATTATCCTGGTGCGTTTACTTTCTGCTTAGACATTGGTGACATTTTATAAAGTCTGAGTAGCAGCTGAAAGCTCTTGAATACCGAATGATTTGAAAGATGAATATCTCATATGCATATGAAGTTGGTATATTGCTGCTTAGCTGGGGAATAATTTCAAAATTAAACTCATTTGTCACAAAACGTTTTTTGTACTGTGACCTATTATAAGTCAAATCTTACTCAAACTGTCTTCAACTGATTACTGTCCCATTCGCAATCATACCACACCTATTATTTTGTAGTTCGTGTTCATTTTGCTTAAGATGCAAAAGGCAGCAGCATTTAAAGCTCACGTTTCGATCAATAGCATTTCAATCTTAGCATACGATAAGAGGATTGTTGGCACAATGGTATTTTATTATACGTAAAGTTAGGTTTATAATTTGATATTATTATATTTGGTAGGAGATAGTTTCATGTAACTAAGCCGGACTCCACTTACCGGTTTATTTCAGGGAATTATGAAACAACATCTTCGATGCATGTCACTCAGCTTTGACCTTTTATTGCAACCTCTAAAGGAAAACGTATATCATCACCCCGTATAACCCCGATACAGATGAATCCGGATGTTGACGCGTTCGAATCGAACACACCGTGTACCACTGAGTTCAGACAGTGAAGAATGAATTCTTTGTCATAATACTCATTACTTACTGCAAGGTTTATCACATATGTGACATTTTTATATACAAACATTAAAAAACGCACGACAATGCCACTGATAAAAGCATGCTTGGTAATTTTAAATATTCAAAACTTAATGTTTCTCGTGCCTCATAGTTTTTAAAACATACATTTTTTTTTGAAAATTGCATTGTTTGAAATTAACAAACTTATAAAGATCGTAGGTTTATGTGGTATCTAGAAACAAAACAAATACACGTCTAAAGCATGTAAAGTCTCTTTATTTTCATGTTTTGTACGCTTCGTTGTCGTTATACTTTTTATACTGTACGCTTCGTTGCGACACTATTGTATTTGTCAATGACTTTTGCATGTATTAAAGTATGTTTTGAAATGATTTTAGCCCATATACATGTTTAAAAAAATTAGTTTACCACCATAACATACAGACAGCAACCTATAATATCCTTTGTATTATCGAAACACCGTTGGAGGTATTTTGTACATGTAAAAAAATTCTATCCGAAAGTGTTAATTGGTAGGAAAATAAAATTGCTGAACAAATGCAAATATCACTGGCTGAGAATACGGATACACGTGTCCGATTTCTAATTTGATAGCATTTTTTAAAGTGTTTTCCATACGACTATCAATGTACAGTTACACCACTGTTCCAGGTTAAGGGCGGGTTGGGTGCCCGCTAACATGTTTAACCCCGCCACATTCTGTATACGCCAGTCCGAAGGCAGGAGCATGTTTTTCAGTGGTTATATATTTGTTTTTCGTTCATTATTTTGTGCATAAATTGTGCCGTTAGTTTTTTCGTTTGAAATGTTTGACATTTGTCATTACGGGGCTTTTTATAGCAGACTATGCGGTATGGAATTGGCTCATTGTTGAAGGCCGTACAGTGACCTATAGCTGTTCATTTCTGTGTCGTGTGGTCTCTTGTGAAGAGTTGGCTTATTGGCAATCATACTACATCTTCTTTTTGATATAGACAGCAATCAAAATCAATCAATTGATTAAAGGCTCTTGGCAAGAATCGCAGAGGCGGATCCAAGGTGGTCATGGAAAACAATAGAGTCACCTTAAGGCTAAAGAATGTGTTTATACAATGAAAATGTAAGTTATAGCCCTCGTTAATAAGTAATACAGTTTCTTTAATGTGGAGATGTAAAGATGAAGAGATAATTCTTAATATTTACTGGTTTGCTCTCTTCAATTATGTTTTATTTTTATTTTTAAGGTATAAAGATTATGCTTAATTTCCTCGAATATTACTGTCTTTCTACTGAGATGCCAAAATCCAAGTAATTTGTCATTCTGGTTATTATAAGCATCTTAAAGTGTATACCCACCCATATGAATTTCATTCAAATTTTGACTTTTGTGTGTTACGCTCTTATTTTCATGAAAAACCACAAAAAGCACCAATCTGAAGAACCAACGACTCTGAAGGCCATACGATACAGTTTTGATCCCATTTTGAAATTTTGCTGACAATTTGCATATACGCTATTTTTTGCCTGATTAAATCAAATATGGAATAAAATATATACCTTCATGTGCTTCTTTTTGAGAAAAATGAAGTCGAAATTTTATATATTTGCTCAAAATTTGGATTTGAGGACGTATGTTTCCTTTTGACAAACATACATAACTTTTTTGTTTTAAAAGATAAACACAAGCTGTTTTTTTGTTAAATTATTTGTAAATTCTGTTTTATATAAATATGCTTTAAATTTGTGCAATTTGTTTCGCAAATAAGTCATATTTATCAGATGGTCACGAATGTAAAAAAAAAGTAATTTTTTGCTGTATATTTATCAAATTTAAAAAAATTGCACTATTTACGTTTTCATAAAAATTGGCACACATAATCTTCTTACGTAATCAAACCAAATGGCATTTTAAAAAAGAGTGGTCCATGAACTCGTTTTCAAGTTAGATAAGTTTGAATGATAAAAATCAGTCGAAAACTGAATCTTTTTTTCGTGTGTTTTTTAAAGAGCTTGTTATTTTGAAACAAAATAGCGAACATCCCTAATTGTAACGTTTTTATACCACTATTATGTCCTTTATGAAATTTGACATTTATTTAAAAATTTACTTGTTCTTTCATATGTTATACACTACCTGAATGGTTGACATTCATTGAAATCCGTAAATTTATTAAAGAATCGTTTCTGATTTGTTTTTGTAATTGTGTAGGATTGCTGTCTCCTGAAGCGTGTCTCTTATGTTTTGTATTCAACAGCAAGAGGGCGTTTTTCTAGCTAGTCAAATATCGTACGTCCAGGGTATAAAAATTATAGTAAAAGAGGAAAAAAGAAGACAAGAATTGGTATTAATATTTTCAAGATACATTCCGAATCCCGGATTTATGTGTTACCATACTTTACAAAAATGTCTTTTAAAACCTAATAAGATATAAGTGTAAATAAGGAAAACTTTGTAAAACACTTTGTAAACACAAACCTGTTCATGGCACTGTTGAAATTGAAACCCATACAAGTCTTTGACATTCCACAGCTTGTAGCACATCTTATTTCTGAACATTTGATGTCATCGATAACAACCATGTCAGACTTGGTATTATCCATGCTACAGCTGTCAAAATATCCGGCAAATTTGTCTGAAACTGTATCAAATTTGTTAAATATATTTATGCAAAAACTTGTTCAAAATCTTATAGCATTTATACATATGAAGAGGGTTTTTTTCGAAGCTAAAGGATGATTTACGATAAGGGTGTTTTCTTGCCTACCATAAATTCTATGAAAAAACAAACAGAAATGTTAAGTACTACATATGAAGTTTCATAATTAAAAAAAGCATTGCACGTGATGAAGCCCCTGTGCATTTTATCAAGTTAAAAATATTACTGGTATATCTTTTTAAAGTTCTAGTTTTGGTATGTATAAAAGACATTCGATACAGCAGTTTTTGGCACTAACTTTTGTCGGCTTCATGCCTTTTTGTTCTATATATTAAATGGTATTACGTCATATCGGGTATGCTTTTTACTTATTAGAATTTGAAAGAAAAGGGTTTTCTTTTCATGTATGTTTTATAATATATTTATGAAGTAATCTTATTTCTTCTGTCAGTATAACATCAAATGAATTTTATAGAAAATATCGATCTACCACCGCTATGAATAAACTTATAGCATAACTGTTTGAAAATTTTACGTATGGTAAAGAAAAAGTCGAGAAGAATTTGCGACATGTCGAATTTTTGTGGTCATTTAAAAAGACGTACTTATTCAAATAAGTGGAATTTGGAACTTAAGTTGTTCGAAATACTCAAACTGATTTACGAAAAGGTTTGAGGAAAGTAGAAAATGTATAAATTCCTAATGAATTAAACGTAAATTGACAAAACAATCGAAATCCCTTTGAAAAAATTATGAATTCGACGAAAACATCGTTTTTTAAATATGCCGTGCACATGGAACCAGATTGTCGTTTTGAATGTGAAATACTTTTACGAAAGAGGTAGAGTGGGGCGCTCATATTCGCCGTGGACACAATTTCGCCGTTTTATGATTTTGAGGTGTACAAACTTCAAAGGATGGTTGAAATTTAAGAAATATGCCGGTAAATTATATTCTTATAACAAATATGATAATTTTTGAAAATGAGACCAAATTTCGGCACTTACCGCAAAGGACCGAAAAACGGACAACGACTTTCAGCCAATTTCCTGAATGAAAAAAACGATTTCAAAGAAGTATTTCTTTAGTAATTCTTTGACTGATTGCCCTAGATTTCAGTTTTTTTTTACACCTTTCAAATGTCTGCTATTCATCTATAATGAAATTTATTTGATACATATTGTTTAAAGCTGCAGTTATATGGTTTTAAATAGATGTGTAGCAACGGACAATATGTGTCCCCCGTTGACAAAACATCAGGAAATTTCAAACACCCTCTAATTCAACATTTCAAATGATTTTTCTCAAAACAAACACTTTTTTGAAAGCTAAGAATATTTTGCATTTGAAGTTATCTTCATATAGAAATATCAGTATACTTCAAAAACATAAGGACTTGAACATAAACTGAAGAAAACTTGGAAAGATATGGCGAAAATGAGCACCCCACTCTACTGCGTACAAAGCACACACAAATATATCCAGTCAATTGCAAAGTCTTTGATTTTCTACTACCTAAAAATAATTCGAATAAAAAAAAATAGGTCAGTAAAAAAACATTACTTTTTCACCTCCTCACAAAAAAAACACAAACTTCACGTTGACCTATGAATTTAGTTTAATTCCACACAAAGTACTGCCATGTTTTTTTATATTTTCGATTGAATCTTTTGTATGAGCACATACACACAAATGCACAAACATAAATGTTACCTTTTGTCGCTTTACTTGTGAAAACAGAAAAAAACTGCATATTCCTTCTACTAGAGAATATATTGTTTTTAAAAAAAACATTGGATAACAATGACTGAGAAGAGAATAACGCGTAAAAGTAAAGCAAAGATTGCAGTTGAACGAGAGTAAAAAAAGTCCAAATTTCTTCATTAAATTTACACACTAGTATGACGAGTACGTTCCTTTACTTTAAACAAATAACTAATTTGTGAAAATAAAAAGATATATTTCTTTAAATCATATAAAAACGATGTATATATGTGCGAATATCATATTTTTATTATGATAACAAAATATATGCGCATTGTAAATTTTATTTTTATTTTATGAACAAAATTTTGTTCCGATTGGAAGTTAAACCCTTGTCAAAGTGGGTCGTCTGATTTGCTGTGTGGGATGTTCAAGTAAGCAGCCACGTACGGTAAGAAATTGAGACGTTACATACAATGCCTCGTGTAAAGAAAGTGCCATATGCACCAACTCATTGAGGGGTCATCAGATTGCGTTTTGCAAGGCAACTTTTCTATCTCTATCCAATTAAACCCTCATTTTCCAGTTTCAGCCTAAATTTCCCCAACATTCATTCCAGACGGCCTCGATTACAGGTCTACCTATTGTATTCATTCATTCGTCCTGAACATGCATGCAATATTTGCCACTGGACGTTAAGTAACCGACAATCAATCAATCAAATTGTTTATACATTTTTCTTTTGAGCTATTGGCATTTGTGAAAGTATAGTAGCTCTAACACTGTACCCAAAATGCAGTTATCAAAGTGATAAAAATATTATTTTATGATATGCACAACTGTATTTAAATCGTTTTTCTTTTAATAAGAGAATCCTTTTAATGAGATATCAATGCTTATAAATCTTGAAAGATTGCCATTTTCACTTATCGAGCATACAAAGCCTTGTGATACGTATAGTAAATTGATGCAGTTTTGAATGGCGAAGAACAAAAATGAAACGGAAAGCATATGTGTACATTTCTTCAATCAATGAAAATACAAAATAAAGCACAGATTCATTGATTTCGTGAATTTAGAATAAATACAAATGAAATTGATTTTATATGTTTTTTTTAGTGGTCAGATCGCAAGCTTTAATTTTGTGGACTTTTATCTGATCTGTTTTTGTCTATCAGCCCATAGACATAATTTTGTGACCGTGACGTCATTATCGTTTTGTCATGATTAACTCTTTACAAATGGAATTTAAAATTAAATTATAAGGAATGACTGTAAATTTTTTTCTTATAAATAACCCGCTACGCCTCATACTCCAAAAAAACGTTTATAAACTAAAGCAAAAATTGGGCCAAAGACATTTAGGAAAATTCGAACTTTATGCAAACGCAATAAAGGATTATCAAATATTACGGACAGTAATCAACGACAAATATTGAATTACAGGCTCCTGATCTGCGATCAGTACATACTAATGTGGCAGGGTTGATCTTTTTTCATCGGTGCTGAACCTTTTTCATAATGTAGGACAGTGTGTAGCAGCACCCCATTAAAACAAACTCCGAATCTCAGTTGGACAGATTTTTACTCATCAGATTGGCACGAAGCACAAGAAGAAATTAATAAAAGGATAGACAAACTATATATATACCGATCTTAGAGTACCCGCTGTTACTGAAAGCAAGTTCAAAGCTTATAAAACAATTAAATAAATCATTTGTTCAATATTAAAACTGATCTAGTCATTTTAAACAGATTGTTACAGTTTGTGTTTTTGTTGTTTTGTTACAAAAACGCTCACGCAAGTTTAACACTGCTATATTGTCCATATGCTTGTCCTCAGCAAGGAACCTGCAACTAATGTTTGACGTTGGTTTCTATATGCAATCATTTTGTTTTGTTTTGGGTATTGTTTAGGACATATCCGGCCAAATGTCATACCTTTTGAATTGTTTTACATTTTTTCATCTAGGGCTTTCTTTTAAACGGGCTAAACAGTATGATATTTGTTCATTGAAAATGTTAATCTGTGACATGTAGCTATTCCCATCTCGTCCAGTTGACCTCGGTGGATAGTTTCTCATACAGGCAATCTTACCAAATCCTTTTTTATATTGAACTAAGAAAGTAGATGTAAGAAGGGTACAGAAAGCAACAGACTTTAAATTTACGAAAAAAAGCATATCTAAAATATCCAAAGAACGCTAGCCTTCAGTCACGAAAAATGCTCATAAATACAGACAACACAAATAGAAATATAATTACATTCAATTCATGATTTTTTCTCGAATGTCCACTAGTGCTCATTTTTTTCGTCCTTTTTTTTTTTTTTTTTTTTTTTTTTAAGTTTTTCTATACTATTGGTAGTAGTTATTGTGTTTAAAATAAGTTTTGTAAGAATTGCTTCGATATTAAAATGATTTTGTGACATAAAATTTTAGAAGCGAAATAAATATTTAAATCAAAATTCAACTAACCACCAGCTTTTAAAGTCATTAGGCATATAAGTAGAATTTTAAACCACTGATCTGTCTTGACACCCATATTCACTATTTTCATACGCTCCAGTATACGTTTATACATTCATGAAAACTTTATATCAAGGATGTCCCATTATATACTCACTGCAGATCTATTATTTAAGGTTTCGAACTATGTTGAGATCTTTTAAACATAATTAAAAGCTAACTCATTTGAATAAATGCGTGGTTACATTTTTGACAATAAAGACTTGAAACAGCAACAGTTTTTAATTGTTATAAAAAAAAACCATATGTATAATGCACAGCATCCCCGTGTGTATTAGGCCGTTATTAAAATGAAAATATTGAACTAATAAATTGAAAATATTGAACTAAATAAAAATATTAAACAAAATGAAAAAAAAAACAACAACAAAGAAATGCATTTCTCGTAAAAAAAAATCTGGTATGTGCGGAAATAAAGTTCAGCAGTTTTGAAACTAAAGTAAAGATATTTTTGAAAGCGTAATGAAACATACTATAACCATGTAAGTTACATATTAATGTCTCAGACATTTGAAACCGGTAGCTTTCATTATAAAAGATCTTCTGTGTAGATAATCGACGTTATATGGATAAAACGCTGTTCCACTTAAAATTATGATTTCGCAAAATTCCGCTACATACTTTTGTTTAAATATGAACTGTTAATCTTGTTATGATGATATAATTTAATTTTGGATGTAACGCGTCTTCTGATTGGCTGACGTTATTTTGTTATGAGCCCATAGACATAATTTAGTCATGTGACCGTGACGTAATCAACGTTTTTTCATGGTTTTCTACGGTTTAAAATGGAATTTAGAATTAAATTATAAGAAATGACTGTAATATTTTTTCTGTCTATTCGAAATAACATAAAAAATGTGGTGCACACTGTTAAATAACCCGCTATGCGCGTTATTCAGTGTGCACCAAATTTTTTATGTTATTTCTTCATAGACAGAAAAAATATTACAGTCATTCCTTAAATAAAAATATATATGAATCGCCAGATTCGTTTTGCTGTCAAAGTTATGAAGATTGAGTGATTTATGTAACAAATGATGAAGAAGAAAAAAAAGATATTTTGCATCGTGACATCGTTACTACGTTATTACGCTTATTTATTGTGCAAGTTTTTTTCTCTCTTTATAGCATCTATTAATCAAAAACTATTTGATTCCTAATAGAAGAAAAAAAATCCGTTAACCCCCTGATAATTTCACTAAAACGGAAATGCATAAATATCAATGAAACATCATTTTCAAACAATATTCTGCTGACGGAGTTTCAAGAAATCGAAATTTGTATTGACAAAATTGGATTATTGGCATCTGTTTTTCGATTATATGATAAATTCCTTGATCTTTTTCATAACTTGTTAATTGAAAGTATCTTTGAAAGAATAAATGGGATACAGATCATTCTACAATGTAACTATATTTAGCTGTAGTCATATGAGTTTTGAATCCATACAATATTTTATAAAAATCTGAAATACTGTCCAATAACGTATACTTGTCCTAATTGGGTTTGTTCTGTACGGTAAATTGATTGTCAAATATTTTATATCAAGCTCGAATGTAACTTTTTTTTTATTACAGGCAATAAAATCCCTCAAATGAAAATCTTACTTTAAGGTGGTATGGGAATATACAATAAAATGATAGAATTTGTTCATACTTTACCAAAAACGTAGTATTTATTGTGATATTTTCAAAATATATACTAAAAATGATAGATCACCTCGAGCTTTTTCTCAAGCTACAATTATGAAGAAAATGACACATTTTGTATGGATTATACAGGAAAACACATCATTATGTGAAAAGAAGCTAAACTAAATGATAAAATTTATTAAATTTATTTAAAAAAAATACGAGAAGATAGCTTTTACAAAATGCTTTAAGAATATCAAAAGAGAAAACAGGGTCACATTACGTTTTGTCCTGCTAATAGTTATCAAAAGTACCAGGATTATAATTGTATACGCCAGACGCGCGTTTCGTCTACATAAGACTCATCAGTGACGCTCAGATCAAAATAGTTAAAAAGCCAAACAAATACAAAGTTGAAGAGCA
Organism: Mytilus galloprovincialis; assembly: GCA_037788925.1. Classification (NCBI taxonomy): domain Eukaryota; kingdom Metazoa; phylum Mollusca; class Bivalvia; order Mytilida; family Mytilidae; genus Mytilus; species Mytilus galloprovincialis. Next base: position 51,564,956 of record CM075341.1, read on the forward strand.
TTGAGGACCAAATTCCAACAAGTTGTGCCAAATACGGCTAAGGTAATCTACTCCTGGGGTAAGAAAATCCTTAGTTTTTCGAAAAATTCAAAGTTTTTATACAGAAAATTTATAAAAATGACCATATATTTGATATTCATGTCAACACCGAAGTGCTGACTACTGGGCTGGTGATACCCTCGGGGACGAAACATCCACTAAACATAAAATAGCAACATTTCATGTAGATTTCTTTAGAAAATGCACTATTTCAGAGTTACCTCCCCTTAATACGCCACTTTTAAATTTTGAAATTAAGCAAAAATAATCTACGCTTGTAAAAATATTAGTATTTATAAGTTAAAATCTTATAAAGTTGTCCAGTTAAATGAAAATTCACATTAGTTAATTGCATTCCTCTTCGAATTCTGCTGAATTGATTGCAAATCTGGATCTATGGTTCTCTGCTATTTTACAATTCAATATGGCGAAAGACAACCATACTACCTTAAAACGAGTTGAAAAATATTATCACCACATTAACTGATCTTTAATCGAATTATAACTTTCAACGGCATATTGAAACGCAGGGTAAATTTAACAATTACATTGACAATAGTTTTAGCTAATAAGATCTACTCCAATTATAGGAGTCATGATTATAATATAGTTTTATTGAGTCGAAAATATTTAATCATGTTAATGTGACTGCTAGATATATTCTTTAGAAGTATCTGTAATATTATAGATTCGTGAATATATAATTGAATGTTTGAAAGCTCGTTATATCGATTTTCAGTTTTTCTACGCTATACGTACGAATATTATACGCATGTCATTGCGTAATTTGTTTGGATACTTGACAGAGTATTGTATTTCTTTGTAGCTGACAACTGTGTGGAAATAGCATATTTTCAGCGCAGTATTTATTTTGTGTGCAGTATTACAGTTAACGTCCGCATCACACAAGTCATGTGATTCTAAATACTGGTAAATTATTTGTCAACTTGTTTTTCATAAAACGAGGGAAAAAAAAAAGTAAAATTGGTATTTAACTATTTGAATTCTAATTGACATTTCCATATATCATCAATGTTACATTGTCGTTCCTGAAAGTAATAATTTTGTATATATCTGAAAGAAACGCCAGTACAAAGTATTATAGATGCAATCGGTTGATGATGCAGGCAACTGACTGGTTCAAGTGTATTCATCTTTCATCCAGATGTTACCTAATGGTCAATTAAGTTTAAATCAAGTTTTTTTTTGGTATGCTCCAGGTATTGGATTTATACATTTTACGCTATTGGGCATCGCTGAAGAGACATCAATTGTCGACATGCGCATCTCCTGCTTTAAAATCTTATGAGATATTTTGTAGATTTCAGATTATCAGAAACTAGGAAGTTAATTTGATAAGATCTACTCGTGATATTTCAATGAAATTTTGTATAAAGTTCCATTACAATTAGTTCATATCAGTTTGAAGACTATTTAGAGGCCTTTGTCCCCTAGAACACTATGCAGTGATTTTGATTTAATTAGCGATTTTTGCGTAGTTTGGAAGGATCTTCTTGTGATATATCAATGATACTGTGTGGCCCTGTCCCGTAGGACATGGTCCAGTGACTTTGAAGAGATAAGCAATTTTCAATGTTACGTTTTGTGCTTAAGAAATTTTTGTAGGATCTACTTATGATAGATCAATGCTATTTTGTATGAAGATGAATTACAATCAGTATACATTATTTTGACGATTATGTTGTGGCCCTCTTTTCAGTACATTGCAGTTTTATGATTTTTTTCAAAGCAATTCTCCTTTAAACAGGGTCCAGTGACTTTGAATTAATTTTCAGTAATTAGTTTTTCTGCTTAAGTTATATGGATAAGAACTGTAGTTAATAGTTATCAAATGTACCAGGATTATAATTTAGTACGCCAGACGCTCGTTTCGTCTACATAAGACTCATCAGTGACGCTCATATCAAATATTTATGAAGCCAACAACAAGTTAACAACGATATTTTCTGTCTCGACATCTCAGTATGTCTCATTGTCCAGTGGCTGAATTTATGTTGCTGTGTATTAGATTGTCTTTTTCCTAATGTTATACCGATAGGCAAAACAACCCTTCGTGTCAAGAGTTTATTATAGTTTGTTCATATGTTGTCCTGTTACACTACTCACCCCGCAACATTCTCCATGTACCTGTCCCAAGTAAGGATATTGTAATTCAGTGGTTGTTGTATGTTAATCTATATGATATTTGTTTTGTGCTCATTATTATGTTGATAAATCAGGCCGTTACTTTTTCGGATAAATTGTATTGCATTTGTGATTTCGGGACTTTTCTATATCTGACTATGCGGTATGGATTGAGCCAATTGTTGAAGACAAAAAGAGGACCTATAGTTATTAACTTCAATGTAATTTGGTTTCTGTTATAGAGTTGTCTCATTGGTTATCATACAGCATCTTCTTAATTGTATAATAATAAAAATTGTACACACCAGACGTGCGTTTCCGTATACACAAGAGTTTTTATGACATTCACAAAAAAGAGATAGAAAACATCAAAAAGATTAAAATGAAGAACGAAGTCGTATAGCTTTGGTGATCAAAATTCTGAAAGGTTTTACCAAATACAGCTAAGCTTATCTTTAAAGTAAAATCACTAAAAAAAACTGACCTCCGAAGAAAATTCAGAACGGAAAGTCTCTTATCAAATGGCAAAATCAAAAGCTCTAACACATCAAACGAATGAATAACAACTGTCATAGTCCTGACTTGGTAAAAGAACTTTTTTGGTATGTAGAAAATGGTTGGTAAACCTGTTTTTTTAGCTAGCTAAACCTCTCATTTGTATGACAGTCGCATCATATTCTATTATATCATGTAAATTGACAACGATGTGTGAACAAAACAATCAGATATAATAGGTAAAAATGTCAACAATAGGGGTAATAAATCTTTTTTTCTATAAAAACAAAACAAGATGTAACAAAAAGGCACAAAGAGGCATGTAGAAAAAGCAATTAAGTAAAAATGAAAGACAAGAATACACAAATTTTTCATAGCACAATTTCACAATGACGAGATGAATAAGAACAGAACCACGTCATTTTTATCAAAGAAACACAAAAACAGATGCAGACTAATCACATTAGCGAAAAAGAATGACAAGAATAATACGGAAGGCTCTACTTAAGGAGCAAGTACTGCTTAATTGTCTGGAATCCCTGAATTTTATTCCGGATTTGTTTTTGCGGTTTGTGTAACTGATTTTTTCAGTTTTACGTGTAATGTTGTTTGGTTACCATCGTTGTTCTTGGTCATATTGGGGCTTTTTATTGAACTTCTAAATATTAAGGAAGATTATGCTTTCTGAACACTTTATATTTAAGAACACAATTGTAAAATTAACAATAGATTAACAAAGAACATTTAGAAAGGTTAACTATATGTGTATACCAAAACATGTTGAATACAATCTTTTTGAAAGAAATATCTACAGAAGACATTAATAACTACAAATAATTATACCCCCGCTTTAAAAAAGGGGGGTATACTGTTTTACCTCTGTCTGTCAGTCCGTCCGTCCATCAGTCCGTCAGTCAGTCCGTCCCATGAAACTTTCGTCACATTTTTCTCAGGAACTACACATCCACCCTTTCTGTAATTTGGTATCAACATTTATATATGTCAGCCATACCGTGTGATGCGTTTTCAGATTCATCACTCGACAACTTCCTGTTTACCGAACACTTGTCTGATTTTTACACTATCAATATTATCCATTTGCGGCGGGGGTATCATCAGTGAGCAGTAGCTCGCAGTTTCATTGGCTCTGTAGTTTCCCATTGATTGCAGTTGCGCTGTATTGTTATTTGTTCCACTAGATTTTTATTTGCTCAACAAGATTTCTTTCATGTCATTAAAAATTTACACGCTGCTACGAGTTAATTGATAGAGTCAGAGAAAATTTAGACATTTTATTAGACGGTAATATTGGTTGATTCCGGTTCGATTTGAAAGAATTTATAACTAAATCATCTATGTAAAGCCAATATATAAAAGAAAATAAACAATCACAAGTCGATCAATCCAAAAGTTTTTATTTCCTTTTGATCAGTAGAATTTCGAATCTCGTATCTTCTAATTAACAAAACAAAATTATATTTAAAACAAGAAAAAACAATGGATTGGACAGTTTTGGCTCATATATTAATTACCAGAATGACGAAAATCATAATTTGAATTACCATTAAATAATACTTTCTTTTATAAAAATAATCTTTTTCATTTTTCTATTATGTTGATTCATTTCACAATTTATTTTTCTTTATTGAATTGTTCACAAAGAGACATAACTCAAAAATGGATAAAGTAATGTGTACATGTTACATAAATAAATATTGATATGTATGTACAGTCAGTGGACTCGCGATCGTATATCATATCGATCCCTTTCAATATTTGTTTCGATCATGAAACTAGTAGCTAATAAAGGAATAACGTGCTGTCTATTATACTCTTTAAAACCGGGTAATTTTACACATGGCATTATTGATATCCGTACACGTGAGTTGTATTCAAATAGACATATAGACTTATAAATAAATCAATGTTCCTTCAATCAGTTTGTCAATTGAAAATTATTGTTTAATTGGTTAACAGGGGGGAAAGGGAAGGCTCCAAATTTGTCACAAAACGACTAAGTATACTATAGAAATCTCACAAAAGATATATATTAAAACATAAAGTAATACATTTTTCTTCAAATTGTAAAAAAAAGTGTAAAAAGTAAAATCACAAACATACTGAACTCAGACATTGTACTGTCAACTTATGCTTTTCATGTTAAACTATTAAAAACTGTACGTCATCTGCATGCATAATATGGAAACAAAAAAAAATCATTTTATCAAATGATACAGAGACAAGATAAAAGAAGAAAATATTGTCACAAACATACTGAACTCCGAGAAAAATTCAAAAACGGAAAGTCCTTTATAAAATGGCAAAATCAAATGATAAAACAAATCAATCGAATGGACAACAACTGTTATATTATTGACTTTATACAGGCATTTTCAGATGAAGAAAATGGTGGATTGAACCTGGTTTAATAGCTAGCTAAACCTCTCACTTGTATGACAGTCGCATCAAATTACATTACATTGACAACGATGTGTGAAGAAAAAAAAAAAGAAACACAATAGGTAAACTTGTCAAAAAAGGGGTGAAGCAGTCAACGTTGTCATGGTTATGTTATTGTCTTAATCACCAAATAAACCAAACAAATATGTAACAAAGAAGCACCCAATGGCATATAGACCAAGCACATTAGAAAAAAATGATGACAAGAATACACAAAAATACCATTGTACAATAACGCAATTGCGAGATCTATAAGTACAGGCCCACTTCATATATGTAACAAAGCAACATGAAAAGGCATATAGACAAAGCACAAAGCAAAAATGAAAAACAAACAAGGTTACAAAAAAAAACAGTGTTTCGAATTGCAATGTCGATCCATGTATTTCAGAAATGCAACCTTTTATCAAATTATAGTATCCTTTCTTTAAACCAGACCAAATCATATATATCTTTTTAAATTTTAAAGACATACTAGAACACACCCGCGAAATCGCGGGCATTCAGAGCGTAGTTTAAAATAAAGTATCAGTATGTAAAGTGTTGTTGGAAGAATTTTGTTAAATACAGAATGACTGGAGAATTTCAGCAAAAGTATCATAAGTCATAGGTTATTGGGGACAGGAAAATGTTTTTTTTACCCTCCACCTTTATTTCCAAAGTTCCCAATTTTTGGTTTTCTATCAATTTCAATATGAACATACATTTAGTATGTTATGAACATTTATTTAAGTAAGGAGCCTGTAATTCAGTGGTTGTCGTTTGTTTATGTGTTACATATTTGTTTTACGTTCGATTTTTTGTACATAAATAAGGCCGCTAGTTTTCTCGTTTGCATTGTTTTACATTGTCATTTCGGGGCCTTTTGAAGCTGAGTATGCGGTATGGGCTTTGCTCTTTGTTGAAGGCCGTACGGTAACCTATAATTGTTAATTTCTGTGTCATTTTGGTCTCTTGTGGAGAGTTGTCTCAACATGGCAATCATACCACATCTTCTTTTTTTTTGTATCAAAAGTTCACATGAAAAATTTTAGCGCTTATCTGTATATTATGAACATTCATTACTATATAAATAACGCGTATTTACTTTTAATTCTAAGTTTACTAATCGATCCATGATGATCATTGATATAGTATACAGACCCTCTCTATTTAATAAACTCTGTGACTGCCGTGGATAGTAAACTTGAAAATGATAGCAGATAAAATTCTGAAAATACCTGAGGAAAATACACTTTATTCGTAGTATATGTATGTTCAAATAATACAGAAAAACGCAAACCGGAAGTCTAATCTGACTTAAAATTTCGTACAATGACGGGACAATACCCGGATGCCCTTTTTCTCGTTTTTCTCCTAAAATAACTCAATCTGAATAATCATATGAATGGATGACAAATGCGACTATGCACTGTACCTATAGGACACAGAGGCGTGTTGATTAATTTATTGTGGAAAGAAGAGAAGCGACACCTAAAATGAGGTATTCTCGTTTAATAGTATAGATGAGATGTCTATACTATCAGGTTCATTTATGTGATACCATCGGTACATCGAGCTATTTATAGAAATTCAAACCGTTATATTAAATAGTTTCATGCAGTTCACTGGAATAAGGAAGTGAAATATGTAAACTATTTAAACGCTGAGTAGGTCTTCATTTAACATGTTTAAGATTGTCATAGAATTTGTTAATGGGTTTCAAATCGAAGATAACGTAAAGATAGTTTAAGTTCCTTAGATATATCAGATGCAAGCATTCATCGGATTGTTGATTATTTCCCACATGTCCCACAAGACATCCTGAAGAAATTACCAAGATGATGGAATTTTCGATACACAACAACTTTGATGAGAATAATAGAATTATAATAAACAACGAATTTAACTGTGAACAAATGACTTACAACATCCTTATTTTGATTTTTGTCATAAACTGAAAAATATTGTTGTTTACACACATGGTTATCTTTCTTTGATCATTGATCACGTATATTCCTTTGTAAAACATTTCAAATGAAATCAATCTGTAATATCGCCGATCAAAAAAGTTAACTTCGTTTTTTCTTAAAATGTTTTGATAACAGTTGTAATGCGGGATAAACAAATGAATGAAAAGTTACACCACCGAACATGTCGAAGGCAATAAGTGTTGATTCTACCAGATAGAGTTGATTGTTTTTGTGGTATATTTTGTTATAGAATGTTACCCATGTTCCAAGTCTTTTGATCAACCAATAACTTTTACTTTGAGCTGTAATCGGATTGCATATTTTTTTTGCATTTTACTGGATACTTCGTATATCCAATTTGGCAAACATGCATGGGTGATAGAGGTCATAGATGCTAGAAAAAACTAGATCAGAGTAAATTCCCTTTTACAAAAATATAGTTGTAGATATTGAATAGAATTGTAGCTCTTCTGTTAGACAATTTGATTATTTGTTTTTCTGTGCGTTGGTATGTATATGTTACAGGCATTTTCTAAATTTAGGCATTTTGTAAAATGCCTGAAAACTTTGGCATTTTCTCAAATGCCTGCAAGATTCAGTCATTATACAGAATGACTAAATTTCTATGCATTCTACAAGAGCTGTTTTATTTATGATAATTACTGAATTAAAAAAAGAAGAGTTTAAATAATCAAGAATACATTTTACTGAATAATTACAATTCACACAAGCACAGAACTCAACACTTTTTTTTAAATTTCTCAAAATGTTTGCACGACATAAGGTTTCGCAGTAAGCACACATGTCAAATATGCATATCTTCTTTTTCCTATGTTCCCAAAAACTTCAAAGCATATTATCATGATTCGTTTATCCGCATCTTTTTTACTAATAGCTTAAATCGGACTCAAGCAGATCTGCCAATGACGGGTGATCCCTCTTTAGCAGGAAACGCTTCTCCTGTTTAAGCACTGTTATTTTTCTTTTCTTTGTCGATTTTTAGCTCTTCTAGCTAAAGGAGTCAAGTCAGTTTTTTTTTTTCTCAGCGGCTGTCTTCCGTTTTCGTCTGTTAATTTTTGCAAACATGTTCTCCTATGGAACTATTAGGTTAAATTTAACCAAACTTGGTCACAATCATTATTAGAGTATCTTGTTTAAAAAATATGTCCCGTAAATTCCTTATTGCCAACATGGCTATAAAGGGAACATAGGGGTTAAAATCCAGTTTTTGGCTGAGTATATCTCTAAATCTAATGCATTTAGATCATATCTGACATGGGCGTGAAACAGTTCACAAGGTTAAGATATATAAGCCCTCACATTTTCAGACAATCGAACAACTCATTGCGAACTCTATGGCTTTTCGGCAGGGGGTTCTGTTCCTGTCAAAAGTACCTTCATTTCAATTGCAAGCTGTATTCTAAATGTCTGTCCTTTATCCAGGTCAAGCCACTGTAGAAATAACGTATACAAATTGTAACCAAATTGTTCACGTCTTAAAAATGCATGAAATATTTGCGACTGAAAGCAAAAAAACAAACAAAAAAAAAACCAGCAATTGGTCAACTAAAAACGAACTTTTCACTACTTCAGATGTTTCACTTGAAAATATGATGCTAAGAAAAGCTACAAATCATTAATTAAATACATAATAACTTATGATTTAATCGGTATGAGAAATATTGGATTTAAATGTCTCATTCCGCTTCTGTTTGTTAGTGAATCGGGCTATAATCGTTCAATGCAAATAGATATTACTATTTTATAGTACCACACCGAATAGTGCTTTAAAGGTATTTTATGCATTGTGTCCGTCTCCCATAAGTTTTGATTTCTTATACAAACTATGATTGAGAACAGAACCTATTCGACTAAAAACATTTGTAACCGTTCAAGCTGGGCATTATACACAATTGATCCCAGGGTACGTTGATTGGTAATTTCCCAATCAAGCTGGTACAATGATGAACAGCTATGTGAACAGACTGATCAAACATTCAAATAAAAATAACGTTATGTTGGTACCTCTTTAGTTGATGTCAGCACAGCCACAGAATAAACAATAAATACGTCAATATTGTCATACAATGTACGAACGACACGATTATATTCTAAGGGCGGATCACTGAGCATAATGTACTTTTACTATTTGAAAATGTACGCTTCTGAAAGTCTTCTATCTTGAAAATCAACTCATTTGAACACGTTTTTAGTTATTTTGATGACTTCGACGGAAAAGTGTTAAATTAAAAAAAAAGATGAAAATAATAATATTCGTTCTTATCAAAATAATTACACACTTCATTAAGATACAAGTCTGTCAATTATTAATTCGTTTGATTATTATGAAAATACAAAATAGCAATCATCTATAGTTATAAAATATGTTAGCTTTAGATTGAAATCTAAAACATATCACTACTATGAAATTAGACGGATGTTTCAGTTTTTCATCGATTACAAATTAGCAACTTTATTAACACTGTAAAATAACTTTTTCTTCATTCAAGAAATATCCAGTAGGCACTCAAAACTCAGACAATAAACGGATACGTAAAATCTCATGGCAAATGGACCCAACATGAATATTATGTTCCATCCGCATCATTTGGTAGCAGTGGGTGGATATGTCAAGACAAAAGTTTATCCCTCGAACATGTAATCCTTTTTTTTATAGTTCTTGGTTTGTTTATATACATTTTGTACTTTTTTCCAGTTTTTATCGAAATCTATCCTGGTTGATAAATATATCATCAAAATAAAACATATTTATTGAATCATTGTAAATGTATTCTCTGTCTGAATTGATCGATATCATCAAATTATAATTTTTTAATCGAACATGCATCTGTAGACGCTAGTCAAAAGATCTTTAGTGGCCGCACTTTTGGCATTGAACCATGAATTTTTAGACTAAATTATAGATTTTGATTCTGTGTTACCTCGCATACATTACTAGGTAAAGAGTGGAGCTACGAATCTGCAATAAATAATTAGATAGAGTAGAGTATGATTTTCCTAACAGTCTTTAGTGGGTAATGCTTAGACTGGCAATATAAAAAACACTTTCTTGACATTAGAACAAACCTTTACTCAAATGTGAGAGGTTATTCAGCCAACTACTCAAATATCAACCAATGATTAATTGATGTATTGATAATAGTGTATATAATCAGCAGCTAAACAAACACTTCTTAATATTGCGTGATTTCAACTATAAAACTTTCTTTGATATTTATCAATAATGTAATCAACTCTTTCCTCATATAGTCTTACTTTTTACATGGCTGTGCGTTAAAACTGAAAAGATCTATCTTACGGTTGCAATAAATATATCGATATATCGAACATAATCGGCGAAACAAACAGTTACTACAGTGTAAGGTTAACAGTCAAATCGTTTCCATAAAACTAAGAAATATAATCCTTAACGACAGAATCAAATAATAATTGTTTTATGGCAGACTAGATACAAACATTTGTCATGAAAAGACGACATGGTTCAACACGTTTCAAGGCGGTATTGACATTCTATTAAAGAAGATATCAAGAAGCTTTTTATGAAATTCTTACCCCTATAAGCACTTCCCAAGACACAGTCAATATCAGAGTAAAAATAACTTGAAGACATTAATTCGTTATTAACACATGTGACTTCTATACAAATATATACACAATCACACATATACGAAGAGAAATTTAATATAAAGCTACGACTAACAGATATGCAGTGAGATGATACGTAGTAGTACACTTATTTAGGATAAAACATTAATAAACAACTTTACAATTTGAATTAAAGATGCAAAATATAAAAAGGATATTTCATATTAAAAGCTTATAACATGACAATTGTTCAAATTGTTATGTATGTAAATCGTACGAAGTTCAAAGAATATTAAACTCTTCTGTCCAACTAAAATCTGATTTTCATATGGTGGAAATTTTTCATTCCATAATTGAAATACTCAAAAAATGAGAATAATTTATTCCATTTAAAATTATTTGAGATGAAGTTCAACATAGTAAAATTATATGTAATAGAATGAATTTAAACAAAATGCAAAAAAAAAAAAGAATCCTTCATTTGTGTGCAAGTTTATTTCCCTAATTAATTCACATGACCAAAATTTCGATGAAATATTTTGCAGAATTGTTGGAAAAAAGTGATCGTTCAGGATATAGATATAAACGCTCTTTGGATGAACAACGAATATAAAGCATTATTTACATTTGAAATTATATTACATGTAATGAAGTACTATATCAATGATCAATTTAAAAAAAATGTTTAAAACTATCAGCATTAGAGTTATAAATAACAGAACAAATTACTAAAGTAAAATCACGACAACTCCATTTTAATACGACTCTACGCGAGTATATTCGACTCATTCGATATTCTACACATCAAATATTGTAATTTAAACATGGTTTGTTAATGTTCAAACGTTTTTAAAACTCTAATCAATATGCATGTATATTATTGAAAAAAATATAATTATTTTTCATCAAATGATACGGAGAAAGCAGGACCTCACACTGGCAGTGTAATGTTTTCATGTCGTGGAATATGAATATATCCAAAATCATTCGGAGCTGATACTTGTGAAGACAATGTTTTTTTTCTTTATTTCTTGCGTTGATATGAAAACAATCGCTTCATTCGCAATGTAGGATCTTAGTTCGCGTTTTCTTATTCGTTCAATTTCTATGTCAGCTAAAACAATTTACAATGATTTCCATAAACGCAAAGTTGTAATGAATCTTTTGAACGCTATACACACAAAAACATTGACGTGTTGGTAGTGTTTATCTAAGAAAATCTGTTCGGTGTAAATTAACAAAAATCAATCAATTGCAAATGATATCCTTCTAAAGTTTAATGTTAACAGGTCGTTTAAAAATAACACCCAAGACAAGCAGTTTTCCCATTAAAACATTTACTGTAGAATCTCTATATCGCTTCAGTGTTATGTGGTATGTCTGTCACAACGTCTGATCCAAACCAGAGAAGTTCCCATCTAAAATGTAGCAAAAGGCATTCGTTTTAAAGAATACAAGAATAATTTTATATTGAGAGACGTATTTTTTTACTAGGACCTGTAACTGTGCCGATCTTAGTCTTTTTGTCTTAAAATTTATTATTTTTCAATTATTTGTTCAAAATTTACCTGATTATTTTGTATTAAAAAAGTATGTCTAAGTGCTGTATTTATCTAATAATTTCTGTGTTAATTGATTTTTTGTTGAGACTTGTCTCATTGGTAATCGTTCCACATTATCATAAATAGGTTGTAAATTGTAAAACTTTAAATACATGTCAATGTAATATCCAACAAAGGCCTCAGGTATCCGACTTTGACAATTACTTATTAGAATATCCGATTGTATTGTCCTTTCCTGATATATTTTATTGCCTTTAGTTTTCGTACAGCATTTAGTTTCTTTTATTCTCATTTCTTCATTCCACATTTATTTGTAAAAAATTGTAATTAATTGAAATAGGCTTTGATCTGTTGGCAACTGCACATAATTTTACTAGACTTGAGTATTACAGAACTGAATATATGTTACGAGTACTTGTTATTATCAAAAATGCGTAGGATGGTAAACGAATCGTCTCTGCTTTTTTAGTCATCAGGAAAGTCTTTTCGCGGTGTAAAATAACTTCATACGATTTGATTGTTTAATTTTCGTTAACGTCAAGTTTTGTTTACTCTCTAAATTTCCCTGAACGTCGAGTTTCGAAACATCGGATTTCATTGACGTAAAGTTTTCCCTTTCAAATATCTTATGTAAAGAGTAAAACAGAATGGCCTAGGAGGCAGAATGTAGGCATAATTGGCATCAATTTTCCGAATTTCAGATTTATGTGTAACTAAATGTATAAAATTTCGTAAAGGTTACGTGGAACCCAGTGTCTTGACTCCCTTTGCTGTTAATTACAGGCTTAACCAAAATGATGAAAAAACAACAAGAAGAATTTTAATAAAAAAATAGGATAGTGTATGAATCTAATAAATGTTTTTAAAACTTTAACTGCAGACTGTATGTAAAGTTAACTAGAAAAGGTCCATTTATGAGTAAAGTACGGAAAAACAGGAACAAAATTTTAACAAACTTTCCTTCTAGATACTAGCTTTTGATCATTAACAAGCTTCTATCAAAGTCTGGTACAAATCCAGGATAATGGAAGAAAGTTATTAAAATTTTAAAAGCTTTACAGCTCTTCTATAAAAGCATGCAAAACAAAACAAAAATGATCAACTTGCTCGCTATGTTTGCTTGGTTGTTGGACAAAAAGAATGGACATGAAATGAATTTAATGTTCATTGTCCAATCAAATCCCAGAATATATAAAAACAGACTGAAACTCCGCCTACCTATTGTTGGCAAACAACCAAGCAAACATAGCAAGCAAGGTGATCAATGTTTTGTTTTGTATGCTTTCATAGAAGAGCTGTAACCACAGAGTTAATGTTATATTTCGGGCAGAAAAATTAAGTCCATTTATAAGTAAAATACTGAAAAAAAATGTTGTCTTTTTTACAAAATTTACTTCTGAATACTATCTTATAATCATAAACTAGCTTTTGTCCAAAGAAATCCAGGATCGTTCAAGAAAGTTATTAAAATTTCAAAACATTAACCAAAGAGTAAATATTTGTGGACGACAACGACGACACCGGCAACGGAATGTAGAATCGCTGCGTCTTGCTTTTTCGACAAAAGTCGAAGGCTCGACAAAAGTGTATTTAAAAACAAAAGGGAATGTAAGTGTAAAGAGGTGAAGCTTGAGATAACAACAACCTGTTAATGGCACTGTTGAAATTGTAACCCATACAAGTCTTCGACATTCCACAGCTAGTAGCACATCTCATTTCTGAACATTGCATGTCATCGACTACAACCATGTCAGACTTGGTATTATTCATACTACAGGTGTCAAAATATCCAGCAAATTTGTCTGAAACTATATCAAATTTGTGTTATCTATTGATTCGAAAGCATTATTCAAAATCCTATACCACATGAAGAAGTTTTCCTCTCGAAGATGTTGAAGATGAAGGATGTGAAACGACAAGGTTGTTCTGGTCCATTACGAATTCAATTAAAACAAACATAAATGTTACCATGATTACGTAGTACAAATATATGTAAAATTTCATACTTCCTAAAGTATTACTGAACTGCACATGTTATGGTAACGTGATGGCGATTTGGCAGGAAATCAGTGTTTTAAATATAGAAGAAGAAGAATTGTGTATTATACAATGTTATAGTGCAATAAATTCGAACAGAAAATAGAAGTAATGAGAACAATTCAGTTAAACAAAATCTAATATAAAAATAAAAAAATCTTTATCAAATTAAAATACGAGTTTGACGATTAAGTTTCTTTGTCTAGATTATATACCATTTGTGAAATTAAAAACATAAACAACTTGACAACTGTTAACAAAACTTTTGAAAACTAAGGCATTTCTACCTCAGGAATAGATTACATTAGCTGTATTTGGTAAAACTTTAAGGAAATTTTGGTCCTCAATGCTCTTCAACTTCGTACTTTATTTGGCCTTTAAAACATTTTTTGATTCAAGTGTCACTGATGAGTCTTTTGTAGGCGAAACGTGCGTCTGACGTAAATATAAAATTTTAATCCTGGTATATATGATGAGTTTATTGTATATATAAAAAAGATATATGTTTTAAAAACAAATATCATATATTCATTTGCATTGCACAATAGATGTTCAGTGTATATTATATATGTATTATTTGACCAAAACTGACATATGTTTTTAATTTTCATTTGGAACTATCGCATTCCTGAGAATATATTAGGTCCAACACTGTACCAAGAATGCGGGTATCAAAATTGTTAACAAACAAAACATTGATTTATTGTTTTATTACATGTACAGCTGTAGTTAATTGTTTTGTTTTCCTTTGTTCTGTGAAAAAGCTATTTGCAAGAAGCAGACATGTTTCACAGACAAAAAGATGAAAACGATAAAGCAAGTCATTTCCAATTACCGAGTAGACCTAGCTGTAGGGTACGTTTAATAAATTGATACAGGTTCAAGAGAAAAAAGTCAATCTTGACGTACTCTTTACAAATGAAATAGCAAAACAAATTTCAACGTTAAATTTATTAATGAAAATGAAACATAAAGCACAAATGGCATTGCCTTTACGGTTAAGAGTAAACACAAATGTTATTATAACTTTAGCATTACCTTCAAGTTGTATTTTCCATTTTCCTAATGTAAAGGGATCTGTGAGAACTCCGATACTTTTCACTTCAAAATGATGCGTATTTGTCAAATTTCCCAAAACGTTTTCACCAACAACATTTCCACTTCCCAATTTAATTTCTCCATCCGCCCAACTAGTCCATAATGGTAGATCCACAGTGCAGTTAATTAAATTCAGGTTTGTAAAAAATTCGGTATTCGTGCTTTCAACAGAATCGTTTGCGCGGTAGTTTATGTAAAAAAATCTTTGTCCAATGACAATGGCATACAATGGTTCTGACGAGTTTCTAACATCAGAACTTGACAGATGGACTTGTGCTTCTCTGCATGTCTTTATTTCAAACACTAACGACGTTATTCCACTCAGGTCCAGGTTACACTTATTTATGTCAATAGTGTAATTCATGATATCAGCTGTATACCATGCACTAACCCAATCGTTGCTCTGAGTCGATACATTGGTTTTTATCTGTACACCTATATATAAACATAAATTATATCATATGTATCGTAAATACATCGTATGAAATTATGTTACTTTATATAGAGAGAGGTATAGAAACAATGCATCAGGTAAATATTCAATCTTGTATTAATTTAACATCTTATTTACCTCCTTAAAGGGTGCTACTTTTTATAATATCCACAGACTTCCAGACAGAAATTCATGTGCATTTCTGTTCAGATTGATATTTATTTATTACCAATAATTTGATGGTAATAAGACTAGACGATAATTTAATGTGTTCAATTTATATCTAGTTTTATTTGTTGATTTTTTTCCGATCGTAGGCTTTCAATTGATATTTCTTTTTTTTTTTAACCCTTGTACATATTTAATATATACTTTATTTCTCCAGGAATGTGGACCAAACAGTTGTGAAGTAAACAAAAGTGTTGTCAAAGTAATTTGTTGTACTGTTACAAAAACGCTCATATACGTGTTTAACACTGCCATATTGTCCCAATATGCTTGTCCTAAGAAGGAGACTGCAATCAATCGTTTGGCATTTGTTGCTATCTGCCATCATTTTATTTTGATTTAGGTATTGTTTATAACATTTCTAGTCGATGGTTTTACCTTTCAATTTGTTTCTTATTTTGTCATCTACAAGTTTTTCATAACGTGCGAACATGTATAAAATTTGTTTTAATTGATGCAGTTTGTTCTGTGATCATCGTGTCCAGTTATCCTCAGTGGGAAGTTACTTATAAGGGCAATTCCAAATTTTCTCTTATGTTGAACTGACGAAGTCATGTACGTTGGATTATGCATGATACTGCAGCAAGAGTCATCAAGTCACTTAATATTACGGAAAAGAAATATTTCAAATATTCATATCAATATACGCCTTTAGTCACGACACAAAAACTGCTCATCAACTGAAAGAAACGACAGTAAAAATAAAAATATATCGTACATTAAATGTATTGTGTTCTTGAATATCCACTAATTTGCAAGTATTAAGGATGTTTGCTTGTCATGTTTTGGAATTTTTGTCAGATTTTCGAAATCCTCTGGTTTTAATCAATTTGAATGCCTTAAAAAAATTTGCCCATGAACCCCCAGTTTTTCTTTTCATTTATCTCCTACATGTATAATTATAAGTCATTTGTAAAAGTCTTATAAAATCTTATTTATTTTTTAATAGTTTTTGAGAGCTTGAACTGGTCAATGATAAAGTTATGGAAAATCAAGAGAGAACATTTTCCGGCCATAATTCCAATGGCTAATATCTCTAAAACAAGCACATTGACCCCTATATTTTTTTTGCTTTTTTGATTCCTCAATTAAATCCCTATCAGTATATACTAGTTTTGTGGAAAGTTATTTATTTTGAAACTGAGCAGCAGACATCCTTAAACGTTTACAAGAAAGAAACGACAGAAAAAATAAAAATATATCGTACATTAAAATGTATTGTGTTCTTGAATATCCACTAATTTGCAAGTATTAAACGTTGACAATCTTTGCCGTACTGTTGTTTAATATGAGCAATATAAGAATTGCTTCGATATTAAGGTATGGCATTTAAAAGGACTTTGGTAAGCGAAATAACTATATAAATCAAAACTCAACTTACCGCCAGCTTTAAAAGTCAATAAACATAAAAGTAGAATTTTAAACCACTGATATGTCTTGAAAACCATATTCAACATTCATACGTTCCAGTAAACTCTAAATAGTATGCAAACTTTACATCAAGGATGTCCCCTTATATACTCGATGCTTATTTATTATTGATCAATTTTGATTGATGTTGAAACTCTTTGAACATGTCTAAAACCATATAATTGGAACTTAATGCGTAGTTACTTATGTCGCAGTAAAAACTAGAAACAGTGCATTTGTCCTCTTGAGATTTGGAATTAACGGTTAAAAAACAACATATTGATAATGATTAGTAACAGCATCCCAATGTGTATCAGACTGTTTTAAAAAAATATTGAACAAAATTAAACAAAAGATATAACAGAGAAAAAAATAGTATAAGCAGAAATGAAAAATATTAGTTTCTAGCCGAAAGAGAAAAAAAAACAGTCTCATATGTCTTTACAAGAGGAGCAAAAGATACCAGATGAACAGTCAAACTCATAAATCGAAAACAAACTGACAACGCCATGGCTAAAATTGAAAAAGACAAAAGAGACAAACAACATAGAAAACTAAAGACTGAGCAACACGAATCCCACCAAAAACTGGGGGTGATCTCAGGTGCTCTAGTATTAAATGTATTCTTACAATAACCTTGATCTGAACACATTAAAGTCTTATACAATTGAAATCAGTTGTAAGAATGACACTTTCCCTGTGAACGCTGAAATTATATAGACGTGTCAATGTATTTGAACAGTATACCAAAAGGGTTCTCGTTTCATTGCAGCTAGTAACCATAGTAACATTGGAAATTTTGAATTTCAATTTTTGTTGATTTTCAAATAAAATTGTTAGTATTATAATGATATAATGAATATATTTAGAGATAACAGGATTTGATTTAATAAGCACAAAACCCTTAAAAAAGAACGGAAATTTAGTAGAAACCTAAAATCTTATCAATAACTGACTGCACACTTGAAATTTTTCTTTAGATTATTTTTCAAAACTACTTCATTTTAAAAAGCTATAAAATCGATCAAAAAATCTTGAATAAAATAATATTAAAAAGTAAAATCACAAAAATAATGAACTCCGAGGAAAATTCAATCGGAAAATCCCTAATCACCCGGCAAAATCAAATGACAAAACACACCAAACGAATGAACAACAATTGACATATTCCTGACTTGGTACAGACATTTTCAAATGTAGAAAATTGTGGATTGAACCTGGTTTTCAAGCGCTAAACCTCTCACTTGTAAGACAGTCTAATCAAATTACGTTATATTTACAACGATGCGTGAATAAAAACAGACATAGTAATTAAAATAGTCAATTAATAATAAAAATACAACTGTACAAACGAGATGCAAAAATATTTAACCATAAAAACTGATATTTTTAATCGAATAATTTTAACTTCCAACGGCATATTAACAATTACATTTACAACGGTTTAGACAAAAAAATATCTATTACTAGCTCACGATTATAATTTAGTTTAATAAAGGCGAGACCGATTTACAAAAACTCTTACTAATAAAGTTGATCGTAAGTCATGAACAATCAATATACTTACGATCAATCTTAGTCGTAATATATTAATTGTGTTACCATTATTATTGAGATTCATGAATATATATTTGCAGCATTATTCGAAAAAAAAAATCAATACAAGAATGTAAGATATAATTAATTAAATAATGATAATTATTTATATAAAAAATCAAAGAATAAATAAATTTGACAGAATTTACGTAAATGCATGCCAAGAAATTGCCTCCGTTGAAATTCTGCAAATATCCCATAGAGCAAATTACATGGATGATTAATATTGACCATCTGGTATATGCCCGTGTTCTAAGCGACATGTACATAAAGGTCATAAATTAATTTGTTGAATGAAATCAAATCATTAACTACTAATTAGTGCCGTAGGAGGTCTACCGGAATTTTTAGCTAGCATTTCTTGGCATGATGAGGGCTTTTCATACTTGAGGTTTTTCCTTCGAATTTTTATACACAGACTTTTTAAGATAAAATTTTACTGCAGTGAATATTTTCGTTTAAATGATGTGAAAATATATAGGAATCGTCAGTTTCATTCAGCTTCATAAATTACTGAAGAAAAACTGTAAACAAACATTGACATTTTGCAGCGCGCAATCGTCATGATAGTACGCTTCTTTTAAATTTTACGTTTTGTTTCCTCAATTTTTGACAGGTCTTTTTATAAAAAAAAAAACCACAAGTATATTATTGGTTTTAATCGAAAAAACGAATATGGCACACCTAAATACTTTCATATTACTAAACGGAAATTGTCAACGCAATACAGCTTTATCCTTACACCAATTCTGTTGAAGAATCCAAGAACTTTTGTTCATGATTCCTTGATTTATTTCATAACTTTATGATTGATAGTGGCTCTCAAATATATTAAGAATACATAGATAATTTTAACGTTGTGTAGTCTTTCAAATCGATGAAATATTTCATTAAATTAATACCGTCCAATTATGCATTCCTGCCTTCAACGGATTTGCATTGTGCAGTATAATTAATATTTAATTGAGCTCGCTTGGAACCCATGCTTATTACCTACAGACAATAAAAACTCTAACATACAAGTCTTCTTACTGAACCGACCGTGCAATTGCTGTCTAGCCAGTCAAGGTCGTTAAAAACTTTCATTTGTTGTTCTTACTGAACAAACGAGTTTGCAAAATAGTGTATCCATATAATTAAATTAGATGTATGTTTCATTATAATATGTTATTCTAATAGACCACTTTCGAGTTCATCCGTCACCGGAAAAAACTCGTCAATTATACGCGCCTTTATGACGTCATTTACCAGATAGAGGGGGTCGCCTGTATCCCTGCACTATTTACGTCTTGGTGATCGTCATTGTGCAGGATAAACTAGAAATAATGGTTGTTCTGTAGGTACTTAATGACAATTCCCTAATGACATCAATGCTGGTTGTCAATTTTGAGAATTCAATTTGTCGTATAATTCGTACAATATAGAATTATAGTTTTCCAACCACTCGCTCAACATTGGAATGGAAGTGACGACGCCCCTAAACGCACAAATGACGTTCACTAAAACCAGAGTTTTTGACGGAAATGCATCGAACTCGAAAGTTGTCTATTGGCTAACTGCACATCACGTGCTACTCCTGAAGCAATTGCATTACACAATAATTACATTAGATGTATGTTTCATTATAATATTTTATTCTGATTGGCTAACTACACAGCACGTGTTATTCCGTAAGCAGTTGCATTGCTCAATACAACTTTTCATTCATGATAACACGTGGTCCAACAATAAAGTGCACAGGTGAATTAAATAATAAAATATATAAAATTCGTGTTTTCATGATCATAGCTAAAAAATGTAATTATAAGTATTGAATGCTTCTTTTTGTAACTTTATAGGGTTGTAAAAGCGTTGACCGTCATACTGCAATTTAACTTCAAGTAAAAGATTTTAATGTTATTATCCAAGGATAAAGGTTTTGGGATTTCAAAATTTCTGATAGAACATAATACTTAATAACTTAGTTATACTCACATTATTATTATTTACCATGTATTACTACTTTCCTTTTATTTCACAATTTTCATTAATTTATTTGATTCAGTATATCCAATTTAAGATTCTTCCAAAAAGTACAAAACAAGCTAATTATCCCTGGATATATGAAGCTGCCATGTGCTAACTCTTGCAAACTAAAACCAAAGAGCCAAATTTTGAAAAAAAATCCCATGATCCTTTAAACAAAGGATTATGGGTATTTCTATTTACGCCATACCAACAGTTTTACGCTCGTAAGAAAATTTACGCCTTGCTTATTTCAATTTACGCCCGTAAGAAAACTTACACCTTAATTAATTGCTTATTTCAATTTACGCCAGGTTTACTGCTTTTTTCTACGCCCGTAAGGACTACAAATTAACGTTTCTTGCTCCCTTACGCCTGGATCTAGACACGTAAATACCACTTACGCCTGGTTTACGCCTTATTTCCAGGCGTAATACGCCTTACAATTTCATACGGGCGCGTACATTTTTCCGCGCTTCATACAAAATGTACTTCGGTCAACGCTTTTACACCCCAATAAAGTTACAAAAAGAAGCATTCAATTCTTAAATAAAACTTATCATTCATGATAATACGAGGTCCAACAACCGGTGAATTAAATAAAACAATGATAAAATTCGTGTTTTCATGATCCTAGCTAAAAAATGTAATTATAATTATTGAATGCTTCTTTTAGTAACTTAATATGGTTGTAAAAGCGTTGACCGTGTGCACATTTTTAGATTGAAAAAAAAATGTACTTTGGTCAACGCTTTACACCCAAATGAAATTACAAAAAGAAGCATTCAATTCTTAAATACAATGATCTTAAATCGAATAATAACTTTCAATGGTACAGTGTAACGCGGTGTATATTTAACAATTAGATTTACATCCGTTTTAACCGATTAGATCTATTGCAATTGTAGTAATCTCGATTTTAATACAGTTTGATTAAGGCGAAGGAATTTAATATGATTGCTACATAATATTGTTTTGATGTATATGTGATATTATAGCTTCCTGAATATTTCATGTATATAATTGAATGATATTTTGTTTTATGTGGTGGTAAATTGGAATGGACTGTCTGTACGTTTCTGGTTCGTATTTTTCATAGCATTAAAGAAAAATATTACAATTATTTCATCAATGCTAAATAAAACATACAGAAATTACATTTCAATAGAGATGTGGAATATAAAGCTGGGTAAATTTAGGTTAACATACTATCATTTAAAACAATAATCAGTGCATTTACTGATGAATTTATGATATCAATCACCTATACAGCTAGTTGCCCGTAGTCCTTCTGTAATTGAAGTCAAATTTCTATTGTATTTTGAGGTTCATCAGTGTCAGACATATCATATATGAAATTCATTTTACACTTATAAAAAAATGTGGACAAAAAAATTTGAAAATAAAAAATATATTACATTTATTAATTAAGTCTAAATTAAAAAAAAGAACAAAAAATCTAAGTTTCTCAAACATAAGAAAAAATATTAAAAAAAAATATTAAACAATTCACAGCAATATACGTGTTGAAAAAAGGTTGCACTGAAAATCTTAATTGGCATTTTTCAATTTTACAGTCAGGTTTAAATATGAGTAAAGGAGGGCTTTATAAGAAATAGATTCGTTATCTTGGTGTAATTTTACATAGTCTTACAGAGTTTAAAACCGGGTGTTGAAAATGCATACATAATTCGGCTGCGCCTCAAGATGAATAGATTTCCACAACGGGTTAAAGTTATGAACACCCCTGATTCAGGCAAGACACGAAAAATGCTGATCAACTCAAAGAAAAGACAACACAGATAGAAATGTATAATTCAGACTAGAGACCTGCGGCCCTTGTGACTGATATATTGGTTTCAGCGTCCGATACGGATTTTGCCATGTATTAAATCTAATATAATGATTGTCATTTGAATATCCACTAAGTGCTAATTTCTTCAATTTTTTTTTTTAAGCTTTGTTCTACTATTGGCAGTAGTTATGCTGTTAAAAATGAGTTTTATAAGAACTGCTTCGATATTAAAATATGGCATTTAAAGGGAATAAAAGTTGAATTTTAAAACCACTGGTCTGTTTTGAAAACCATACTCAACATGTTCATAAGTTCACAATCCAGTAAACTCTAAACATTTACTTCATATTAAGTATGGCCTTTTATGTACTCAGTCAACATTTTCAATCGATGTAGAAATTTTTTAAACACATTTAAACGCTAATTCATCTGAATTATATGCGTGTATACCCTTGTTGAAGTAAATCTACATGGTCTAGAAACAGTATTTATAATGAGTTTTTTGTTTGCCTCTTGTGATTCAAAGTGTAAGTGTTTAAAAACACCACACTATATATAATTCGTATAATTAAACTGCAGACCCGTCTTCATTAGGAAGTTAAAACAATGAAATTATCGAACGAAAGAAAAAATATAACAAAGAAACGGCATGTGCGAAAAAAGTCTTGAAGTTTTGAAACTTTAAGTAACGATGGTTTCGATTTTTTCTGTTAATGAGGGGGCAATAGGGGGTCCGTTAACATGTTAAAAACACCTCGATTTTGGTAAACAAAAATGCAAAAATGCTGATAACAGTTAACACAGTGGGTGGAAAACAGTTAACAGTTTAAATTTATCTCAGATAACAGTTGGCAAGACCTTGAAAAAGACCAAAACAGGTTAACATAAAACGGTATTGTCCCCCTCCCCACTTTAATGATTCATACAAATACCCTGAAATGAACTCAAACATTTTACAAATGTTTTCAACCAGACTAATTGCTCTCAAAGTTTTTGAACGGAATATTCTCATAATTTATGCTTTTAAAATAACTGCTATGAACATTAATGTAGTCATAACTTTAATTTAGAAAATAGAACATCTAATCAATCTCTTAATTGTGTTTTTATACCCCATTATGTTTTTTGGTCTATGCGTCCGTTCGTTCGTTCGTTTTTTCCGTCCGTTCGTCCGTCTGTCCTGCTTCAGGTTAAAGTTTTTGGTCGAGGTTGTTTTTGATGAAGTTGAAGTCCAATCAATCTGAAACTGAATAAACATTCAAGTTCCCTATGATATGATCTTTCTAATTTTAATGCCAGTTAGAGATTTTATCCGATTTTCACGGTCCAGTAAACATAGAAAATGATAGTGCTGATAGGGCATCTGTGAACTTGGGACGCATTCTTGTTTATCAATATTTCTTTCAGTTATGATCCATATGATCTTAGTTTAAAACTTTTTTTGCAAATGACACAAAATCCACGGAACAAGTGCAATAATAATGTTGGGGGTCAATTCATAGAATACATCAGAGTGATTATTGTAAGTACATACAATACCTGTGCCAATAAATGCTACAACAGTCAGACCTGTATACTTGGTGACTTTTTTGTTTTTTGTGATATATAAATACCTTACAACTTCCGTTTTTTTTTAAATGCATCTGTCTGCTTTGTATAGATCTGATGAGTTAAACCCTTTTCTATTTCCCCGAGAGGAAAGTCGCGGAAAGCGAGAGATGGGGAACACTTTACCAGTGACGGCATCAACATATTCAACAATTGTTTAGTTTTCTGCTTAAGTTATTTTGATAGGAACTACTTCTGATAGATCAATGATAATAATGTATGAAGTTGCATTACTATCAGTTCATATTTGTTTGATTACTCTTTTGAAACAGTGTTCCCTAGGTCATGGTCCAGTGAGTTTGAATTAATCAGCAATTCCTAATGTTAATTTTTCTGCTCAAGTCCGTTTGGTAGAAAATTCGTTTAATAGCTTTTTTTTATATATAGATGCATATCTGTACATATATATAGGGCCCCAAATTAACTAGTGTAAAACCATTCAAACAGGAAAACCAACGGTCTATATAAAAAAGAAGATGTGGTATGATTGCCAATGAGACAACTATCCACAAATGACCAAAATAACACAGACATAAACAACTAGTCTATATAAAAAACGAGAAACGAGAAACACATATAAATTACATAAACAAATGACAACTACTGTACATCAGATTCCCGACTTCGGACAGGTGCATGTTCAACTATCCGTTCTGGAACTTATTACATCAAGTGATGAAATAAAATTGAGAATAGAAATGGGGTATGTGTCAAAGAGACAACAAAAATTTCAAATTTTTTGAAGGTATGTATCATTATAGCAAAATCATAAAATTACAAAACAACATGTAGAAAGGAGTATTCTCAGATCATTGTGGGCTAGTTAAAGGGCCTTCATTTCAATCAGACAGTGCTAGAATATCAATATATCTGCATTATATGTCAAACTACACAAATACAAGAATACATGTATAATGATTTCAAAGTTTTATTCTCATCACATGTGTAAAATTATAACAATCATATATTATTGTCCTGAAATCAGCCAATGAAGGTTTTATTTAAGTAATTTTATCTCATTTATAAATTACATTCAAGATAAAAAGAAGGAATACCTTAAACAGACCTTTCAAAATGTATGATCTATACGTCAACAACATATTTACCATGCTTGATCAACTTTTTCAGGTGATACATATGATAAGAAAATATATTTAGAACATTATTTGTGCTGACGAAAAATTTCTTTGAAATAGCAAAATAAGGCTGTTGTATATATTTCTTTAATTCATTGTTCACCTCTAAATGATATTAAATTTTGAATATCTGATTTGAGATCAATCATGTAATGTTATTGTAATCTTAGTTCCTCTTTCTCAAGATGCATTGAACAGAACTATTGACAGATGTTTTCTAATGTATCAAATGCTTACATTTTGAATACCTTTAATTATTTTGACATAAGTTCAATGTATCATACATTCCTTTATTGAAACACTATAGGATTAAGTTTATATTGTAAAATTGAAATTAAGACAATAACCCTGATTAGTTATTAGATAATCAATAATTGCTGTATATGTATATAATGTTATTTTGATATCTTTTAGGATAAAATTAAGCTTTAAAAAATAAAAAATAGAACAAATACAGTAAAAGGTGAGATAACTCCATACCTGCTACCTTTCAATGAAAATGTAAGAAAATCAGATTGACAACTAAATCTTTAAAAATAAGTATTGATTCAGTTTCTGATTTAACATTATTCAATATGTAGTTTAAATTTTAAATTTACACTTTTCTAAGAAATGAAATACTATATGATGACAAAATATCTAAAATTCCACTCTTAATTTAGTTTTAAAATGTATTCATGAACATATAATTTCACAAAATTAGGATTAATGGCTAAAAAAAAAAATGGAGTGTCAGATATACATGTATGTACAAATTAAATCTTGTCCAAGGATGTGCATAAAAAAATGGTAAAATTATCATCTCTAAAAAATTTAAAAACTCAGTATTATATGTTTATATGGTATCATCATCTTTATACTAAAACATCCACATTTAAAAAAACCTCCATAAACCCACACGTACATACTAACTTTCATTTCACACACCCATGTTTTCTATAATTATCTCCTTTTTTCAACCATGCAATCTTTCATTCAATTACCAACAATTCACTGTTTCAGAATCTCATTCAATCTTGGTAAGCATACACCAAATGTGATTGGTTGACAATGAATATACATCAAAAGCTACAAAAATTATTTTTATTTTGTTGTAAAAAAGTGAAATTACCCATAATACTTGAGAATCTTCAACAGTGAATTCAACATCTATTATCATCAATCAAATACAGTGTAACCTGTGTTATCTGACACACTGGGGGAACAGAAAAAAATGTCAGATAAAGCAGGGTGTCGAAATACTCATGCAGGTTTTTTTTCTGTAAGGATAAACATATTTTCAGATCATGAAAATGTGTCTGTTAAATCAGGTTGTTGGAATACTCAGGTGTCAGATTAGGCAGGTTGCACTGTAACTATTTTCTGGTAGTCCAAGCATTTCTCACTCTCATTCATTCGTCACATGTCAACTCTCCAAACAATGGTGATTGTAAAATATCACAGACATAAAAAAATCAAATCTAAACCAGGTTTTTTTTCAAATTGATTAAGGAGGTAGACCTATGATAAGGGAAATAACTCTTGAAATCATCAGTATGTTTGTGTCAACCATTTTCATAAATAAATTCTAAACTTCTAGGTTACATAGATTATTTTCAATCTGTTTCAGGTAAGGGCTTAAAATACATTGATGAAACTTGACTTTTACAAACGCATAAATGATTTAAAGAGTTATCTCCCTGAACCAAGGTCTACTTTAAATACATATATATATATATGTACAAGTAAAACTTAACAAAATAAAAAAGAAATAACAATTGTGTTTTCTCATTTCTGAAATATACTTTAAGCTGATAACTGTTATCCAAAAGAGCCAAAGTTCAACATTTCATTTTTGACATTACAAATATTTGTTTTGGTTTTGTCTGACAAAGGAGTTCATTCATAATACAGCTTCAGGTATGCCAGTTTTCTGTGATATTTCTGTTCCTCTTTTGTACTGTACAACTGAAAAAACAAAGACAAAATACTAAAATATAAAACAACCTAATTTTAGATGGAATATTCTCACCAATTTTTTAAGACTCTATTGGTTGACTTGAAATCCAAAAGATTTAATATGTACATTAAAATTGAAATAAAAATATCTAAAACGGAATTTAAAAATTCAACATTCTTTTTTTTTATGTTAAATTGTGGGGTTGCCATGAAGGAAAATTTCTCCAATTTTTTTTATCACTAAATCAAATAATAATTTCAGGGATATAAATGAAAAATAAAATATTAATTAATAAATTTAAAAGAATTCTGTCAACAATTCTAGGATTTATGGTTAAAATGACTTTTTAAAAATAAAATATGAAAATCAACTTATGGTACTGTTCAAAGGGGGAATAACTCTTCTTAAACTTAAACTTCTTTTAAAACATTATATAGAGCACTGCATTTTTACCTTATCTGTATTTTTGTTGATTGTACTCTGTACGGTAATTGAGGGCATTAAGATGGGTGTTCCTCCAAAGGATTGATGCCACTGTACTTTTCTGTTTTTTGGTATTTCATGTTCATATGTTCCAGCCCTGCAGATGTACAATTGAATTCATAACACATTTATATTGATATAAACCATGACAAATGCTTTAAATAGCAAGTGTAACTTTTTTACCATCTATAACTCAAGTATAGTATAGTTACTTTAATATACACACATAATTTATTAAAGGTTTAATATTTGATAGATTTTCCTTCCTGTTTATAATTCTATAATGATTTTACGTGAAGCATATTTTCATTATTTTCTTTTAATTGCAAAATTAACAAAAATAGCCCTGTTTTCTTGCAAAAATCATTATTTAACAGTGTTTAAGAAGTCTAGATATTGTAGAAAAAAGAAATACTCAGAAGAGATCCAGTATAAAATTTTTTTTTTTCAATAAATCATATAAACCTACCCTGGTAATACATCTACGATATCTCTTTTGTAAATTGGAAATCTGTCTGCTCCGACTAAAAATGGTTTATTATCTGTTTCAAATGTTTGAAGATCTGTGTTGTTCTTCTGGTAGCTTGTTGGACAAGGTGTTCTAAACTACAAAAAATACATAAACCTTAATTACAATGTATCAAAAAGTTCAATACTTATACCGTGGATTCATTTATTTTCTCTGGTACCAATTTTTCGTGGATTGAGGAAAACTTATATCTTCTTGGATATTTGATTTCGTAGTTTTGCCAATGTCTGCATACAATCCTTTCATAAACTTAGTCATTCGTTGAACATTAAATTTCGTGGTTCATCCATAGCCATAAAATCCATGAAAATTGGTAACCAATGAATAATGAATACACAGCATAATAAAAATTTAAAAAATCAACACTTGAAGGAGAGAAGATGTTGAAGATGATGTCATGATGTCGTCAAGAAGAAGGAAGATGACAGATGACGATGATGATGAATAGCTGTTTAACCTCAAGTGTTGATTTAAATGCTATTTTTCATTTTTCTTTTTTTTACAAGCAGAAAGAGTGCAAAAATTTACACAATACGGCTTATTGGTAAATTAATTAATGTCATGTAGGGTGTCTATTTTAAATTAATCTGCATTGTAAAGCAGAACCTATTCTGATCAGTGTTTGTGATTACAGTGGATTCATTTATTTTGGTGGGTACCAATTTTCATGGATTGTGGAAAACTTGTCTTTTCAAAGATATGTAGTTTCACGGTTTTGCCAAAGTCATCATATAACCTGATTGAACATTTATTATAAGTTTGTTAAAAATTTCAATTTGTGGTTCACCTGGCCTGTACTTACGAAAACGATGAAAATTGGTATCCCATGAATAATAATGAATTCACAGTATCAAAGAAATGATCTGTTTCCAGACATGTTATAATTTTTTTAGTTTTAGAACAATCTGACATTAGTTTAATTTTCAAAGGCATTATATTTTTTCAATGTTATTTTTATTTAAACAGACTCAGGGTTCTGTAACTAAGGTTTTTTGAAGACGAATCCACTGGAACGCATCATTTTTGCCATGGTGAGTCCTGCAGTCAGAAGATGCAATTTTGTATATATTAATATAATTTCAGTCCCAATGACAAAATAGAGCATTAGCAAATTACACAAAATTAAGATTATTTTTAACATTTGACATTAATTAAATGATATATGTGCTCAGTTGATACTCATTTTTACAATGTTGATGCATATTGGGACTCACAAGTTTTTAAAAAGATGAGTCCATGCTTGCAGGACTCCTGGACTCACCTTAGTGAGAACCCTGAAACTTACCACAAAATCTCTCCGTATCCTAGGTCCTGTTCTAGCTCCCATAGAATAACCTTTGTTGCTTAAAAGCTTTGTGTCCACTTGGTAAATAAAATTGGTTTTCTACAACAAAAATTGGCAATCTTTTAAAACAAATACAAAATTTTAATTAAGCAATATTAGCTAGCTACATGTACTATTGAAAAAGTGGTACAGTTATTTCTGTAAATACAATTTTTCATAATCTTAAGCATTATTACATCTTCAAAAGTATGAATATACAAGATCAAAGAAGAGGAATTGCCTAATTCAGTTAAAATATCTTTGTTGATACAGAAGAATGTAGTAAATTAAATAAAGGGCTGTGCTTGAGCGCATGATACGCCCGTTGCTCTTTTAACTTGTCTTTTATGCTTTAAATGAATTTATATGATCAACTAGAAATCTAAAGGGATGTTACATTTATATATTCACCAAAGTTTAATAAAATCCCCCTTTTTTAAGTATAAAAATTCATTACTTAAGAAAACGTAAAATCTAAAATTTATAAAAATGGAAAGGGAGCTTATGTCAATAGATTTAAACAATTTATCAAAGTTGCATAAAATTTTGTGAAAGTGTTAGTTATTGTCCCAAAATTGGAAAATCCCCCCTTTTTTAAGCATAAAAATTCATAACACGGAAATGTAAAATCTGAAATTTATAAAAATTGAAAGGGAGCTTACATCAATAGATATAAACAATTCACCAAAGTTTCATGGACATTGGTGAAAGCCTTTTTGAGTTATTGTCCGAAGTGTTGAAAATCCCCCTTTTTTTATGAATAAAGCCCCATAAATCCAAAACTTAAAATCTGAAATTTATAAAAATTGAAAGGGAGCTTACATCAATAGATATAAACAATTCACCAAAGTTTCATGGACATTGGTGAAAGCCTTTTTGAGTTATTGTCCAAAGTGTTGAAAATCCCCCCTTTTTTATGAATAAAGCCCCATAAATCCAAAACTTAAAATCTGAAGTTAAAAAAAAACGAAAGGGAGCTTACGTCAATAGATATAAACAATTCACTGAAGTTTCATGGAAATTGGTGAAAGTGTTTTTGAGTTATTGTCCGAAGTGTGGACGACGGACAGACGGACGGACAACAGTATACCATAATACGTCCCATCTAAAAGACGACGGGCGTATAAAAACATAATGAGTTTTTTGTAGACGAATTGCGCTTCTGGCATAAATACTAAATTTCAATCATGGTACAAGTGTATCTATGATGAGTTTATTTCCACTTACTTCTTCATTCTCATAACAACCTGGGCCTCGATGTGGTGCTCCTCTTAAAGGTGCTATTTCATTCCCAAACCGATTCCGAGGCATTTTAATTGGGAACAGCTCTCTATCCAAAGTTGTCATGAATGAAATTTTCGATGGTTTTTTGTCCACTAAAATATATAAAATCAAATTCACAAGTTTTGTCCACTAAAATACAAAATCAAATTCACAGGTTTAAGAAAAAGATGTCAGTCTGTGATGTTGATTTGCATGCAAAAATAACTTTTTTCAATTGACAATTTTTTTTATTATCAATATTAATTAAAATGCATGTTTACAAATGACAGAAAGAGAAATAATTGTAGTAAACTATATTTCTTTGAAAGGCATGTGGTGATTGTAACAATATATAAAAAGTTATTCTTGATTATTGTCAACCAAAACATTTTCGCAATTTTAGAAAAATAATGTGAACATAAATCAATGTGAAATATGTTAAACATAGATCTTTCTTATATTAATACATCAAGAAAATCAAAACATCATGAAAATAAATCACAGTGAAGTCAGATACATTTGTACATTGTAGAACATTCCACAAAAATAAGTTGGTTTACAGTATTTTTTGTTGGTTTCTTTACATTTTTAGAACAATTTGACATTCACTAAGTCAATGCTTACTATAGATTTTGTAAGGAATGGGTGTCTGTGATAATATTTAAAATTTTGTTGACATTAATTTGCATGCAAAGTTTTCTGCAAGTATTTAGTTTCAATAGATAATTCATCTGTTGACAAATACATTTTGGTTGTTGTAATGTGTCCATGCTTACCATACACATGATATATTTTGTAAGAAATGGATGTCTGAAATGTTTTAACTATTTTTGGTGTTAATTTGCATGCAAAGTTTTCTTTTTTTCAATGGATAATTCTATCAACAAATGTGTCCATGCATGCTTGCAATACACCTTTCACTATTTGTCCACAATTACTGGACATCACAGAGGTTCTCATAAAATTTTGACGTCAATATGTGATGTTCATTTGCATGCAAAATTTACTTCTTCTTTTTCTTTAAGTTTCTAGCGATCCTTTAATTATTGTCTTTATAATGCATTTGTTGACAAATAATGTGCATATTCATGTATTTAATTTGTTACTTTGAAAGATTATTGTGCACAATGGCTTATTATGAAATAGAAAAATACTATTGGAATTTTACTTTTTTTGCAGTTGGCAAAACAGATTCTTGGGGCAATTTGGATACTGTGACCTAATTACCCTAAGGCCAAATAAAAACATGTGTGGTTCCAGTTACATACTTAAAAACATAGGTAGGTTGGCAATTTTTATTATTTTTCATTTTTATTTATTTTTGGTTGTCAAAATCCGGATATAAATCGTGTGTTTACCGAAATTGTTGCCGGTATTATACAAGCCCCAACTGGAACTCTGTCATTTTTACATGTCATGCATGTGTTTGGTTGTAAAGTAAGTTGTGATACGTTTTAAGTTAATTTTGTTGCATTCTGTTATGAATTCTTACATTTTAGCAATAACAAGATACTTCTGATAGAAATTCACATGACAGAATTCTATGACTTTAATTATTTTAAGTCACAGTCCTCAAAATTTGATTGTTTGAAAATTTATTTTTTAGAAATGAAAAAAAAAGTCTAGGGTCTGGGTTTTTTAACTAGGGTCGGTCGGGTACCTGGAACCACACATATATTTTAATGGTCTAACATGTGAATGTATATTAATTCTGTAATAACATATAAATTTTCAGATTTACTCCAACAAATAAAGATGTATTTACATGTCACAATCACACAATCATGATTTTTCATTTATGCTTTACATTTTCTTATTTTCATATTGCCTATCAAAAACTATTTTCATATAGAATAGAATAGAATATTTTTATTCGCCAAATTAGGGCCCCAGGAGGGCATATAGCATACAGACAATATTATTATAAACAATAACATATGCAATACACAAACAATAAAAGATATGTAACAAGTGTTATAAAAATAATAAAATAAAATAATATCTACCACAGAAAATACATATAAGATTTGTAATCAGCAAGTGAGCATAAACATGTATATGAATGTAAACGCTAAGTAATCTTAAAGTAACCATGATTACAACTGTTTTTGCAATATAATCAATTACAATATGATTACTTGTAATCAGAAATGACATGATTACTGATAACACTGCAAAATGTAATCGATTACAGCTGATTCAAAAAGAGAAATGACACTAACTTGCTAGCAAAATTTTGACACCATGCGACAATCACTCGTTGCATGATTAAGACATCACATTTGTTTTTTAATTGGGATATAATAATTTGTTGGAAACTTGTGATCTTATGATATCTTAGGGTGACAAATTTGCATAAAAGTAAAAATACGGTCTTGAAAACAGGTTCATAATTTGGCATTGCATTTTTACTGTCTGTCAACATTTAATTCGTATAATTCATCCGTTTATTTGTTACCTTCCATGTTTATTGGTTGTTTTGAACACCAGATTAGTGCTGATATATCAATAAAATCGTGGTTTCTTATGTGATTCTGCCTTATCTTATTATTTGCTAAGTACTGGCATCAATGTTGCTATGCAAATGCGCATGACCGTTATTCACTTCCGTTTTTAATTGTCGTAAATTAGACGGAGTGCGGCAAATGTCGCAACATTACTATTATTTGCAGTTAAGAAAAAAAATATCATTTAAAATAGAATAAAGATTAAAACAAAAAGTAAGTTCCTATATACATCATATTTTTAGCAAAATCTTCATTTCTTGTCTATCGAGGTTCTGTTTCCTCTCCATCTCTGAGGAGGGATAGGAGGGGTCCTGATCCCGAAATCCCGGACTTAAAAAAACGAAATCCCGAGGTCCCGAATTTAAATAAAGTTAATCCCGACGTCCCGAAATCGGAAAAAAAGGATTCCCGGATCACGAAAGGGTCAATCCTGAAATCCCGAGCTTAAAAAGACCCGATCCCGGAGTCCCGATAAAGGTCCTATCCCCCCTATCTCTTTATCTGTTTATCTCCTATAGAGATGATAAATTGTCTTTGAAAGAAAATTGCCGGCATGTATCTGTATTTTTATGTCTGATGTTATATGCTATCATAATTATTGGTTTTATTTGCAGGATGTTGGACTGAATAAAAATTTAATTTGGCATACATAAGTTCACATACAAACAAATGTTAACGCATCAGATAAAATTGAGAATCAATGGAAATGGGAATGTGTCAAGAGACAACAACCCGAACATAAAGCAGACAACAGCAGAAGGTCACCAATAGGTCTTCAATGCAACAAGAAACTCCCACACCTTATGGCGTCCATCAGTGGGTCCCTTAACAAATATCTATACTAGTACAGTGATAATGGACGCCATACTAAACTCCAAATTATATACATCATTGTACATGTTCTTAGAACAAAAGCTTTAAACAGTCAAAACACAAAAGTCTAAACAGTAAAAGAAAAAAATATAGTGGTAGACAACAACACTGTCAATAATAAGCTTTCGATACAGTTCGTCCATGAACCAAATTGACTGTTTGTCATTTTGGCGAAGGATTTGTATAGTGTCACTATTCAAATCCTTGTTTGGCTAAATACCAATTTTGGGGTTGGTTGTGTTGGTCCATTCCACATTATTATGCCCCACCATAGGCACAACAAAAGGTAGCTGCATAACTGTAGCTCATATGTCCTTCTGTTATTTTCTGACTAGTATACCTTAAACGACAAAGTTATTTTTCATTTACCTGTGTATCATGTGTATATTATGAAAACCGTTTTTTTTCTTTCAAAATTGATTATTTTCTAAGGGTTATTAAGTATTTCACAGTGGTGTCTTGCTATGGCTTTGTTTGGACTTGTTTGTTTGCTTTTTGGCCTTGATTGTGTGTTCCTAATATTTTATAAACTATGTACACTACAGCTCGGGTGGATTTTGCATTGAGGTATCGCAGATCAAATTTATACGTTCATAGTGTGTTAGTTTTGTCTGTTTTGATTGAGTTAAGCCTTCCAATTGATATTTTATAGTGTGTTTTTCTATGTTGTGATGATATACTATTGTTTCAGAAAAAGGGAGAAGGTTTGGTACTACCATTAAAACATTTTATCCCGCTGCAAATCATGCAAATGTTTGCATCTGTCCTAAGTCAGGAATCTGATGTACAGTAGTTGTCGTTTGTTTAATGTTTATATGTTTATGTAATATACACATGTTTCTCATTTCTCATTTTTTATATAGATTAGACCGTTGGTTTTCACGTTTGAATGGTTTTACACTAGTAAATTTGGGGCCCTTTATATACATGTAGCTTATTGTTCCGGGTGAGCCAAGGCTCCGTGTTGAAGGCCGTACATTGACCTATAATGGTTTACTTTTATAAATTGTTATTTGCCTTGGATGGAGAGTTGTCTCATTGGCACTCACACCTCATCTTCCTATATCATGTATATCTATTTGCAGACCGGCATATACTTATAGATTATCGTTGATCATCTCAATGAGATTGATTTTCTAGCTTGAGCTGGTACAGCGAAAGTGAGAAAAGCAATCGAATTGAGATGACCAATGATAATCTGTTTATCGCTATTTTACCTATGACAGTCAGAGCTCAGACATAAATAAGTCTGAATCTGCTTTTGACTCATAGAGGTCTAAATTTGTAAGTTTTAGGATTTGTCTCCCTTTAATGCAAGACAAAATACGACTTAATTAAGTCAAATATTGTTAAGCAAGAAATAATTGATTCAAAAAGTTGCAAATATCGACTCCTACAAGTCCATAAGTTACCAAAATTGGTAAACTTCAAGACCCACGCATATTTATAAAAAGGTCATGCATCTAAATCAAATTATGACACCATTGAAAGCCAATGCTTTGTCTTCTAAAGAAAAATATGAATGAGAGTCTAAAAAATCGGAGATAATGTTAATTAACCTTACAATGCAAACACCTGGAACCACACTTAATGAGGTATAACATCTGTGTTTAGTTAGGATGTTCAATTAAATAGTTAAATATAGATTGCTCAAGTCCTTGTGAACTCTCAGACAGGTTTTTGCTGTCATAGGTGGTGTACTTTGGCCACCAAGTCAAATTAGGTTTTTTCATCAACATAAATAGACCTAAACAAGTCTGTCATTTTGTGACTTAGATAAGTCTAAAATTGAAAACACATTTTTATAATAAATACATGTTTTGACTTCTTTAAGTCAAAAACAGAATCGACTTGTTTATGTCTGAGCTCTGACTGTATGACGACGTTGTCAATTTCATGTCTATTTCGTTAGCAACGCCACATGGCCTCCTTAGTTTCTAGCGATAATTTTTCCATCTCAAGCGAGAAGCATGATATGAAAATTATCACAAAAAAAGATCAAAGGAAAAATGCCCAAAATAGCGATAAATTTGTATATTGACAAGCTACATTCATTGACATTTGTATGCATGGACAATAAACAATGAATTGTTAGGAAATAAGTGCAATCTAAACCTTGGTTGCAATTCGTAACATTTTGAAATAGGAAAAATCCATATGCTCTATGGTCTGCAAATAGTAAAAAAATAAAACACTTGTTTGCTGGTGCGCTTTCATGCCAATCTGGCCCATACTTAAAACGATTCCTTGCCAATATAATATTTTTTATAGCATGTATAAAGAATAAAAAAAGATTTATTTATGAAATTTTTAACAGTCAGGGGTACTACTTGCACAAGTAATATTCTTTTCTTGAAGAAGCAATTTAAAAGTAATAATATACTAATAGAAGTACATTTTTTGTTATGTTCTTTTTTTCCCTTGCTTTTGTATTGTATGCCTTTAAAATCGTCACAAGACAATGAACTATATTTCAGATGTCTGGGAGATCATCAGAAGAAGTATTACTGATTGTAAACCATGTCAAAAATAAGAAAACCGAAGGAAACTTGTACATGATGGGGGAAAGAGTTGGGTGGATGCAAGGTAGCAAAAGTAACTTCACCTACAGTTACTTATACTCAGATATCAAAGGTGAGAAAATTTGAGTTACCATTCAAATACTTTACCAATTACTGGTTATCTTAATCATTTACCTGCCATAGGCGGATCCAGGGGGGGGGGGCCCTGGGGGGCCCAGGCCCCCCCTTTCGTGGGAAAAATTTGGTTGATTATATAGGGAATCATTGAAGCATGACTGGAGCGGGCCCCCCTTAAGTCAGCCAACGGGCCCCCCCTTAGGAAAAGTTCTGGATCCGCCACTGCCTGCATTCAGACATCAAGCCTCAAAGATTAGGTAGCTCAAGCTGTCATCCAGCATTTTGTGTCCAGGCACTTAATTTTCTATAGGAAGGCGGGCTTTAGTAGTCCTCTATAAATAATATACATGTATGCATGTAAATTTTCAAATAAATGAACAGAATGAGATCTTCATTGTTAAAAACCCTATGGTTACCTATAGCTACTTGCTTCTTCATAATTTGGTCTTTTAGTCTTGATGGCAATCATACATCATTATCTTATTTACATAGAATGAACAAATAAGTTATCAAATAAAAAATGAAATATTTTATTATTATCAAATAAAAAATAAAACATGTAAAATATTTTTATTATATTTTTTCAGCTCAGAAAATTTCACCAGATACTAAAGAGAAAGTACAATTACAGTTAAATATGCATGATGGAAGTGCTAACACATTCCACTTCAACAATCCTAAAGGGCGGGAAGCAGCAGTAAAGGACAGGGATACAGTCAAAGAACTCTTATTACAACTGTTACCAAAATTTAAACGAAAACTCAACAGTGAGCTGGAAGAGAAAAATAGGTTTTTATTTTTTATTTAAAAGTAGATATAATCATGATTCATCTTGTTGTAATGCCTCTACTCCATGTGAGCTCGAATCCCATCTTAATTGACTAGAATTGTCAGATTGTCAGTAATCCTATCGAAGGTTGTGGTTTTCTCCAGGCACTCTGGCTTCCTCCACCAATCAAAACTGTCCGCCACAAAATAGCTTAAATGCAGTGCTTAAAAGTGACGTTAAAACACGAAAAATCAATCAATCAACTCCATGTGGAAATGGCTAGGTTTTGTCCTGAACTTCTATATTCAACTGGTTACACATTTGTCTTCCATATATAATCAAATAGGCATGAAGCATCAGTGAAGAAAATGGATACAGTCAAAGTCAGGGATGGGTAATTAAAAATGTAATGGTAATTGAGTGTAATGCATTACAATTTTCCATGTAATTGAATGTAATGTGTAATTGAGCATTTTTTTAATTACATGTAATGGTAATTTAATTAATTACAATGAAAAAAGCATGTAATGCTCAATTACTTTTGAATTACATTTCAATTACATGTACTTTTATGGTGTTAAAGATTAGGATTTGTATTTAACAATATAAACTTAAATTATATGTATTTTTTCAAATATTGATATCACATGCTTTTTTAATGTATGAAGTCTGTAATTTATTCTGAAGTTTTTATATCATTTATTTGACCTACAGATTATTTTTTTAATAGTTTTATAATTTAAAAAATGTGACAATATATAGGGGTTGTTCAGTTTTAAAGAAAGATCTTTTAACTATATAGATAAGTAATTAATCACCTTGTTTAACAAAAACAAAAAAATGTGTCACTGTGTAACATCTTTCTTAGACAGTTCATTTAGAATTTAAAATCACTGCATACAATAACTTTGTCAAATTAGTATACACAAAAGGATTATATAAATAAAAATTAACAGCTGTAAAAACAAACAGCAATTAATCAGATTAAAATGTCCAGGAGCAATGCCACTATTACATGTATTTTATCTAATTAGCAAAATATTGCTAATATTTAGACATTATATACATTGTTTGTGCTAAAAATTATTTTCAATATTGTGACAATCACACTTTTTAATATTTTTAAAGTAAAATAAAAAAATATTTTTAATTCCTTTATATTTTTTTTATTCTTATGTTTAATTCAAATGAGTTCATTTCTGAGATGTCAAAATACACCTTGATGTATTGGCAAGTTAATAGGAACAAATATCCTCTCCTATCAATATGATGATCTTCTAATCATAAAACTTCCATTTTTTGATTGAGCAATATCTAGCACATTTATAAGCCCCTGTCGAAAGACTAATTACAATTGCTGTTTTCAGACCAAACAGATTCAGACTAAATGACAAAACATTAAAATAACTAAATTAAATAATTATCAAATGCAACGCTTAAACTATGCTTACATGTATATTTTACACATGCATTATATATACATGTAAAATTTTGTTAAAAAATATCATGATCAAATGTAATGTGTAATTTAATTAATTACATTAGTAAAGTAATTGTAATTTAATTAATTACATTTCAAAAACTGTGTAATGTGTAATTGATGTAATTGATAATTTTTGCAATGTAATGTGTAATTTAATTAATTACATTTCAATATAATTGACCCCAAGTCTGGTCAAAGTGCCATTGTTACAATTGTTAAAGAAACAATTTAAACAATGTTTACATAACAGATTTGTCAATTTGCACCATAGTAATCTTAGATAATGAACAAATACAAAGAACTACTTTAGGCAAACAAAGGCAACTACTGGCAAGGTTTAATAATTGGGATTGGCACATTATCTTGTGATAGGGTTCAACTATTGTACAGAGAAAAAAACATTTTTGTATGCCACTATCAGAGACAATGAGTGTCACAATTGAGGGAGCTTCTTAAATTTAGAATGGTTAAATGACCATAACAAATGAAAACAACAATTCAACACTGTTACATCATTTTATTTGTTGACCATAACAGATGGATTTGGCTTATTTTTCAAGGTTCTGTCAGGTCATATAGGGTTTTTGCCCCTTTAACCATGTTAACTGATTTAGTTCTTTTACATCCTTAGACATGTTAGATTTCAAATATTCCACTTTGAACATTCATGATGAATGTAAATCCAGAAACGCACTTTGAACATAATTTTTTTTAATGATAATAAGTGTACAGTACCGGGGTATATCAAAATATATAGATATATACTGTAAATACAGAAATTATTGCGAGGTTTTTATTATTGCGAAAAATGCGACAGAGTTGTAAACGCAATAATTAAAACTCACATTTTGAAATATTTAATATGAATTAAACAGGATTTTTCTCAACACTTGCAAAAATTAAAATCGCATTTAAGTCTAAAATGACAAAATCGCAATAATTTTGAATTTACAGTGAATGAATCGGCAATCTTTTATTCAGTGCCAGTATAGACTATGCTTGTTCATAAAATATTGTTACTTTTCATACAGATGTTGCAATTTATTTTATAGATTACTACAGGATAACCCCGAAATATTTCAGTTATATAAGGATTTAGTGGTCAGTGGAGTTATGAGTTCTGATGAATTCTGGGCTCAAAGAGCTGAGGTATGTATAAAAAAAAATGTGTTTTTCATCTTACACTTTTACAGACCAACCATAGTGCTGTTTGGAAATATGTTTACATCTAGTGCCTAAAGAGGGTTTTATGCCCCACCTCTGGGTAAGAAAGCATTAAGGTTAACCTTGGCCAGTCCATTTGTACGTTCATGAATAGGTTTCTGTTCTCTAACTTTAGTTTGCCTCTACCAAATATTATGAATCTTTTTCACAATACTTATCGTCACCAAACTGACCAAATTCAAATTTGGTTGTTTCATCATTCTTCATTGTTCTTTGGTTTTGTCCTTTTATAAATGGAAATTTAAAAAAAAAATTCCGTCCCCCCCACTCATACTTTAGTGTGCCACAACCAAATGTTATGAAACTTATACAAAATTCTTTTCACCACCAAAAAAGATTGAGTTTGAATTCGGTTTGCATCAGATTTACCATTCTTGTGTTATGCCCCTTTTTTATGAAAAAATTGACACCTCGG
Source organism: Mytilus galloprovincialis (assembly GCA_037788925.1). Taxonomy (NCBI): domain Eukaryota; kingdom Metazoa; phylum Mollusca; class Bivalvia; order Mytilida; family Mytilidae; genus Mytilus; species Mytilus galloprovincialis. Next base: position 51,606,008 of record CM075341.1, read on the forward strand.
TGAACTCCGGAAAATTTTCCGTAAATCTTTATTATGGGTCGGATACCTTAAGTTTCAATCAGTACATTGACTCTTCCATATTTAAAAGTGGACACATGGTCACAATATTCTTTTATTCAATTAATTAGATACTGTGTCGACCCTTCCCTGGCAATACTGTGGATTCATTTACTTTCGTGGGTATCAATTTTCGTGGATTGAAGAAAACTTGCATTTTCATGGGTCTTTGATTTTGTGGTTTGGCCAATCTGTGCACACAAAACCTATAAAAAAATTTCATTCGTTGAACTTTTGTATTCATGGTTCACATGTACCCACAAAACCCTTAAGAACCCTTGAACATTGGTATCATATGAATTATTATGAATCTACAGTAATATGACAATGCTCTATTCTTCTCTTCTGTTTTAAAGACCTTTGTAACCCTCTTGTTTGTTGTAATGATACACATGATACATGCTGGTACATTCAAAAATTTAAAGGCTTACATTTCATTGGCTGATGTAATAATTATATGAACAGAAAGTATGGAAAGAAGACCAGTTTCGATTGAGAGCTATTATGGCATGTATGGTCAGCAGTAAATAATTTTTAAGATTACCTCTATTTATAGATGCAGTCAAAGTCAACTTCTACAAAATCAGAAGGAAAGCAGGTGGTAGGAGTGTCGGCTGCTTTTCTAGTAAGTATTTTAATAGTCAACTTTTCATGCAGGTTTTTATTGGTAATTTTTATGTCAATTGTACAAAACTTAGCTGTCAACTCTTTCACTCTTCAAACAGGTGAAATATCTGTATTTAATGATATTTAATATTGTTTGCTAAAATGTCTAAAAATGAAACCATATGTACATGTATCAACTTAATTGTTGTTTTAATTAAACCATTAGAATTAAAATTATTTGAGAATTTAATAAAATTTTGAATTTCATTGATCAGGGTTGCATTCAATATTGTAGAGACTCTGCTATGTAGTACTACATAGATTTTGGATATTGATTGTTGAGCTAGCCTAGACGCCAAGTAGATCTAGATAGCCTGGAGAAATTCATGCTAATTAGAGAACCCAAAATGGTGTTAAAAATTTTATTACTAATGACATCATTTTGACAAGCTAGCTACATAGCATATTGTACAACAAAGATAGATATCTAAGATATAGCGGCTAAACTAGCTGCTACAATATTAAACACAATCAAAGTAATTGCCCTTATCATACCTTCTACTTTGTCCTGATTGGTTGATTTTGAAAAAAAAGGAATCAGTTTTCTGCTTAGGATATTTAACCCTCTCCCTTTCACACCGGTACAGCTTACCGGTGAAACCAATTTCAAGATTTTTTTGGGACATTTAGACATGTTTAATCGCCATTTGCTGACGTACAGATGTGGTTAAGGGCTCAAATTAATCCTCAGATAACCAGCAATGCGATTTAATGTGCATCAAACCTCTATCAATATCAGTTAATAAACAAGTCGCCCCTTACTGATGTGTAATTTTTCTGTAAAAACCATTTATTTTTCTTGGAATTTTGAGGGAAATTCTCAAAAAGAAGTGCAAAGAAAACTGCTCTTTTAAGAGGATTTATGTCTTTTTTCAATAACTGTGCAGTGAGTTTTTATGCCCCACCTACGATAGTGTGTGTGTGCGTCCGTTCTTTCGTCCGTCCGTTCGTTCGTCTGTTCGTCCGTCCGTCCGTTCGTTCGTTCGTCCGTCTGTCCCGCTTCAAATTAAAGTTTTTGGTCGAGGTAGTTTTTGATGAAGTTGAAGTCCAATCGACTTCAAACTTGGTACACATGTTCCCTATGATATGATCTTTCTAATTTTAATACCAAATTAGAGATTTTAACCCAATTTCACGGTCCACTGAACATAGAAAATGATAGTGCGAGTGGGGCATTCGTGTACTGAGGACACATTCTTGTTGAAGAATAGTATTAAACTAATAGTTCTAACTTGTACACTAGTTGCAAATGTAATTTTTAGTGTAGCAGCGCAATCACAAACTTGAATTACGTTAAAAATCTGAAGTCATTTCTTAAAGATATTATGAGAAAAGAGACAAAAACCGCTAAAATATTCTGAATATTTCCAACAGTTTAGGAATTAAGGGCCAAAAAAGGGCCCAAATAAGCATTATTTTTGGTTTTCGCACCATAACTTTAGTATAAGTAAATAGAAATCTATGAAATTTAAACACAAGGTTTATGACCATAAAAGGAAGGTTGGGTTTGATTTTGGGAGTTTTGGTCCTAACAGTTTAGGAATAAGGGGCCCAAAGGGTCCAAAATTGAACTTTGTGTGATTTCATCAAAAATTGAATAATTGGGGTTCTTTGATATGCCGAATCTAACTATCAAGTATTGTGCAATAGCAAGAAATTTTCAATTGCACAGTATTGCACAATAGCAAGAAATATCTAATTGCACAATATTGTGCAATAGCAATTAATTTTCAATTGGAGTTATCTTTCTTTGTATAGAATAGTAGTTGATAATATATGTTGGAATTTTGCCAGACATGACTATGATGTCATTTTCTGTTTTTATTTGCCAATAACTTTATGTAAATAACTTCATTGGAAATTTGCCAATATAAAATGTTGCTGATGAAGCTTTTTTTCCTTATCTTATCTAAAATGTTTTTAGATAATGTATGTTGGATATTTGCCAGACATGACTATGATGTCATTTTCTATTTTTATTTGCCAATAACTTCATGTAAATAACTTCATTGGAAATTTGCCAATATAAAATGTTCCTGATGAAGTTTTTTTTATTGTTTTATACAATAAACAATGTATATTCACTTTTACTACCAACCAATCTTTACCATTCAGAGATAACAAGCACTTTATTTTACATTTTAATATTTTATGATGTATTTAAAAGTGTAGTTATTGTTGCAAACTCCATTAGAAATTTGAATCGATATCAGTTTTGGAAAAAGGGAAACGGGGATGTGAAAAAAAAGGGGGGGGGGGGGGTTTAAATTTTTCTCATTTCAGATTTCATAAATAAAAAGAAAATTTCTTCAAACATTTTTTTGAGAGGATTAATATTCAACAGCATAGTGAATTGCTCAAAGGCAAAAAAAACTTTTAAGTTCATTAGACCACATTCATTCTGTGTCAGAAACCTATGCTGTGTCAACTATTTAATTTTAGATTTAAAAAATTTGAAGAAGAAATTTTTAATTGATTTGTAAAATCTTGACATTTGTTTTGTGTAAAAAAAAAACATGTAATGTCAAAAATTTGATCACAATCCAAATTCAGAGCTGTATCACGCTTGAATGTTTTGTCCATACTTGCCCCAACTGTTCAGGGTTCGACCTCTGCGGTCGTATAAAGCTGCGCCCTGCGGAGCACCTGGTTACCCCTTTTGCTCCATCGGGGTCAGTCAAGGGTGTCCCAGATCGAGCTAGCATTGGTAATTCAATGAATTTTCCCTTGTAAAAACAAAGTTTAGGTTGCTGATTGATTGAAAACGAATTAGACAAATAACTAGGGTCCAAGTTTGAAATCGGACAAAAAGAGCGTCTAAAATCAATTATTTTGAATGTTATGGACATCGATATTTCAAGGCCTATAGCACGTTATGCGTCTATTTATACCACTATGATAACTTATATGGCTTCAACAGACTCGAGGCATTGTGTTTCCATCAAAACCTGACCCTATTAGCCCACCAATATGTCTCTGCACGACTTTTTGCCCAAGGATTTTGTATTTTTTCACTTTTTCTCCAACAGTCACGTGACTTTTGGAAATATACCACGTGACCAAAAAATGACGAATTATCTTCAAACATAATTTTTTGAAATATTTTACCAATTATCGTTCATTTGAGCCCAACATGGCATGTGTATGACCATTGATGCGAATTCTGTATTCATTTAAACTTCGATAATGTATTTTCGATAAGCAAAGGTCTAAAATGCATGAAAGGGAAAGGGTTAACCATCAGGGTACTACCATGATGCTGAAATTTGTAATCCTGATTTAAACAATTTAAAAAACTTTGAACATTTTTATGAGTTTTGTTGTAATATGATTTTTTTTTTAATTTTCCTACAGGCAGACATTAAACCAGAGACAGATGGCTGCAATGGTCTGAAATACAACCTGACCACAGATATAATAGAATCTATTTTTAGAACATATCCAATGGGTAAGCATGAGAGAAAAACTAAAGACGCAAGTTTTAGACCAAAACTTTTATAACTTATAAATTTCCCTTCAATTTACATATGGCCTTATATCTGGAAAATATAGTGAATGGTTCAGAAGAGGAAAGATGTATAGGTACAAGTTAAAGGAAACAGAAATCAATAAGTCTTTTACTTTAGGGCTATTCAATTAAAATGTTTGTGGGAGGGTAGGAAGGGATTCAAAAAATATCCCTACAACCAAGAACCATTTTTTAGAATTTTTTTTAAATGGTAATAGAAGCATATAAAAGACCCATTACCCACATTCAATCATTTAATTTCCCTTCATACCCTCCCAAATACATTTTAATTGAATAGCCCTTACAAAAAAAAGCATTTGAACTATAAGAGTAATGAAAAAATCATTGAACAGTAGATAAGAAGACTGACCTGATGAATACAAGCTTTGATAAAGTTCTCATTTTAAAAAGGGGGGATATACCAGAGGGACATAAGTCATAAGTCAAAAATAGATTGACAAAGCCATGGCTAAAAAGGAGAAAAAGACCCACAAATAAAACAATAGTACACAAAACACAACATTGAAAACTAGACTAGGCAACACGAACCCCACCAAAAAGTAGGGGTGATCTCAGGTGCTATGGAAGGGTAAGCAGATCCTGCTCCATATGTGGCACCCATCATGTTGCTCATGTTCATACAAAACTGGTAATAAGTCTAATTCAGTAGGTTACATTGGTGAAAGGGGACGGGATGTGTGTAATTAACTCTGTAATGAATTGTTGTCTTATTCCCAGGTTTAATTAATTTCACCTCATATATATTGCAAAATTTTATGATTCTTTTATATATATAAATTAATCAGGAAGGCATTTTATTTGTATGTCAAATATACTGTGGATTAATTTTCTTTTGTTGGATAACAATTTTCGTTGATTTCGTGGGTACAGGTAAACAACGAAATTAATATTCACGAACTTGCAAGTTTTCCTTAAACCACGAAAATTGATACCCACGAAAAAAATAAATCCACATGTTGTATATAGATTATTTTTCAGTAAAGAAGAAACATCTAGAATATGTTCCACATCAGTTGTCAGAAAGTGAATTCTGGACACGGTTCTTCCAATCACATTATTTTCACAGAGATAGAACAAATATAAGCAAAGCTGAAATGTTCTCAGATTGTGCGAAAAATGATGAAAAAGGTAAGTTGTTAATAGAAGTGCAGTCCAGTTTGATAATTGTTTGTTGTTTAATATCATACAACTGAGAATGAAAAAGAGTAAAATAAAAAAAAATACTGAACTTTGAGGAAAATTTATAAAAAAAGCTGTCATATTCCTGACTTGGTAACGGCATTTTCTTATGCAGAAAATGATGGATTAAATCTGGTTTGCTGGTTTTGAAGATAGCAAAACCTGTCTTTTGTATGACAAGACACATCAAATTCCATTATATTGACAATGATGTGTAAACAAAACAATAGGACATAATAGGTAAAAATGTTACATATAGGGGTGAATTTGTCAAAGAGATGACAACCTGACCAAAGAGCAGAAAACAGCAGAAGGCCACCAATGGGTCTTCAACACAGCGAGAAATTCTTGTACCCAGAGTCAGGGTACAGCTGTTACCTAAACAAAACTGTACTAGTTCTATAAAAAAAATAGACGTCACACTAGCTCAAAAACATCCCACCTTTTGTTAATCATGTTATATTGACCAATGTTTTGATGATAAATGACGAAAATGAAGTATTTTGAAATTGCATGTATTATTTTTTTTTACAGAAATCTCTGATGAAATTGAGAAGAACGTGAGTGATCCATTGATAGATCTGGTGGCAGGGGCTGATGTGTCTCAAGGGGAAGTATGTATTTTGTCAAAAGAAAAAAACATTTTCTGTGGAGGATGTTCGTAATCTGTTTCAAAATGACTAGCTTTTTGAAAAGACTCATAAATTGATAGTATATGATTAATGGAACTAGCAGAAAATAACAAGTATTTTATAAGACTTTCAGTGTTCTCCCCAGGCCGTTTTAGCACAGCGCTATTGCAATTCCCTGCTGTCCTATTGCACTGACCGCGTCGCTATCCAACGCAACCGCGTCGCTATATTTTTTTCGTATTTTTCAAATTTTTCAAATTTCCCGCTATTTTTCACTTCGGATCACGTGATCGACTGGTTTACAATTTTTGAATGAATTATTTCCGTTGTGTTAAAGTAACTCTGCGGTACCAGTCTAATAAATTTTACAAAATGGCGTTTTTGACAGATCAAAATAAACAAAGATTTCAACATTGACATCTATTTTTATAATTTAAAGAAAATATAGAGGTATATATGAATGAAATGAGATGAAATGAATTGGCCGCATTTGCCGACGTCACTCACAAACTTGTTTTACGAACTTTGAACAAACGATGATTTTAAAAACGATCAAACACGGGGGTTTGTTCCAAATTATTTGCCGGGTTTACTATCCATACAAACCCCGAAAATGTGCAAGTCTGTTAGGTATTAATTATCTCCTATTCGAACTTATAAGTTTTTAGTCAGAAATTCTACCATTTGATAACAATTTTGAGAGGATATGATTAGAAAAACAAACCCCAAGCTGATACGACTTGAGAAATTTACTTTCTCGATGTCCAGCTTGGATGAAGCCATTTAAATATTATAAAACGTTTAGGTCATAAAAATGAGAAATCTTTATGCAAAAAAATGTAAATTCCTGTCAAACGTCGTAAGGTTAACAGTACACTGCTACAGTTGGTTACAAAACCAAACAGAAACTGATATTAAAATGACTTTATTGTTAGTCCTACATGTTCTGCAACATTACCTGATGGTGCTAAGAAATCTTGGCACAGGCAGTCTGGTGTAGATCCATCATGAAAAAAGACTTCTCCTTCAGTTATATACATAGATAGTATGAGGATTTAATATATGAATTTACAATGCCATCGAGAAAAAAAACCTCTTCTCCTATATCCAGACAATAACAAGTCGTTAACAAACAAAGCCTCATTAATGGGTACACTGTAACTTCCATGAGCATGACAAGGACATCATAACAAGAGGAAAAATCAACAGCATGATATAATAAAAACACTTAACAAATAAATTACAAACAAACCGCGCGCCGCGATAAAGTTACTGAGAATCGTCGAAAATTACGCGCTTACCATAGCGCTATCCAAAAATCCTGGGGAGAACACTGGACTTTTAAATATGGATTTTTTAAAACTATATAAAGAAAAATTGAAAACAAAAGTTGGGTTTAGGGGTTAAAATTTGGCAATGCATAGATAAAACCACAGAGTTCCTAACATCTGACAAAATTCCAAAAACAAGATTAGCGAACATCCTTAACATGGTAAAGTTGGAAATTTTTTCAACGGTTAAGTTTTTTGATAGTTTTGCAATTTATCCAACATTGGATATGGACATCTGGATTGATTGATTTTATTAGTTATAAGTAACTTTACAACATTAGATAGATATTTTTTTTTGGAGAGTACAGTGGATTCATTTATATTTTCCTGGATTGAGGAAAATTTCAATTATTTTGGTTCCTATGTAAACAAGAAATCCCTGACAATTGGTATCCAACAAATAATAAGGAATCCACAGTAGTTTATCGGTCACAGAAGGATTTTTTATTACAAGTTTGAAAATAGTGATACCTAATGCTCAGAGGTGCTCAAATCTCATTATTTGGCTCTGGTCGTCCAAATGAAAAAAGACTGGGTCACTTCTTTTTCACAGAATCAAATTTTGGCATGATGCCTTAACTTTTGAATCAAGGAATTGATGGTATTTCAGATATATATATATGCAGTTGATGAGAGAGAGACTGTCATGGTTTGACTTTTGTAAATGCTTTTCTAAAAGAGAAATGATTTGTTGAATTGACTTTATGGTGCACACTTTCCACTTATGTGACACAATCAAAGATATTTTGAGTTCACTAGCAAAAGTCGATTTTCCATTGAGTACATGATATTTTCAACAACACTAAAAGCCAACCGATCAAAGAAAAGATACCAAGAAGCCGACGAAATTTACAAAACGCTCAAAATATTTCAACATTTTAAAAATCTATTTTTAGTACTGTGGATTCATTTATTTTTGTGAGTACCAATGTTCCTGGATTGAGAAAAACTTGAATTTTTGTAGATATTTGATTTCGCTGTTTTGCCAAAGTTTTCATAACTTCTTAAAGGATATTTATAATTTGTTGTACATTAGAATTCGTGGTTCCTTGGTTCCATTGGGTACATGATATTTTTACCAACACTAGAAGCAAACCTATCAAAGAAAAGATATCAAGAAGTCGACGAAATTTACAAATCGCTCAAAATATTTTAACATTTTAAAAATCTATTTTTAGTACTGTGGATTCATTTATTGTTGGGGGTACCAATGTTTATGGATTGAGAAAAACTTGAATTTTCATAGATATTCGATTTCGCTGTTTTGCCAAAGTATTCATAACTTCATGATATTTATAATTTGTTGTACATTAGAATTCGTGGTTCCTTGGTAACCACGAAATCCATGAAAATTGGTTTCCAACGAAAAAAATTGAATCCACAGTAATCTTATACCATTTAATTGCTGTCTTATTGACATTTTTATATTTATATATGTTTGTATTGCGTTTATTAAAGTTCCATAAAAATAGATACAATGAAACAATCATTAAAAGAAAGAGGTATAAATGTGTAATATTTATCGATCATGATTTTGATTTTAGCTTATGTTTATAAACATTTTCCCAGAAATATGCAGATAAATCGTACAGAATTTGTCCAAAAGATAGGATTTGCATTTCAATTAATCAAAAGACATCTGATTTAAGTATTTGTTCAAAAGATACTCTTTTCATTTGGATTAACTAAAAGATTTCAGTATTCACACGGTGCAATTCATATGAAAAACAACATTATATATTTAAAAAAAGATGGCAAATTGTACCATGTAAATGCACCTGCTAACGTATTTTATATTGTAGGGATATGGTGGTTCATCAAGTGATCAAAAGTCCTTTAGTACAAATCACGCAAATTTAACAATGATACGAAGATTTAACCACCATTCAACCATGGTTTTAAAAGCATGTGATATAAATAGTGAATCAACTAAAACTCTTGAAAGCTCAGGAACAAGTAACCCAACATTGACTAACGGAAATTCAAATAATTCAAACGGTGCTCATTCTTCAAAAGATTCTAGTGAACCTGTGACTAAAAAAGCCAAAATGCAGGAGAAAATAAATTATTCTGACCTTAAAGACACCAGTGAAACTTCTAGTGTAAATTTGAGATTACATAAAATGGAGGGATATTTACATGGACCTACTCCTGTCATGACAACTAAATATACAACAAGTGAAGATGTGATAGCAGCGACACAAAATGTTACGCAGGAAATGCATAATTGGGTTTTGACCCTATCTCAGGTAATTATCAATGCTGATTGGTTGATAGAATGACCCTATTTCAGGTCATTCTCAATTGTGATTGGTTGATAGAATGACCCTATCTCAGGTAAATATCAATGCTGATTGGTTGATAGAATGACCCTATTTCAGGTCATGATCAATTGTGATTGGTTGATAGAATGACCCTATCTCAGGTAAATATCAAATGTTGATTGGTTGAAAGAAATCTGTGCAATTGGAGTCAGTTATTTAAATTTCATTGTATATATCAAAAAGTCCAGAACACATTAGCTCTGTTTTACAAAGAAATTGAAAATGGAATCAGTCATCTTGAAGTTTATCGTGAAAGGTTAGAAAACAAATGTCAACTCTGTTTGAAAGAAAAGCCTGTCATTTTAGTCAATCATTTGACAACTTTTAATATCTATATTAAAAAGTTTAAAAGAAAAAAATGTCAGCTATTCCTGAAAGAGATGCATGATTGGAGTTAGTAATTTGAATTTTAATTATTCATCTTGTATTTTATAATTAAAGTTAAAAAGAAAGAATGTGAACTGTTTGATAGACATGATAGACATGCTTGAAATTGCAGTCAGTAATCAATTGTCAGTTCTGTAGTGTTAAGACATTTCTATATTAAACTTTATTAGGAATGCTCATTTCCTAAAGCTTGGAGAAAAAAAAAATTATATGCATATACCGGTACATGCAGATATCAAGCAAAATAATGACTTTATTTGGGTTCAAAATATCTATTAAAATCAAGATGTGCTAATATAAATATTTACTTTATTTGTACATAATTTAAGGTTGTCTCTAGTGGTACGGCTGTCAGTGTACTTGGAGAATTGTCACCAGGGGGCAGTCTAATGCATGGAACTAGTCAGCAACAATTGCAACGTAAGATAACTTAAATTGATTTTGTTAGGGTAATATTAGACTAATTCATGTTGTAAGGGTAAAGAATGACTGTCTCAAAAGTATGTCTTTTGGATTTTTGAAAATTCAATCTACATGATCATGATGATGTATGACAAACTAAACACTCATATTACATTGATACTAATTAGTTTTTATCAAAGGTTAAATAATCTACATCATACTGAATTATCATATAAATATAAATTGGACTAGAGGCTTTGTAGTTAAGGATATAACACAGTATATTTGTACTTTTTAAAAATGTACATCATGTACATTGGCCTTAAGTATAGATAGAAAACTACAGAAACTATAGCAAAATGATCAAGAACTTCTGTTTGGCAGTAAAATCCAGTTTTAAGCAGGTGTATTTTTTTCTGTGCTTTATGTACAAATACGCAGACGTACTTTTAGATGTCCTCCGATTATTTTGGGTTGCCGTCTCCAGCTAGTTCTTGACATATACTCTGCATCTCCTTTGAGTCATATTTTCTGGTCATAATGAGAAATTTAAATCTGATGCCCTGTGTTCAGTAAGTATCATGCTGTCAGCACCATAAGGGGTTAGACATCTATAGACTAAGGAAGATAACTTTAGCTTATAAATAAGATATGTGTTTTTATAAGTCAGTTTAGTGTTTGTTCATAAAGCATTCATCTAAAACAGACTAAGGGCTTTAGTGGCTGATCGATCTAAGTATTCTAGCCTGTTAATTGAAAAGCTGAACTTGTGAGTTCAAACCCCTTCATGTGGCAAGAGTGTTTGACTCTAATCTTAATAGACTAGGAATTGCCAGTTTTCTTGCCAAAGGTTGGGATTCTCTCCAAGCACTTCAGCTCCGTCCACCAACAACCTCTGAAACTACTGGGCCAAATTCAACTAAACTTGGCCACAATCATCATTGGGGTATTTAGTTAAAAAAATGTGTTCGATGACCAAGACGCCTACCAAGATAGTCGCCATGATTAAAAATAGAACATAGGGGTAAAATGTGGATTTTGGTTTATATCCCTGAAACTAAAGCATTTAGAGCAAATCTGACAGGGGTAAAATTATTAATGAGGTCACGATCTAACTGCCCTGAAATTTTAAGGAGAATCAGACAACTTGTTGTTTGGTTGCTGCCCCTGAATTGATAATTTTACTGAAATTTTGCAGTTATTAGTTATTATCTTGAATCAGACTTGGGGTCAATTACATTTTCCGTCTCAGCGTATATGGAAGCGAATAGTTCACAGATCTATTTTTGAATATGAACTTAAGGAATGGCAACAACGTATAAATATAGATAGTGACTTTAACATTTTCAAGAAGATACATAAAGTATTTCAGCCTCATCCTGCATGGACAGTTGCATTAGACTTTCCGTATTTGCGTAAACAGGCAAATTACATAGTATCCCTGTGTTGTTTGGTCCACAATACGAACAGTGATAGTATTTTATGTGATAAATGTGGTAAACTTTTCACCGACCAGTGTATTCACGCAATTTCTTCGTGTGACTATTTATCCGACATTCGAGATGAATTCTGGTGCGAGCTACTATGCTTAAACCCAATAACTTTCAGTGCCTTTCTTAGTTCCTTAGATGATGAAGATTTCTGTTACATTTTACTCTCATGCGAAACCGAATTTGAACTAGACTGTGAGCAGAAAAAACGTTTTCAATTTTTATGCGTCAAATATGTTTACAGATTTTGCAAAACATTTTCTCATTCCTAATTGACAATATGAATTAAGTTCAAAGTTTTTTTTTTTTTTTCTCTCAATCCGAATTAACAATGTGAATTAAGTTCGTGTGTTTTTTTTGTTTTTTTTGTTTTTTTTTTTTTGTGTATTCAAATTTGTACATATTGTGTTATGCAATAATATTGTATTGGTATCACTATCTCTCCTTAGGGAGGCTAATAAATATATATATATATATATATAATTAATTAAATTACACATTACATTGTAAAAATGATCAATTACATCAATTACACATTACACTGTTTTTGAAATGTAATTAATTAAATTACAATTACTTTAGTAAAGTAATTAATTAAATTACACATTACATTTCGTCATGCTATTTTTTAATAATATTATACATGCATAAATAATGCATGTGTAAAATATTCATGTAAGCATAGTTTAAGCTTTGCATTTGATAATCATTAGCTATTTTAATGTTTTGTCAATTAATGATTTAGTCTGAATCTCTCTGGTCTGAACACTTTGACATCAATTCTAAATAGCTTTTCGACAGGAGCTAATGTGGAAGATATTGCTTGATCAGAACATGGAAGTTCTATGATCAAAAGATCATCATATTGAAAGGAGGGGGAATTGGTTCCTATTAACTTGCCAATGCATCAAGGGGTATTTTGACATCTCAGAAATGAAGTCATTTAAATTAAACATAATATAAATAAAGATATTATACATAAATCATTAATATTTGTTTTTACATTAAAAATATCAAAAAGTTAGCTTGTCACATTAATATTGAAAATAATTTTTAGTACAAATAATGTATGTATAATGTCTAAATATTAGCAATATTTTGCTAATTAGATAAAAATACATGTAACAGTGGCATTGCCCATTGCCCCTGGACATTTTAATCTGATTAATTGCTGTTTGTTTTTACAGCTGTTCATTTTTATTTCTAAACTCCTTTTGTGTATACTAATTTGATTATACTAAGGTGATTAATTACTTATCAATCTATTTAGTTAAAAGATCTTTCTTAAAAACTGAACACTAATATATGATTCTAATTAAATTAAAATTAGTTAAAAAATAATTATTAAAAAAAACATCTGTAGGTCAAATAAATATTAATATACATTGTAACTTCAGTATAGACTGCATATATTAAAAAAGTATGTAATGTCAATATTTGAAAAACAAGTATTATTTTACAATTTATATTATTAAACACAAATCCTTATCTTTAACACCATAAAAGTATATGTAATTGAAATGTAATTCAAAAGTAATTGAGCATTACATGCTTTTTATACGACCGCAAAATTTGAAAATTTTTTCGTCGTATATTGCTATCACGTTGGCGTCGTCGTCGTCGTCCGAATACTTTTAGTTTTCGCACTCTAACTTTAGTAAAAGTGAATGGAAATCTATGAAATTTTAACACATGGTTTATGACCACAAAAAGAAGGTTGGTCTTGATTTTGGGAGTTTTGGTCCCAACATTTTAGGAATTAGGGGCCAAAAAGGGCCCAAATAAGCATTTTCTTGGTTTTCGCACTATAACTTTAGTTTAAGTTAATAGAAATCTATGAAATTTTGACACAAGGTTTATGACCACAAAAGAACGGTTGGGATTGATTTTGGGAGTTTTGGTTTCAACAGTTTAGGAATTAGGGGCCAAAAAAGGGCCCAAATAAGCATTATTCTTGGTTTTCGCACAATAACTTTAGTTTAAGTAAATAGAAATCAATGAAAATTTAAACACAATGTTAATGACTACAAAAGGAAGGTTGGTATTGATTTTGGGAGTTTAGGTCCCAACAGTTTAGGAATTAGGGGCCAAAAAGGGACCCAAATAAGCATTTTTCTTGGTTTTCGCACCATAACGTTAGTATAAGTAAATAGAAATCTATGAAATTTAAACACAAGGTTTATGACCATAAAAGGAAGGTTGGTATTGATTTTGGGAGTTTTGGTCCCAACAGAATAAGGGGCCCAAAGGGTCCAAAATTAAACTTTGTTTGATTTCATCAAAATTGAATAATTGGGGTTCTTTGATATGCCGAATCTAACTGTCATGACTGTGTATGTAGATTCTTAACTTTTGGTCCCGTTTTCAAATTGGTCTACATTAAGGTCCAAAGGGTCCAAAATTAAACTTAGTTTGATTTTGACAAAAAATGAATCAGTTAGGTTCTTTGATATGCTGAATCTAAAAATGTACTTAGATTCTTGATTATTGGCCCAGTTTTCAAGTTGGTCCAAATCGGGGTCCAAAATTAAACTTTGTTTGATTTCATCAAAAATTGAATAAATGGGGTTCTTTGATATACCAAATCTAACTGTGTATGTAGATTCTTCATTTTTGGTCCTGTTTTCAAATTGGTCTACACTAAAGTCCAAAGGGTCCAAAATTAAACTTAGTCTGATTTTAACAAAAATTGAAATCTTGGGGTTCTTTGATATGCTGAATCCAAAAATGTACTTAGATTTTTTTATTATGGGCCCAGTTTTCAAGTTGGTCCAAATCAGGATCTAAAATTATTATATTAAGTATTGTGCAATAGCAAGTCTTTTCAATTGCACAGTATTGCGCAATGGCAAGAAATATCTAATTGCACAATATTGTGAAATAGCAAATTTTTTTAATTAGAGTTATCTTTCTTTGTCCAGAATAGTAAGCAAGAAATATCTAATTGCAAAATATTGTGCAATAGCAAGATTTTTTTTTAATTGGAGTTATCTTTCTTTGTCCAGAATCAACTTAAATCTTTGTTATATACAATATACAATGTATATTCACTTTTTACTACCAACTGATAAATTAAAATAATCTTTACCATTCAGTGATAACAAGCAGTTTTTTTACATCTTATTTCCTTATCTTATCTAAAATGTTTTTAGATAATGTATGTTGGACATTTGCCAGACATGACTATGATGTCATTTTCTATTTTTATTTGCCAATAACTTTATGTAAATAACTTCATTGGAAATTTGCCAATATAAAATGTTGCTGATGAAGTTTTTTTTATTGTTTTATACAATAAACAATGTATATTCACTTTTACTACCAACCAATCTTTACCATTCAGTGATAACAAGCACTTTATTTTACATTTTAATATTTTATGATGTATTTAAAAGAGTAGTTATTGTTGCAAACTCCATTAGAAATTTGAATTGATATCAGTTTTGGAAAAAGGGAAACGGGGATGTGAAAAAAGGGGGGGGGGGTTAAATTTTTCTCATTTCAGATTTCATAAATAAAAAGAAAATTTCTTCAAACATTTTTTTGAGAGGATTACTATTCAACAGCATAGTGAATTGCTAAAAGGCAAAAACAAACTTTTAAGTTCATTAGACCACATTCATTCTGTGTCAGAAACCTATGCTGTGTCAACTATTTAATTTTAGATTTAAAAAGTTTGAAGAAGAAATCTTTAATTGTAAAATTTGTAAAATCTTGACATTTGTTTTGTGTAAAAAAAACCCATGTAATGTCAAAAATTTGATCACAATCCAAATTCAGAGCTGTATCACGCTAGAATGTTTTGTCCATACTTGCCCCAACTGTTCAGGGTTCGACCTCTGCGGTCGTATAAAGCTGCGCCCTGCGGAGCACCTGGTTTCAATGTAATTAATTAAATTACCATTACATGTAATTAAAAAAATGCTCAATTACATATTACATTCAATTACATGGAAAATTGTAATGCATTACACTTAATTACCATTACATTTTCAATTACCCCATCCCTGTCTTGAATATTATTATAGATGGAGATAAACTGTAAACAGAATTAATGTTCAGCAAAGTAAGATCTACAAATAAGTCATATGACCAAAATTGTTTATTGACTCCTGAAGGAGTTATTGCCTTTTTAAAGACAATTTTTCGTATAATTTTTTAAAATTTTTTTACAAAAATCTTCACCTCTGAACAACAATGCTGAAACTTCTAAGTCAATTAAACCAACCTTGGCCACAATCATCATTAGGGTATTTAATTTTAAAAAATGTGTTCAATGACCCTGCCTGGTAACATACATTGCCGACATGGCTAAAAATGGAACAAATGGGTAAAATGCATTTTTTTTTTTGGCTGAAACTAAAGCAAAAGTATAAAGTTTGAATTATTTAATGCATTAATTGTAAATAAAACTGTTATATTAAGGATAGATGTGTGAATAATATATTGATTAATATTGAAAGGAAGCAGTGATAAGGCAAAAGCTTATACATAAAGAAGTGATAGGCAAAATACGGTTAAAATTATTAATTACAAATTTCAATTTGAATAGTTTATAATTTTGTATTTTTTTTTTACAGATATGGTGCCAGAAGAAATGCAAGAAGAATTAAAAACACAATATAATGCATTACTTGAATTATTACGGCATTTCTGGGCCTGTTTTCCTGTACAGAGTAAATCATTAGAAGAAAAGGTAGTTATTGGATTCAGTTCAGTAACAAAAATACTGTTGCTTTTTATATTAATCTTTGGATACTATTTTTTGTGGATAAACATATTGTCTAGAGGACTTTAAAAAAAGCAATAAATCAAATATCCAGAAAAATGTAATTTTTCCTCAATCTAATCAAATTGGTACCCATGTAAATAAATGAATCCACTGTATGTTTCTGACAATTTCAATGCATGCTGCACATGTTTATACACATCTGTTTGTTTGCTCTCTTTTGGCTTAATGAAATAAAATGTTACTTCAGACATTACAAACTTAGTATATTTAAGTTTTAGTTAGAGAGTCTGATTCAAGAAAGCCGTGAAATTTGTTGTTGTAATATGGAGAAAAATCTGAAAGCAATGAAAAATTGTGTCTATTTTAACTCTTGATGATTCTCTCTTTATGCTGGCTGATATTATTGTCACTGAGCAAGAAGTTATGTATAAAAGTTTTGATACTTTGTACCATTAAACAGAACTAAATTGATTTACAAGATGTACATTTTGACTTTAGTTGTCCATGTTGTCTTTCAGTTGTCCTCTAGGTCAAAATGTTTGTAAATACAAATTTTTATGAGGGGATATATCTGAAAAGGACCAAAGTTTACCCAAACACAAACAAGGTATCAGAGCTGTGTATGAAGCAAGCAGATATGTCCCTTAATTCCAAATGAGCCTTAATTGTTCTTCTGATTGTGCAGAGGTAACTAGTCGATAGTGTTTTAATTTTCTTACAATTTATAATGATATAAATATAATGCTAATCCACAAAATTTCAGGTTGTTCGAATGAAAAGCACACTTGAGAAATTTCAGATGGCAAAATTGCAACCTTTGAAAGAGAGTATACAACAGTACCATTATGCATTGAATGTAAGTAATTTCAGGAATGCATTGATATGTTGAACCAATAAGTAAATTGAAAATTTATCTTTTATCTTCTTGTTGACTGAATACAAATATATTCTTAATTTAACAAAATGGTCATGTATGAGACCTTTCTTTGCATTTTTTCTGGAGAAGTGCTTATGATAGCTTTTTGAAATTTGTTATCAGGTTTCATGTCAGCATGTTATACAGTGTACCACAATTTCAGATTTATAGATCATCAACTTTCTGTCTAAATGGTCTACTGAATGCTTACATATTATTCTAATACATGCAGGCCATGTATTTTATTTTTTTTTGCATTTTTCTTGGGATTGTTAAATAGGATCTTCATGTGATTATGCTTAATGGTGTTAGGCGTTTCCGATTCTTCTCTATTTAACTTCCTGATCACCAAAAACATAAAATGTGAGTAATAGCTCTATTGTTTATTGACTATAGTTTTTGTGTTAAAGTTTTCTGTAAAAAATGTAAATATACTTTTTTTTGAATGAGTTAAGAGTTCATGTAGACAAACCTTATCCATCTTCTTCAATGATCTGCAAAATATGTGAAATCATCAGGAATGTTGGGAAGCAAAAGCTTTTGACATCATAAATGAACTTTGACCAATAAAGAACTGATTCTAAAAAAAAACTTACATTGATTTGAAAAATAATTATCAATATGTTTTCAAAATAAAAAAATGGGTAAAGAATTAGAGAAATCTTATTTATTATATTTTTAAAATACTTGTTTTTATCTTTCAGCTCACTGGTCATATGGAGGAATTGTTAAGTGCGGCATTCAGTAAATTTGACAATTGGCAGATGAGGAAAATGTCAAAGAAGTCATGATATTAAATAAAAATAATTTCTAATTCTTCTTTATCATTTACAAAACTTGATAATGTGGTAGATGTGCATTATGATATAGAAGGCATTTTTATATGTCTGAACTATGCTAAGGAAATTTGTATCTACAAATGCTGTTAAAAGAGTGCATATGAATAAAAGTATATAGAGGGTATAAGGCAATCAGATCAGCAAGCCTCCTCCTCTCCCAAATACAGATGATTATGCTGATCCTAAAAATTTTCAATTTACAAGTTTGGTAAAATTCTAGGCTCTCTCATTCTTCATGTGTGCTTCAAAATTTAGAAAAAAGTCAGATTTACTGAAGCTTAATTAAATCCGCTGCATTTGTCAAGAACTTGTTGTTTAGTGGTTTTCGTTTGGTAATGTGGTTTATAAGTATTTCTGTTTCTGGTTTTTTATATAGATTAGACGGTTGTTTTTCCTGTTCAAATTGTTCCCCACTAGTCATTTTGGGGTCCTTAATAGCTTGATGTTCAGTGTGAGCCAATGCTCTCTTTTATAGGCAGATAATTGTTTACTTTTTACACATTGTGAGTTCGCTGGAGAGTAGTCTTTTTGTGAGTCTGCAGAAATATTTTAAATAACATTGAAATTACAATAAACTAGACCTTTTTTAAACATATTTATTCATTTTTTTCATTTTCATATGATACATTATGATAAAAAAAATAACAGATTGATAGAAATGATTTTTAATGATGTACCTTATGATTAACATGTTACATACTTTGGATATGTCACTAAAAATTACCAAAATATAAACTGAAGAAGAACATATAGATAAAGTCTTTTCAAGCACAGCATGTATAAAGCAAAGACAAAGCTCAAAGAAAACATGTTGCAACTGAAAACAAAACTCACAATAAGGTAAAACTTTGTTAAACAAAAATGGCCTTATCAACCATAAAATTTTAAAGGGCAGACATGTTTTGAAAGCTTTTATTATGTTTATTTATTTTCAGTAAAAATAAAGAGTTTCAAAAGTCCCTTATAGAACAATGCAGAAATTTGCAAATGATTTAATTAACTATTTTTTTCTACATGAGGTGATGGAAACATGTACAAATAAATGTGATGTTTCACAAATAATAGTTATCAAAGGTACCAGGATTATAATTTAGTACGCCAGACGCGTGTTTCGTCTACATAAGACTCATCAGTGACGCTTATATCAAAATATTTATAAAACCAAATAAGTACAAAGTTGAAGAGCATTGAGGATCCAAAATTGTGCCAAATACGGCTAAGGTAATCTATGCCTGGGATAAGAAAATCCTTAGTTTTACGAAAAATTCAAAGTTTTGTAAACAGGAAATTTATAAAAATGACCACAATATTGATATTCATGTCAACATTGAAGTGTGAATACTGGGCTGGTGATGGTGATGCTCGACGGAATAAAAGTTCATCAGAATGTTTTTGTAGAAAAGACATAGTTTAACAGTCATCCTACATTCACAAAATGTTTATTTTCTAATGTATTTGAAGAAATTCAACAATTACCACACAACTTTAGTTTTGTACATTGTTTTCACCAATTGCTTTTTTTTAGTATTCACACACTTCTGCCATGAACATGCTTTCAGAAAGTGTATTTATGTTAAAAAGAAAGTTTTTTTTTTTTTTTTTTTCTTTTTTACTTATATGCAAAATATATGCTTTTTTTCTTAAAAAAAGACTATGAATTGAATTTTTTTTCACAGAGATAAAACAATTAACTTCATAACATGGATAACATGCCAGTGCAGAGATAATGATGAAATAAAATACATAAAAATAACTTTATGATGAATTACAATGCAGATGAAAAATATTAAAAATCAAACGAAATTAAATTTGACTCAACACATGCTCTATTAGTTCATAATTTATATAGATTATCTATTGATGTTAAGAAAAAATACCTACATATAAAAGCATTCTATATATAAAAGTTGGAGTTGAAATAGATTTAGATTTTTTCGGCAAATTTCCAAGTAAACTTCAGAATTGTTTACACTAGCTTCATATATATCCCAGGTCACTAATGGCCGTTTCATGGTAGACACTTTAAAATCACATAATTAATTATTCCATTTTACTCTAATATTACTTATACTGAATCTTGGTAATCAAGAAGTCAAAAGATAACAAAGGGGACAAGATATTAAATAAAGACAGACCAAAGGATGAAAGACTATTCTGGTCATTTTTGGGGCACTTTATGCTTGCTGTGCGATGTGACCCAATGTTCAGTGTTGAAGACTGTATTTTGACCTATAATGGTTTACTTTTACAAATTGTGACTTGGATTGAGAGTTTTTTCATTGGCATTCATACCACATCTTCCTATATCCATATACAAAAAGCTAAGAAACTTCCACTTGTGGTGGCCGTAATGTAGGTCAAATCATCTCGGATAAGATAATTATATGCATTAAAAATGAAAGGAGGGCAATAATGTGGTTTTATTTTCTATTGTGGCATATAGTCTGATAATACTGATTTTAAACAACCTATTTTTGACAATTAATGACTTGATTGCTGTTTGCCTTAGGTTCAGCGGCCATTGTCAACAAGTGTTATACTCTAATTGCATTATTGATATACTACTGAATTCAAGAATTTCTATATACTTATAGTATATATTACTGACCAACAAACTTACATCAATCCATTAAGATGTAAACAAAAATATACAATAATAGGTAACAACATTTTAAAACAAATAAAAATGACTAGCAGTCTGTTTAAACTAAAAAGCAAAACATGTTTGGCACTGTTACAGTAGGTTTAAAATTGGTTTAAAAATAAAGATTTATTAAAGCTATTAAACTAGTTGCCATGGACAAAATTGTCCATGTAACTATGGATGACCCTGAGTTTAATCCTAAGGTGAACCCACATGAATGGCAACAGTAATCTTTTAAAGCACCACAAACTGATGTCTGATTTTCTGAATGATGTTGGCACAGTGAAGGATTTTTGTCACCATACATGCAATCTGAAATAAGAGAGACAACAATTTTTATTGAGTCAAAACCATAAATTTTCTTCCTTTTTTTTTAATGAGAACTACATTTAGCACGGGTTTTGGTAGGACTCGTGTTGCTCAGTCTTTAGTTTTCCGTGTTTTGGTTTGTTTAGTGTATTGTTGTTCGTGTTTTCGTCTTTTTTTTTTTGGCAATGGCATTGCCAATTTGTTTATAGTTTGAATGACCATTTGGTATCTCTTCTTTGTATATCTATGACAAATCTTTAAATTTTGGTTTTCATGGCAAACTACACAAATTTAACGGAATATAAGTATATATTTGGGAAATTGATATTTATGCATTAAATTTGTCATATAGTAGTTCTATTGATATAAATTCTCAAGTATCACAGAAAATCATGGCAATGATATTTAAACTAACAGTAACAAAAATAATTTAAATACAGTAGCTATATTTATATTTGAAACAAAGCACTCACGTGTATGTTCAGTCTGTGTTCTCGTGCAAGACTGACAACAATGGGAATTAACTACGCTATCGTAACACACATGTATGCCATATTTTTCGATGAAATTTTCACACATGTATCCATTGATAGTAGCAATATCCTCACAGTGGTCCAATTTAGGAGCTACTGGTGGAGCCTTTGTAGTGTAGGGACTGATTGTGTATGTAGGTCTCTGTGTCACTGGGATAGGTATTCCCGTTTTACATGTAGAACAACACTCTGACTTGAGGTCACGGTCTTGGGTGGCAATTGTGCAGTGCCATGGTTGACAACCCTTTACTCTATCCCCATACTCACAACCTGATGAAAAGGAAAAAAATCAAACATCCATTGTGTTGAAAAAGTTAATCATAGCCCTATTTCAAAATGTTATCAGTTATAAAGTCATGTTGCATAGAAGGTATACATGCACCTTTTTGATAATCAATCTAAATGTATTGATAGCTGATAAAAGAACATTTCATCTATTATTTTATATCTAAACACATGTATGCAAGTATCCCAAACAGTACTTTTTCATACGTCAAAGGTCGAAGGTCGATGGTTTTCTTCCGGCACTGCGGCATCCTCCACCTATAAAAACTAACCGCCACGATGTAGCCTAAATGCGGTGCTTGAAAATGGCGTTAAAACACTAAAAAATCAACCAAGCATACATCAAACTTAATAGTTAAATAAGTTAAACAAACCAAACACTTCAATAATTAAAATATTGAATTCTGTAAAATTGGTAGGGTACATAAGAACAGCCGAAATTGAAGCAAGAAAGCTTTGGACGAATACATTTCATTACAATTAATAATGATCAAGTTCAGGAATGTTCAAATAGGAATGCTTAAATCATATGTCCAGTCGCAGAGACAACTAATTAAAAGTCCTGAAGATTTTGATGGACGTCAAGTTGGTAACTTATTCCCCATTCCCTATTCGTTACCTATTCCCTATTCGTTACCTATTCGTTACCTATTCCCTATTCCCTATTCGTTACATATTCGTTACCTATTCCCTATTCCCTATTCGTTACCTATTCCCTATTCCATATTCGTTACCTATTCGTTACTTATTCCCTATTCCCTATCGTTACCTATTCGTTACTTATTCCCTATTCCTTATTCGTTACTTATTCGATTTTTAATATCCTTCTCCCTTTTTAATTGTTTATACTCTTATATCTGGTAATAGTTCTAAATTTGTTGAGGTAAAATGATCTTTTTATGACCTATTTATATGTGTTTGTGCTCAACCGATCCTTTTACTTTATGTTCGATACTCATTTGTTCCTTATTTGATTTTTATACGTTCTACCTTTTAACTGCTTTATGTCCGTATGTTTGAAGATGGATCTTGGTTCGAAGCGATGAAATCACCGTGTTAGCGCTTGAATAAAAAAGAAGATGTGGTATGATTGCCAATGAGACAACACCCCACAATAGACCAAAATGACACAGAAATTATCAACTATAAGTCACTGTACGGCCTTCAACAATGAGCATAGCCCAAACCGTGTAGTCGCCTATAAAAGGTTCAGACATGACAATCTCAAACAATTCAAACAACAAAACTAACGGCCGTATTTCATATACAAAAAAATAAACGGAAAACAAATATGTAACACAAAAACAAACGATAACTACTTAATTTCAGGCTCTTGTGTAGGGACAGGCACATACTAACATAATGTGGTGGGGTTAAACATGTAAGAAGGGTGTACATCGTTTCGGAGCATGCTACTACCTTGTTTAATTCGTTCCATCACTCGCTTATAATTCGCTTATAATACGTGTATCATACGTTGCACCTTTTAAAACATGATTTTCAATTGTTTTGTTGTCTCTGGTGGTAGATTTGGGTTCTTAGAGATGATATAACTCTATAAGCCCATATCTACCCGTTCCAGCGCTCGGATAATACCCTGTTAAATATTCGTTACTTATTCGCTTTTAATACGTTTGTTGTACGTTGCACCTTTTAGAAAAGGATTTTCATTTGTGTTCATATCTCTGTTGGTAATAATGTGTTCTTATAGATGAAATACCCCTATTATCGCGTATGTACCCGTTCCAGCGCTCTGATAATACCCTGTTACTTATTCGTTCCTTATTCGCTTTTAATGCGCGGGGTATACGTTTCACCTTGAAATAAATCGTTTTTTAATTGTGTTCATATCTCTGGTGGTAACAATGTGTTCTTAGAGATGAATGACCCTATTAGAGCGCATGTACCCGTTCCAGCGCTCGGTTAATACCCTGTTACCTGTTCGTTACCTATTCGTTACCTATTCACTAATCATATGTTTGTTGTACGTTGCACCTTTTAGAAAAGGATTTTCAATAGTGTTCATGTCTCTGGTGGTAACAATGTGTTCTTAGAGATGAAATGAACCTATTAGCGCGCATGTACCCGTTCCAGCGCTCGGTTAATACCCTGTTACCTATTCGTTACCTATTCACTTATAATACGTTTGTTGTACGTTGCACCTTTTAGAAAAGGATTTTTAATTGTGTCCATGTCTCTGGTGGTAACAATGTGTTCTTATAGATAAAATTACCCTATTAGCACGCATGTACCCGTTCCAGCGCTCGGTTAATACCCTGTTACCTATTCGTTACCTATTCGTTACTTATTCGCTTTTAACACGTTTGTTGTACGTTGCACCTTTTAGAAAAGGATTTTCAAATGTGTCCATGTCTCTGGTGGTAACAATGTGTTCTGAGAGATGAAATTACCCTTTTAGCGCCAAGTACCCGTTCCAGCGCTCGCTTAATACCCTGTTACCTATTCGTTACCTATTCGTTACCTATTCACTTATAATACGTTTGTTGTACGTTGCACCTTTTAGAAAATATATTTCAATTGTGTCCATGTCTCTGGTGGTAACAATGTGTTCTTAAAGATGAAATGACCCTATTAGCGTGCATGTACCCGTTCCAGCGCTCGGTTAATACCCTGTTACCTATTCGTTACTTATTCGCTTTTAATACGTTTGTTGTACGTTGTACCTTTTAGAAAAGGATTTTCAATTGTGTTCATATATCTGTTGGTAATAATGTGTTCTTATAGATTAAATACCCCTATTAACGCGTATGTACCCGTTCCAGCGCTCTGATAATACCCTGTTACTTATTCGTTCCTTATTCGCTTTTAATGCGCGGGGTATCGTTGCATCTTGAAATAAATCGTTTTTAATTGTGTTCATATCTCTGGTGGTAACAATGTGTTCTTAGAGATGAATGACCCTATTAGAGCGCATGTACCCGTTCCAGCGCTCGGTTAATACCCTGTTACCTATTCGTTACCTATTCACTTATCATATGTTTGTTGTACATTGCAGCTTTTAGAAAAGGATTTTTAATTGTGTCCATGTCTCTGGTGGTAACAATGTGTTCTTAGAGATGAAATGACCCTATTAGCGCGCATGTACCCGTTCCAGCGCTCGGTTAATACCCTGTTACCTATTCGTCACCTATTCGTTACCTATTCACTTATAATACGTTTGTTGTACGTTGCACCTTTTAGAAAAGGATTTTCAATAGTGTCCATGTCTCTGGTGGTAACAATGTGTTCTTAGAGATGAAATGACCCTATTAGCGCGCATGTACCCGTTCCAGCGCTCGGTTAATACCCTGTTACCTATTCACTTATAATACGTTTGTTGTACGTTGCACCTTTTAGAAAAGGATTTTTAATAGTGTCCATGTCTCTGGTGGTAACAATGTGTTCTTATAGATAAAATTACCCTATTAGCACGCATGTACCCGTTCCAGCGCTCGGATAATACCCTGTTACATATTCGTTACCTATTCGTTACTTATTCGCTTTTAACACGTTTGTTGTACGTTGCACCTTTTAGAAAAGGATTTTCAATTGTGTCCATGTCTCTGGTGGTAACAATGTGTTCTTATAGATGAAATACCCCTATTAGCGCGTATGTACCCGTTCCAGCGCTCGGTTAGTAACCTGTTACCTATTCGTTACCTATTCGTTACCTATTCACTATAATACGTTTGTTGTACGTTGCACCTTTTAGAAAAGGATTTTCAATTGTGTCCATGTCTCTGGTGGTAACAATGTGTTCTGAGAGATGAAACGACCCTTTTAGCGCGCATGTACCCGTCGTTACCTATTCACTTATAATACGTTTGTTGTACGTTGCACCTTTTTGAAAATAATTTTCAATTGTGTCCATGTCTCTGGTGGTAACAATGTGTTCTTAAAGATGAAATGACCCTATTAGCGCGCATGTACCAGTTCCAGCGCTCGGTTAATACCCTGTTACCTATTCGTTACTTATTCGCTTTTAATACGTTTGTTGTACGTTGTACTTTTTAGAAAAATATTTTCAATTGTGTTCATGTGTCTGGTGGTAATAATGTGTTCTTAGAGATGAAATGACCCTATTAGCGCATATGTACCCGTTCCAGCGCTCTAATAATACCCTGTTACGTATTTGTTCCTTATTCGCTTTTAATGCGCGGGGTATACGTTGCACATGAAATAAATCGTTTTTAATTGTGTCCATGTCTCTGGTGGTAACAATGTGTTCTTAGAGATGAAATGACCCTATTAGCGCGCATGTACCTGTTCCAGCGCTACACTGAAACCCTGTTACTTATTCGTTTCTTATTCGCTTTTTGAACGTGTGGTATTCGTTGCACTTTAAAAAAGAAATATTTTTGTGTCTCTGGTGGTAACTGTCGGTTCTTAGAGGTGAAATAACCCTATTAAAACATATGTACCCGTTTAAGCGCTCGACTGATACCTTGTTACTTATTCGTTCCTTATTCGGTTTTAATACGCGTGGTATACGTTTCACCTTGGAATAAATCGATTATCTATTGCTTTTATGTCTCTGGTGGTAATTATGTGTTCTCTGAAGTGAAAAAAACCTATTAGCGCATATATACTCGTTTCAGCGCAACACTGATACCCTGTTACTTATTCGTTCCTTATTCGCTTTTAAAACGTGTGTTATGCGTTGCACTTTAAAAAAGAATTTTTTTGTGTCTCTAGTGGTAACTGTCGGTTCTTTGAGGTGAAATAACCCTAATAGAACATATGTACCCGTTTCAGCGCTCGACTGATACCCTGTTTCTTATTCGTTCCTTATTCGCTTTTAATACGCGTGGTATACGCTGCACCTTGGAATAAATCGATTATCTATTGCTTTCATGTCTCTGGCGGTAATTATGTGTTCTCTGAAGTGAAAAAAACATATTAGCGCATATGTACTCGTATCAGCGCAACACTGATACCCTGTTACTTATTCGTTTTAATTCGCTTATAAAACGTGTGTTATGCGTTGCACTTTAAAAAAAGAAATATGTTTGTGTCTCTGGTGGTAACTGTCAGTTCTTAGAGGTGAAATAACCCTAATCGAACATATGTACCCGTTTCAGCGCTCGACTGATACCCTGTTACTTATTCGTTCCTTATTCGCTCTAAATACGCGTGCTATGCATTGCACCTTTAAATAGGAATAAGTAACCAGGTATTAGCTGAGCACTGGAACGGGTACATACGCGCTAATAGGGTTATTTCATCTCTAAGAACACATTGTTACCACCAGAGACATGAACACTATTGAAAATCCTTTTTTAAAAGGTGCAACGTACAACAAACTTATTATAAGTGAATAGGTAACGAATAGGTAACGAATATGTAACAGGGTATTAACCGAGCGCTGGAACGGGTACATGCGCGCTAATAGGGTCATTTCATCTTTAAGAACACATTGTTACCACCAGAGACATGGACACTATTGAAAATCCTTTTCTAAAAGGTGCAACGTACAACAAACGTATGAGAAGTGAATAGGTAACAAATAGGTAACGAATAGGTAACAGGGTATAAACCGAGCGCTGGAACGGATTCCTACGCGCTAATTAGGTCATTTCATCTCTAAGAACACATTGTAACCACCAGAGACATGAACACAATTAAAAAACGATTTATTTCAAGGTGCAACGTATACCCTGCGGATTAAAAACGAATAAGGAACGAATAAGTAACAGGGTGTTATCCGAGCGTTGGAACGGGTACATGCGCGCTAATAGGGGTATTTCATCTATAAGAACACATTGTTACCACCAGAGACATGGACACAATTGAAAATCCTTTTTATAAGTTGCAACTTATAACAAAGGTATTATAGGCGAATAAGTAACGAATAAGTAACAGGTATTAACCGAGCGCTTGAACGGGTACCTACGCGCTAATAGGATCATTTCATCTCTAAGAACACATTGTTACCACCAGAGACATGGGTACAATTGAAAATCCTTTTCTAAAAGGTGCAACGTACAACAAACGTATTATAAGTGAATAGGTAACGAATAGGTAACGAATAGGTAACAGGGTATTAACCGAGCGCTGGAACGGGTACATGCGCGCTAATAGGGTCATTTCATCTCTAAGAACACATTGTTACCACCAGAGACATGGACACTATTGAAAATCCTTTTCTAAAAGGTGCAACGTACAACAAACGTATGAGAAGTGAATAGGTAACAAATAGGTAACGAATAGGTAACAGGGTATTAACCGAGCGCTGGAACGGATTCCTACGCGATAATTAGGTCATTTCATCTCTAAGAACACATTGTAACCACCAGAGACATGAACACAATTAAAAAACGATTTATTTCAAGGTGCAACGTATACCCTGCGGATTAAAAACGAATAAGGAACGAATAAGTAACAGGGTGTTATCCGAGCGTTGGAACGGGTACATGCGCGCTAATAGGGTCCTTTTATCTCTAAGAACACATTGTTACCACCAGAGACATGGACACAATTGAAAATCCTTTTCTAAAAGGTGCAACGTACAACAAACGTATGATAAGTGAATAGGTAACGAATAGGTAACATATAGGTAACAGGGTATTAACCGAGCGCTGGAACGGGTACATGCGCTCTAATAGGGTCATTTCATTTCTAAGAACACATTGTTACCACCAGAGACATGAACACAATTAAAAAACGATTTATTTCAAGGTGCAACGTAAATCCCGGGCATTAAAAGCGAATAAGGAACGAATAAGTAACAGGGTATTATCAGAGCGCTGGAACGGGTACATACGGGATAATAGGAGTATTTCATCTATAAGAACACATTATTACCAACAGAGATATGAATACAATTGAAAATCCTTTTCTAAAAGGTGCAACGTACAACAAACGTATTAAAAGCGAATAAGTAACGAATATCTAACAGGGTATTCTCCGAGCGCTTGAACAGGTACATATGCGCTTATAGAATTATATCACCTCCAAGAACCCAAATCTACCACTAGAGACAACAAAACAATTGAAAATCATGTTTTAAAAGGTGCAACGTATGATACACGTATTATAAGCGAATTATAAGCGAGTAATGGAACGAATTAAACAAGGTAATAGCATGCTCCGAAACGATGTACACCCTGCTAACATGTTTAACCCCACCACATTATGTTAGTATGTGCCTGTCCCTAGACAAGAGCCTGAAATTAAGTAGTTATCGTTTGTTTTTGTGTTACATATTTGTTTTCCGTTTATTTTTTTGTATATGAAATACGGCCGTTAATTTTGTTGTTTGAATTGTTTGAGATTGTCATGTCTGGACCCTTTATAGGTGACTACACGGTTTGGGCTATGCTCATTGTTGAAGGCCGTACAGTGACTTATAGTTGATAATTTCTGTGTCATTTTGGTCTATTGTGGGGTGTTGTCTCATTGGCAATCATACCACATCTTCTTTTTTTATTCAAGCGCTAATTCACGGTGATTTCATCGCTTCGAACCAAGATCCATCTTCAAACATACGGGCATAAAGCAGTTAAAAGGTAGAACGTATAAAAATCAAATAAGGAACAAATGAGTATCGAACATAAAGTAAAAGGATCGGTTGAGCACAAACACATATAAATAGGTCATAAAAAGATCATTTTACCTCAACAAATTTAGAACTATTACCAGATATAAGAGTATAAACAATTAAAAAGGGAGAAGGATATTAAAAATCGAATAAGTAACGAATAAGGAATAGGGAATAAGTAACGAATAGGTAACGATAGGGAATAGGGAATAAGTAACGAATAGGTAACGAATAGGGAATAGGGAATAGGTAACGAATAGGGAATAGGGAATAGGTAACGAATAGGTAACGAATAGAGAATAGGGAATCAGTAACGAATAGGTAACGAATAGGGAATAGGAAATAGGTAACGAATAGGTAACGAATAGGGAATAGGGAATAGGTAACGAATATGTAACGAATAGGGAATAGGGAATAGGTAAGGAATAGGGAATAAGTAACCAACTTGACATAAGACTTTGACTAAAAATAATTGAAAACTTGAGACTCAATTGATCATGTTTACCCGGCTTGTTCATTATATTGTAAAAGTTGTCATAAATACTCTCACAATAATTTTAACAATTTTCTTACCTGCTTGCCAGGTAAAAAGCTTGGCACATGAGGCACAACACCTGCTTCTGACCTTCTCTTGATAACAATATGCTGGTGTGGTACTCACAAGAGCCTCACATGTTTGTCCAACAAATGCTACGCCAGGCTGATCACCATGTGGGCATTTATCTAAAATTACGAAGATACGTGTTACAGTGAAACCTGTCTTAACCGAATCTTGCATAAACCGAAAACCTGGCTTAACTTTCCATGTTCATAATCCCAGTCATATCAAATTATATACGTTTTGAATCAGCTCCCTAAAACTAACAAAATATTAAATTCCGAAGAGGTTAAGCTTAGACAGGTTACAACTTACATTGTAAATCAACAATTTTTTGAAAAAAACATTTAATTTTTCATAATACTTAAGATTTTTTGGCAAACCTTTCAGAATTTTTTTATTCTAGCACCACTGAGAGTCTTTACGACTTCACGAATTATCTGAAATGAGTTTATTAATTTACACACTACATGATACTGGATTTGTGTAACAGAAATTAATATACATATATTATCATCACTTAAAACAAAAAGAATCTTAAAAATCTTTCAACCCAAACTTGTTATAAATCAATGATGGGAAAGCAAAATGGCTTGTTTATAAATGTTGTTTGAAATGTTTTTTTCACCGCTTTCATTATTTTTATAATACAGGACTGCTTACAAACTAATAAAAATTTTAACTGGAAGATTAAGACAGCATTTCAACCGTTAAAAAGAGGCGAAATATAAGAAACCAGCTATTGGTTGACTATAAAAAGTATGCTTATGTGTATGTCAATTACCATCTTTTTCTGGTGCATCATCAGAGTAAATACAACGGCCTTCAACACACCACTGTAAAAAGGAAACAAAATTTATTTATTGAAAGCTGTTACTTCATTTGAGCTTACCTGGCTAAAATGCCAGTGTGAATAGTCCTATCTCTTGCCGTTCGTCGTCTGTTTTTTTTCTCTCCAAAACTCTTCTCTGAAACTACTGCGCCAAATTTAACCAAACTTCTTAATTTTGGGTTCAATGCTCTTTAACTTGGTATATAATTTTACTCCCAACAATTTTGATTCGAGCTTCATTGAAGAGTGTTATTTAAGTGAAACGTGCAAACTAAATCTTCGATGACACTGCCGGATAATTCGAGTGCATGACAAGTTCTGGCTAATAAGAAAATAAATTAGTACAACATATTTTCTGTGAGTCTTATATTGACTAAGTGTCCATCCGACGTTCTAAAGTTAGGACAAAACGAAACAAAAATGAAAAAAAAGTATGCTAACTTTATTATCAAAAGCTTTATCAAGGAAGATAATAGTATGACTTTCACATTCCTCTTGTATCATTTTACAGATCAGCTTTCTATTTGTTCAAAATTGTTTTTTATTTGTTTTTCGAATAGATTTTTTCAAATATAGATATTGAATGCATAATATAAAGAGAAGTCGATGTTTTGGAATTATAAATAGTGAAGGGAGAAGTAAAAATGTCTGTTGTGTTATTTTGTAAGTAATATTACTAGAGTTTTGGTTGGTTTTAGTTGAAACTGTATTCGAAGCCAATGCGATGTTTACCTTCCTGAATCCACATGATGTTCCTCTCACCGCTGTTTGTAGTACACAATCGTTATCTGTACTTGGATCAAGGCAGTACATAGAGGTACATATACTACTGGCATTTCCAAACTCTGTACCCTGCATGTAAATAAACAAGAAACTTATGATTTATAGTTAAGTTATTACTGTAAACATACGGAGACTTGTGATATTTATTGAAAAATTAAGTTTAAATACTCTCCGCATTCTTTTTTAATATACCAGTGCGATGATAATGCAATGGATAAACCCTTTTTATTTGAAACCACATACTTTACTTACAGATCATATCTCAAACCCACATGTAAAATTAGTTACACAAATGTACCTAACCCGTAAAATCAAATGTATTTTTTCTCTTGAAACACTTGATTCATCTAAAATAAACTTAATTAAATTGAAAACAAGAATGCATATGGTATTTATGTACATTTCTTTTGACATGCTTAGACCAAAAGTAGGATATTCCATCCTGTCCCATAATCTATTGGCATTTTCTTTTTTTATGGAGCCAGCTTCACTTTTAGATTGGCATTTGTTGAAGCAGCTTTTAATTAACAAAATCAATTGTTATAGTTATACCTTTATTTATGATATCTTTATGACTTGATCAACCTTACAAGTTTCTAAAAACAGTTGTTGGCATGACACGGGTTATGTTCTTCTCATATATGTTATGATGGTATGATACTAAACCCCTAACGGGAAGGATTGTGCCTGATGTTCATATGATGAAATCATAATCTTTCAGTCAGTTTAATTGAAGTCTGGAGCTGGCATGTCAGTTAACTGCTAGTAGTCTGTTGTTATTTATGTATTATTGTCATTTTGTTTATTTTCTTTGGTTACATCTTCTGACATCAGACTCGGACTTCTCTTGAACTGAATTTTAATGTGCGTATTGTTATGCGTTTACTTTTCTACATTGGTTAGAGGTATAGGGGGAGGGTTGAGATCTCATAAACATGTTTAACCCCGCCGCATTTTTGCACCTGTCCCAAGTCAGGAGCCTCTGGCCTTTGTTAGTCTTGTATTATTTTAATTTAGTTTCTTGTGTACAATTTGGAAATTAGTATGGCGTTCATTATCACTGGACTAGTATATATTTGTTTAGGGGCCAGCTGAAGGACGCCTCCGGGTGCGGGAATTTCTCGCTACATTGAAGACCTGTTGGTGACCCTCTGCTGTTGTTTTTTTCTATGGTCG
Organism: Mytilus galloprovincialis; assembly: GCA_037788925.1. Lineage (NCBI taxonomy): Eukaryota > Metazoa > Mollusca > Bivalvia > Mytilida > Mytilidae > Mytilus > Mytilus galloprovincialis. The sequence goes on from CM075341.1 coordinate 51,639,192, forward strand.
GGTTGTTGTCTCTTTGACATATTCCCCATTTCCATTCTCAATTTTAAGTGTTATTATTTGTGTTTGATACTGTAGTATGTAATTTCACATGTTTCATTATGAAAAATAACAAAATAACAACAACAAAAAAACTTCACTTATAGATAAGTTTCTATCTATTGCTTTTGTGATCAATGTTTTTACTTGTCTGTTATGACAGCTTTCTATTTTCCATTTTTATTTTTTCTCTTTCTCTTTGTGGTTTTGTTTTAGGTCTCTCATAATCTTTTACTATTGAATAAATCATTATACCTGACAAATGTAAGACTGATTTCCCCATATCTGCTGACATTGCTGGTTTGGAGTAAAAACTTGTCCTGGCATATTTTTTGAGTCCACAACTCGAGCATCTTTAAAACTTTCTGTCAAGCAAGTAGCACCCTTGCTGCAATAATGAATAACTCCAAAAATTATTCAGTACCTGTAAACACTGGGCCAACTTTTATAAAACTTGTCCTAGAATCTCTTGTAATAACACTTAAGTTTCTATTTTACCACATGGACATTTCAAACTTTTTTCTTAGAAATTTTGATGTAATTATCTGTCATACATGTCATACTCATGATATTTTACATCGTCATAATGTCTTTCAACTATTTAGTGTTATGTGCTTCGATATCATTCAAAAGCTGCTACTTGTATATAGTTGTTATCACCGGCTTACGAAAGCCTTGTAAGTAGCGATACATATAAAACAAAACATGTGATAGATATTAAAAATTGATAATTAAAACGGGAAATGTGTCAAAGAAACAACAAAAATATTCAATTTGCTCATATATGTACAAGGAATAAGACAAAGAGAAGATAAACAGCATCCTGAACTAGGTAAGACAATCTTTCCAATCTATAACGTTCTTGTCTCCTTAATTCTACACTTTTAATCTTTCTAACGCCAAACTTGAAAGTTAAATACTGTTATCACAAATTTTATTACATACCTCATTAAATCTGAAATAAAACTACGGAAATATTCAACAGAGCACCGTGAAAACTGCCATTGGTTTATTCTTTTCTCTACTGGGATAGTCTGATTTGTAGATGTCGCCATAACATATCTGTCAGATGACTGGCATTCATTTTTCTCACCATCATGCAAGGCACCAAGACTTCAAAGTTAAATGACAACAACTTTTGTATACAGTAACTATGAATACTAAGTCTTCAGTATTACCAATATTAAGAATAGAAAGATGAGAACAGTAATAAAAGAGATGTTTCTTTGCTATTGATTTTGTCAATTGTGAGTTGGTTTCTTCTTTCAAATAACCACAATTGGCGTAAACATTTACCAATGAAAATTATTTTGTAAGCGGGAATAACATACTTAAAAAGTACTTTGTGTAAGTTAAAATTTTCGTTGATTGATGATCTTTTGTTTTTTTCTGTGTGAATAATTTGATTTCATGGCACTTGAGTGACAGTCTTTATGTAAATGAATGCACAATATCTTTAATTTGTTCTATTGAATACGCTCTTTTGGCTCACTATGTTCAAAAACTACCTACACATAAATACATATTTAGTAAAATAACATTTAAGGGAAGTTGAAAATTATGTCTGACCAACGTTGCAATCAAAATTTGAAATGTATGAGCTCCATTAAATATGTTTTTTTCCCTCAGTTTTAGTTTGTTACCCCGATTTTGTTTTTTGTCTATGGATTTATGAGTTTTGAACAGCGGTGTACTACTTTTGCCTTTATTTGATATGAACTATTCAAATGAAACCCACTTGTTGGCACATAGAATGAAATTCAAAACAGTGTGGCTGTGGCCATTGATTGACACATTAAATTGATCCATTGACTGGGACAATTTAGGTGAACGTTTGTATGTAACGACCACTGCTCACTGTGTACTTTTTAAAGACACTTAAACTATGGGGTCACCAAAGGTTCTCAACACCTTTTAAAATAAAGTAATTCGAAAAATTAATCAGAAATAACACGATGTTTTGATTTATATCAATTATATAAATCAAAACATAAAGGTTACTCCTGATTATTTTTTCGAATTATTTTATAATTAAAGGCGTTAAGAAACCTTTGGTAACCCCACAGTTTAAATGTCTATCGTAGGTACGTCGTGAACAGTGGTCGTTACAGACAAACGTACACGTAAGTTGTCCCAGTCAATGGATGAATTTAATGTGTCAATCAATGGCCACAGCCACACTGTTTTGAATTTTATTCTATCTTAATTTTATAAATTGATTGCGTTTGATTTTTGTCAGTTTTTGTGGACTTCTACATTTGGAATTTACATTTTAGCTCTGAATTGTTTTTTTATACCTATGTCCTAGTTCGTGTGCAGCAGTACCAACATTCTGAAATCCACCATTGTCTTCTACTATAGAAACACTATCTCCGTTTGGTCTACATAAGGAACCAATAAAAGCTAATCCTGATAAATGTAAAAGTCAGTATGATTTTATATTTAGTTTGAATAATCATTTAACAAAGGGTCTGCTGAAATAAAGATTTGATCTATTCCCACACTAATTGCTTGCGTTTGTGTTGTATTTCTTTCTGTCAGGTAGTGTTGTCATTTCAGAAATATTTTTGACATTATGTTAAAGCGAGAGGTTTTGCTAGCCATTTAACAATGTTAAACCCACAATTGTTTTATTATTAAAATGTCCTGTACCAAGTCAGGAATATGACACCTGTTATCAAATAGTTCGTTTCTATGTATGTTAGCTTTTTTGGGGTTCTCTTCAGTGTTCCTATTGTTCGTTTGCTTTCCTCTTATAGTGGATACGTTTACCTCGGTTTGTTTTCTCTATATCGATTTATGACCTTTGAACACCGGTATACTACTGTTGCTCTCATTCAAACAACAATTACACCGACGATGATATTCACAACATATTTGTCGAGTTTGGTGGTTCACCATTATGGTTGGTATTCCAATGGGTATATACAGTTCTACAACACTACTGACCGATTTGATTTTGAACTCATGTAAAACATAAAACTTATAGAAAAGAGGGACGAAAGATACCAAAGGGACAGCCTTACATCGCTTGTATCCCAGTGAACTTCATATTAAATATACTACCGAAAGTAGAAAATAAGCTTCATATCTTGACTTTTTTATTAGGAATGTCAACTCGGTAAAGATTAACTAATCGATTACTCGTTGGATTTACCGAGCGATACTCGAGTACTCGCTCGGTAAAACATTTATTTACAAAATAGAAATTCAAAATTATACCCATTTTATGTATTGTGGATCGGCAACTTACATACGTAAAACACTCAACATTATATAATAACCTAGGAATAATAACAGTCCAAAGAATTTTATACCATAACCAATAGCTCATTTATAACATGTACTGATTATGTAAACTGGCATTAATCAAATCAAGTAATTAATTAATTTCTATAGAAAAAAGGTTTTTAAAACAACGGTATCAGGAATCCGTAAAAACCACACATTTAATGATCAACAAAGGGGTAATGCTTACTGGTAACTTTAATCTCTTTCTGAGGGTCGATACAGGGTCTTAAGAATATGTTCTTTATTTATTACGAGGTGATTTCTCAACTTTGTTAGGAAGGTAAAAGTCCTGCTGATAAAAATATATGCACTGACAGTACAGAGGTTGGGGAATGACTACGATAAGCTTAAAGTGTAAGCCTTATACAAGTGCTCTTGTTCATAGCCTTCCTCTATTTACAGGAATTCTAAATGACAGTTTAACGCAATCACTCGAATAATTTTTTTATTTTAATTTATGTTTATTGATATTTAATTTCCCGGGAGGCGCTCTCAATACAATATTTTCATTTAAGCTTAAGAAAGCAACATAATTCTAACAGGAAACTGATAAGTTGAGTATTATTTTTGTACTAGATACTCGGTGCTACCGAGCGATACTCGAGTACCCGAGTACTTGTTGACCTCTCTACTTTTTAGCAATATTGACACGGATGTACTTCAGACCAAAATCTATGACAATGTGATTATTTTAATATTCAAATTGTCACATCACCATTTTTCAATGGCATAATGTATAATTGCATTTACATATCTTCTGTTCGTGCATGTGCACATTATGTTTTTCTATTTCAAAAATAGATAACCGTAGTAGTAGTATTTGGTAAAACCTTTCGGAATTTTGTGTCGTCAACAATGTTCTTCATCTTCGTACCTAGTTGGACTTTTCAGCCATTTTTATTCGAGTATGAATGATGTGTCTTATGAAGACGAATCATGAGTCCACCGTACTAAACTTTCAAGCCTGGTACTTATTGTGAGTTTAACTAGACTAGCCTCGATAAACTGATACTGGTAAGTAAAAATAAAGTAAAATATTCAAGCATTACATCTGGGTATTTAATTTAAACATATAAAGTGGGTATTTCTCTCATTTTTAAATATTTTTCTATCTTGATTTGTGTATTCTTAATGCCTTTATGAGATACGAATAGTGTTCAACTATTGTTGCCTTAAATATTTCTAATCAATACTTTATCTGGAAACACTTTACTTACCTGCGGTATGTAAAAGTTTGAATTTGTTCACCTCTGTATATAAATCATAACTGAAAGAAGAAAACATGATAAATTTTAATCTTACTATACGACATGTAAGTGGTTAATTTTTTGTTATAAAATTATACAATACAGATCATTGTTCCTACGATCAAGATAAACAAATGTTAAATTGTACACGGTTAAGATATGGGTATAAGTATATATATTTCATAGTGCCAAATATCAATGGTTTTTTTTCATTGAACATACTGACTTAATACATTATGTCATTCAATTGTTTTGCGTTAGACTGAAAATAGCAAACAATATATAATAAAATAAATGTATAAAAAGTAAAATTACAAAAATACTGAACACAAAGGTAAAACAAAAACGGAAGTCCCTTATCAAATGGCAAAATCAAGTGATAAAACACATCAAACGAATGGACAACGACAACTGTCATTTTCCTGACTTCGTTTAGGTATTACCAATGTGGAAAATGGTAGATTGAACCTGGTTTTATAGCGCTAAACCTCTCGCTTATATGACAGTGGCATCAAATTCCTTTTTTAGTGATTTACTGTAAATATAGTATATAAATGACTACGTAGTCCATAAATAACTATTTACCCGGTAAATAAAATGGCATGATCATGTAAGGGTAAATTAACAGTATTGGCAACCCAAGAACGAAAGTCTCGCAATCCTGCATCAGCATTCAACAAGTCTCTAGTTGAAGATTTCTCTTTCCTGACTTCACTCCATGGATAAGCCTGTTCATTCTGAAAATATAAAAGCAAGGTAATACAATAAAATAGTCGTTCAAATAATTATACCTTAAGTATATAAAAATATTTGGAAAGAAACTATGAAAATATTTGATGATAAATGATTTGTTAGGTCAGTAGCAAATTAAACAAATATTTAGGACAAGAAAAATTTTGAAATGTGATATGAATCCTGTTTTGTATTTAACCGACACGCTGAAGCATGTTTCAAACATGCCTGTTAACATGTACAACATGAAACTTTAGCAGAACACATCATCATGACTCCAGTTGATCATAGATTGCCATTACTCTTCAATACTGAACATTGATCAATTTACGATCTCTCACACTCCCGATGAGCACACTGGTACGACTAGACCATAGAGGCGGTTATATTTATAATGATAGTTCTAAAGCGTTGTTTTTTTTCTACAAAAAACAAGGCTTCATATGAACATTTGTTAATATTTCTTTTAAATGAAAAGGACCAAGATATATTTTCAATCTCATAAATCGAAAACAAACTAAACATGTCAAAAGAACGGAAAATGGTCACAGGCAGCAGTTTACAAAACACAACATAGAACACAAAAGAATATGGAACCCAAATAAAAAAACTGGACAGGTGTGATTCCAGGTAACCTGGAAGGGTAAAGATAAAATATATCCAATTTTGTATCGCATACATACGTCTGCTATTAGAAATGCTGTTACTTGTATGTTGATATTAATCTCATCGTCCCGTATCGATCTATATCTCATATCAACCTGTAAAACAAAATAGTAATTGATAGTAAAAATATCCGTCACCGAATTCGTTTTTTCTGGTATACATCATTCACAGTTGTTGTCTTTGTGAAAAAAACGTCGAAATAATCGTAACATCAAAGCCATGCAAGCCGTAAAACCGTAGATTTTGACGTTTTTTTTACTACCAACAAGGTTTAAAATTGATTATCAGACAAAACACGAAATCGGTGACCCTATAATTAGTTTATATCATTAAAACCGAAATTTATATGTTAACAAAATATAGTTTTTTGAAAAAAATCTGTGGAGTAGAAATTCGAAATTTGATGATTTTAAGCCAATTTTTAGAAGATTTTTCGCCGTTATTGTGTGCTTTCTATACAAATATTCTCGCATATTGAAAGAAATCAATCTGTAATATTTCAGATGATAAAAGTGATAAATGCATTATTTTTTCGATTCTCATTTTTAGTTCAACGAGCCAGGGTTATATGCAAAATGTTGTCAAGATCTACGTCATAGCTCATTTACTATTCCTTGACTTTAAGTGTTACAAATCGAAACGGAAGAATGGTTCAATACTTGGCACGTGGATAAGGTTCACCGACTATTCATCTCATTGAAAACGATCTACAACGATGAATTAAAGACGGGGTGGGATGAACCAGCTATATTTTATTTGGCCTTTTTAACTTTTTTGGATTCGAGCGTCACTGATGAGTCTTTTGTAGACGAAACACGCGTCTGGCGTATATACTAAATTTAGTCCTGGTACCTATGATGAATTAATTTACTGGTACAGGTGAGCAGATGAAACAGGTAACATTTCAATACCTTATGGCCACTGGTCATTTTGGGACCCTTTATATATTGCTGTTTGATGTGAGCTAAGGCACTGTGTTGAAGGCAGTACTTTGACCTAAAATGGTTTACTTTTTACACATTGCAACTTAGATGTAGAATTTTTTCTCATTTTGCACTCATACCACATCTTATTTCTAATTATTTTGATATTCTTTCATCAAATCGTATAATGTTACATGTCATACATATTTTATATAATTATATTTTGAACTATCAGTATTGTTTTAAGATACCATGCTAACTTGAAAACCTTTTGCAGTAGCTATTCAACTGCGTTCTCTAAAACATTATATTTGAATTTTGTTCTTTGGATATCAAATACAATCCTTTATGAAAATTATTTTAAAAGAAAATGAATATAACGCTCATCAACAGCTTGCGTCTAAGGCGTTTTTTTTATATATACCTTCATCATGAAAGCTCAAATCCGATTATTTAAAAGTCGAACATGTTTTTGAACTTAAAAAGTTGATGAGGTATATTCAAATGATCCTAAAATAATAGCCCAATTCGTCTAGGTTCAGCTTTGCTCGAACAAGTTGAAACCATTTTTTTTTTAATTTCCAATTTATAAACAGACAATTTCAGAAAAATTTTTGAAAATCATGTCAGTTCCAATGACTACTGAGCTTATATATGGCACCGTTTGGAACTGTCATCACTGCGTAGAAACGAATAGTTGACTGGGTCATTTCCTGCTATCTAAAGGTTATAAATTGTTTAATTTTGATTCCACAAATCTAATTGGTTAGGTGACTGACGATTGATAGGATAATAAAATTGAGTGTTATTACACCATGCTCCCAAGCATAAGTGTGATCGACACTTTTGATCTGTCTACAGTATTAGTTGTTTTTTCACCTCCAGAAACACGATCCATATTTACTGAAACTGTTATCTAATGACTCTTCAATGAATCATGATTTCAAGTATATTATTTTTTTTGTCACTAAGTGAAATGTTTTTTAACTATATTTCTTACCTCATTCATAAAGTGAGAAAAATATTTTCTAATTTCATCTTTTGCAGTTCTGTCATTTTTCGTTTTCGCCAACCATCTGAAATCAAGAGCACAATAATGAGTTTGAGGTTTGGCTCTTCGTGTTCTTATAACAACTACCCATATCATCTTGATTTGTTTATATTGAGATTAAAATTTGTTTCGTCGTTAAAAAAATCAATAGCGTTATGAGTTCATCTTAAAAAAAAGGACACTATCGTCTCACCATAATTATGAAGATGCTAAGTTCATATACTTTTAACATATATAAATGACAACACCGAATGAATGGTGAATATAATTCAAAACTATATTTTGTAATCATGACAATTAAGGACTTATATAGACTTTGTGTCTGCCCTTGACAGTTGAGTTTTGAACTCTAGATTTCTTTTGTTTGTATAGTTTGGTTACTGAATCATCTGTCGTACATCGCTGTTATAAATTTTTTTAATCCATATTGCATTAAAACATTCAAATGTCAACAACAAATAAGCTCTTGTTTTTGTTTTTTTATCATAAGTATGACTTGTTTCACATTTTGTCATTCTTGGGCCTTTTGCAGCTTAGTATACGGTATGGATTTTGTTCCTTGTTGAAGGCTGTACACATTCCCGTCTGGGATGACAAATTCAGGGACTGAATTTTCGGCTCTCCCTTGACACCATTTGCGAGTATTGGTCTTGAGGAAACGATGATAGTCCGTCGGAAGGGGACGATAAATGGCTGACCCGTGTTAAGAGAGAACCATATCTCTTGCACGTTAAAGACACCCTTGTAGATTTCGAAAAAGAGCAGGCCAATGCCGCTACAAAGCAGCACTCGCACCCGTAAAGTGGAAAGGGATTAATATAAGTTGCAAAACTTGTTTCCCAATCCACTATAAATAAATATGTATAAACTAAGGCTGTACACATTGATCGTTATCTACTTCCTGGTTGTGTGGTCTCTGATGAAAAGTTTTCTCATTGTTAATCATACCACATCTTCTTACGTTGTATATGAACACAACTAACCGTTTGTATATGGAATAGTCTATCACTACTAATACGTCTATAATAAATGGCTGTGTTATCTTGACTTGTCTTTTGGAACGATGAACTTCAAGTTGACCTCTTATTCTGTCGATATGTTGCGCTGGAATTGCTTGTGTTAGCGCTGAAAATATAATTTCAATAAAAATGTAGAATTAGCATCAAAAGTCTTGGAAATATGCTCTTCAGATGTGTTTTTCTATATTCAGAGAACTGAGCATTTTTTTTTTATTCATAAGCAGAAATAAAAACACAATCACGATATGTACTTTAATCCAGCTTTTGCAAACTTAAAAAGGATGTGAGGCATATTCACAATTATTCATATAAATACTTACCGATATTATCAAAGAAAAACATAGTGTTACCTTACTTTTACAAATGTATTTACAAATGCCATAATAATTATAATTGCCAATCGTAAACAACCTAAGTTTATAGCAACGTACGAACAAAATCTTGAATTAGCTCTTCCTATCTTAAATAAGCTTAGTATAACAAAGATATGATTACTACTTACAAACAAAGGGATGAATCAGTTTTGCCTATCTCAAACAAACTAAGTAACAACAAGTGTATGACAATTTACGAACAAAGTCATGAATCAGTTATGCCTATAATACAATAAAAAGACTTAGTAACAATGAGATTATGGCTACCTATAAACATCATCATGAATCAGTATAAAATACCCTAAATAAACTAAATAATAATAGATATACAGCTACTTACGAACGTAATCATGATGTCCAGCTGGAAGTTGTAGTCTTCTCTCAACTGTATACCATGTTTCTTGGTTAGAGTCTATTTGTTTATTTCCTGGGGATAATGTAAATTCCACACCATCATGGACGAATGTACCGGTCTGTCAACATACAAGTTATATTTTGTACATTTCAGTGTTTAAAGAAAAAATAACATTAAAATGTATTAGTGCACAAAGGCATATTCAGATATAATTGAATTAGACAAAATTGGGTTGCAACATGTGTTTAACCAATCCACTCCAAAGAATGATATAAAGAACACAACCACCAAAAGAAAGACATATAATGGTTTATCATCAACCATGAGTTATTTTTGATATTCGAATTCTCTTTTTCTATTTTTGAATTGAAATCTACAATAGGGTTACAGCAGATTAAACTTGTCCAAAGTTATTTCTTAGCAACAATTGTATGTAAAAGGTAAAGAACCTAGTCGAAATAGCCACAAACAGGCATTACATTCCTTGTCTGTAAATTAATTCACAACACACTTGCTTTAAAATGACATTCGAATAAGAATATGTGTCCATAGCAAAATATGCTCCACGAGCACGCAACATTATGAAGCATGAACAGGTTACATGTTCAGGGAAAATGAAAACCCTTTGTTGGCATATATATTTCGCTTAAAGTTCTGATCGTATTAAACATGCGTACAAAGTTCTAAGATGATGTGGCCGAATAGCTCACACCAAAACATTAAGCTGCTGTGGGACAGAAGGGCGGAAGGTTATAGCGAACAATATTTTAATGTTCCCTATATATACTAGTATTATCATAGTGGTGGGATAAAAATGTGCATTATGATTGCCAAAAATCAGCAATCTTATATTCTAGGACCCTAAGTAACTTAATTAGTACTGTTAAATTAAGAACTTCTTTATCTGAATTTTGTTTAGTAAATATAGACTTTTTTCGTGACATAACTCATACCATGTAAGGGATTGGTCTAAAGTCAGGAACCTAGTCACTAGTTGTCGTATGTCACTATTGTAACTTTAATTCAAAATTGCATCATTGATCGTCATTTATATCATGTAAACGATCAGTCTTAGGACAGAAACCTCGTCACTAGTTATCGTACGTTATTCTGATAATGTCCTAATTTGGAGAATTGAGTGTTGAATTGATAATGTCCTTATTTGGAGAATTGGCTGTTGAAGTCAGATACATGATTGCTTCTTTCTACAGAAGTGGATCCAGCCATTTTTGAAATGGGGATTCCCAATCCTGGATAATGGGGGAGGAGGGGTCTAACTATATGTCCCCATCCAAATGCATTGATCGTCATAAAAGGGCCCTTGGATCTGCCACTGATATAATTAACGGACAAACACTATTATAGTTCAGGACGATTCAAAGAAGATTAACACCCTGCGTTAACAATGATTATGATTAAAGACTGTGTGGTCCCTTCTATATCTTTTATTAAGAAATATGAAGATGTCGCATGATTGCAAATGAGACAAGTCCACAACAGATACAAAATGACGTAGAAGGTAAGGGTGCGTGACAATACGGCCTTCAACATTGAGCAAATCTCAAACCGCATAGCAAGCTAATAATTGACTTTGGCACAGTCAACGTTGGTGATGAGCTTTCTTTCGACAACTTTCCCCTTGACTTTTCTCTGTCACTACAATTTCCTTTTCATCTATCACTTCGTGAATAAAATGGGAACAAAAATGAACATAGACAATTTTCATGGTTAAATTTCCCATTCATCATATATCACAATTTTTTTCTTTCTGTTTTACGAACTACAAAAATTTACATGTTGAGCCATGTCACAATACATTTGTGCCTAGCTAGTGTGAGGTCAAATATTTTTTCGACATAACATGTTACTTAAATATGTAAACACAAGTGTTTAGCTTTCATATTATATATTTTTTGTCTGTCTTAATCCTCATCAGTGTCAGTTTTAGTTGTCCTACAAAACATTAAATAGACAATTTACAAAACAACATGGTTTTTAATTACCATTTTATGTCTCTTTGCTGTATCTTATTATGGAGTGTGGTGTTACGGAGTCAAAACTATGACAATAAATGATGACAAGAGACAGGTGTCAATTTCAATGACTGTTAGGAAATCAACATTAACCTTATCACTTAACCTTAAATGTTTACCTTCCGATCCTAATAGTGTAAAACATATTTTATAATATTTATTTCCAAAAAAATCGATAATTTCCAATTTATCTCTTACTAGTACTTAATTTTACTATATGATGAAAGAAAATAATAGTTTTTGAAAAAAACCGCTTTGTATATATTTATTCTTAAAAAATCATATTTCTCAATTGACCTCTTACTTTATTTGACTATGATGAACAAAAAACAAACATGACAAATGCTAAGAGTGTTTTACCGACTCTGATAATTATTGATCCCATAGTCGTTGTCTTGATGCGATGATATGGATATTGTTTTATTAAAAGCTACTGTTATAAAACTTGTAATATAATTCTTAAATACGGATATCGTCTTCATCATGCAAGCTCTTAAGCTTTAGTTGCTTATCTGAACAGGACATACTTTAATTAAGTTTTATTGTTATTCAATATCATCGGCTCTTTCGTTTCTATTAGGCTTTGGATTTTTGAATATTTTAACTACGAATTTTTGTTTTAAAGGGAGATAGTTGGGCAACCATGAGGATTTCAGAAATGAAATCTGAATTGATGGGAGCTTAACAAAATAATCTTCCACAAGACATGATGAAAATGAATGTTTTTTTTAAACAAAATAGTCAATATTCAACCCGAACAAAAGCCCTATAAAATCAAATGGTCATTAATCTGCATTTGCTAGAGGTATAGGAGGAGGGTTGAGATCCCACAAAACATGTTTCACCCCGCCGTTTTTTTGCGCCTGTCCAAAGTCAGAAGCATCTGACCTTTGTAAGTGTTGTATGTATTTTTTTAATTTTTTTTTTCTATTAATGTTCATTTATATGTTTTTGAATTTAGTATGATGTCCATTTTCACTGAACTAGTACACATTTTCATTTAGAGGCCAGCTGAAGATCACCTCCGAGTGCGGGATTTTCTCGCTGCGTTGAAAAATCATTGGTGGTTTTCTGCTGTTGTCTGTTCTTTGGTCGGGTTGTTGTCTCTTTGACATATTCCCCATTTGCATTCTCAATTTTATTATCTAACTGCAAAATCATTATTTGCTAGAATTTGCAGCTGGTGCAGAACAATTTGTCATGTTTAATGATATTTGTTCTTAGATCCGTTAGGTTTCAGTGATTATGTTTTGTAACATGGCTGATTTGTAATGTTTACAATCCACAACAAGCTCGTCATTTCTATACAGACTTAAATAAATCAGAACTAATACATTTTAAAACAACAACCGACCCATTCAAAATTTGTAAGAAATACAAAACAAAATAAATAGTTATTACTTTACTCTAATTTCTAGTTAAAAGTTGTAACGTAAGCAAATTCAAATAGATTAGTACTTCGGTCTGCAAGAAAACGGGAACACTGGAAAACAATTAAAATTATATTCGGACCTGCAGTCTCCAGTGCTTCACAGCTTTGTAAATGTCAAACCAGTCCATCATATACGACAGAGGAGGGGTCGACAGATAAATGGCTGATGTCAATCATGCTAATCGTTCGGAAGTCAATGTTTTACCACACGCAGTACCTCATACAACTACAAGTATTTTCCTAAAATAGCTTTATATATAGAGAGAGACCATCTAAAATAACTCATTAAAAAAGGGGTGTGTTCTCATTTTAAACATATAGTCAATATCATATACATTGAAACACGATCTTTTTATTCAAGCCCAAATATTGACACAATCACTTTGTCGCAATGTATGGAAATGAACTATTAATTTTCAAGAATTTAAGAATCACTCAATACATTTTTACGCGGCCCCTTTTCCCTTTCACTACAGAATATTTATGGTCTTTGCCGTATGAACTCATTGTTTGTGCTGTAAATGAACCGGCCTTTAATTCAACTTTCTTTTATTACATAATCTGATAGTAACATTTTCTTTTTTTTAATTTTCACAATCAGTCAAAAGACCATGCAAGAACATGCAAAAGAGTCCATCAAAATTTTAAGTCGGATATCCGGTCTTGTCATGATTTTCGGTATACCGAAGTGAGACAATCCATGTTTGTTTTGCTAATATTAATTAAAAACCAATAAATTACAGCAATCATAAATTTGTACATATTAATTACTATATCGTTATCAATAAACAATATTGTACTTACAAGATATAATTTATATTTTCCTGTATTGTCTTGTATACAATTGAATGATAGATAGGCTCCATGATTAGGATCAACGTAGAATTGCACGTTCTGTATTAAAATATAATTAAATAAAAGTTACATTAAAATATGTCATACATGGTTATAAAAAATATACTCAGCAACACGAGTAACGCACCACTTCTTCCTGTTCATATAGTATTATCACATTTGTTTGTTTGCTTAAAGAAGTTTGCTACTCAGTTTAAAATAACAAGCTTTTCAATACACTAGGGTTTTCGATATCACAAACTAGTCAAAACATTTACTAAATTTTATCATCGGTATAAAGACATCATTCGTAAATATAGCTCAACATGCAGACTTCTAATACGTTCAGGTATTTCACATCCAATTTTTTATGGTAATATTCTTTATAAAGCACAAAGGTGTCAGTATTCACCTCAGAAACTTACAAAACCTTTGAATAGACTTATTAAGAAGGGATATAATTACGATACTGTTGTCAAGTCATTAAAGATTGCATATGTTGGCGTTAATATTGAGTCACTGATAAGGTCTTTGCATCGGAACTAAACACATTTATTCTAAAAACAGTTGTTGGTATGACACGGGTTATGTTCTTCTCATATATGTTATGATGGTATGATACTAAACCCCTAACGGGAAGGATTGTGCCTGATGTTCATATGATGAAATCATAATCTTTCAGTCAGTTTAATTAAAGTCTGGAGCTGGCATGTCAGTTAACTGCTAGTAGTCTGTTGTTATTTATGTATTATTGTCATTTTGTTTATTTTCTTTGGTTACATCTTCTGACATCAGACTCGGACTTCTCTTGAACTGAATTTTAATGTGCGTATTGTTACACGTTTACTTTTCTACATTGGTTAGAGGTATAGGGGGAGGGTTGAGATCTCACAAACATGTTTAACCCCGCCGCATTTTTGCGCCTGTCCCAAGTCAGGAGCCTCTGGCCTTTGTTAGTCTTGTATTATTTTAATTTTAGTTTCTTGTGTACAATTTGGAAATTAGTATGGCGTTCATTATCACTGGACTAGTATATATTTGTTTAGGGGCCAGCTGAAGGACACCTCCGGGTGCGGGAATTTCTCGCTACATTGAAGACCTGTTGGTGACCCTCTGCTGTTGTTTTTTATTTGGTCGGGTTGTTGTCTCTTTGACACATTCCCCATTTCCATTCTCAATTTTACTAGTATATATTGATAGGGATTTAAAAAAGGAACAAAAAAAGCAAAACAAAATATATAGGTCAATATGCTTGTTTTCAAGATATTAGCCTTTGGAATTTTGGCGGGAAAATGTTTGATTTTTCATAGCTTTATCATTGACAGGTTTATGTTCTCAAAACTATTAAAAAATAAGATTTTATAAGACTTTTACAGATGGCTTATAATTTTACATGTAAAAGATTTAAAAAAAGAAAAACGGGGGTTAATGGGCAAAACATTCTTTAGGCATTCAATTAGATAAAACCAGAGGATTCTGAAAATCTGACAAAAATCATAAAACATGACAAGCGATCATCCTTTAATAAAGTGAGCCAAACTCTTGTATCTGTTAAGCATACTTTTGAAATTCATCTACAGTTTACATAGAAACTTTTACTTCAGGTGCGAGAATGGAGTCCAAATGATCAAAAATGAATGATCCTAGATTATAATATTGTCATACGATAGGAAATTCTGAAAGGTAATAAATATGAAGTTTTCTTTCTATTCTTGAAGAGTGCACATATGATTTGAAAAAAAAACAATTAAAGTAGGATTGTATAGTATATTTTCCCGTATTATGATTATCTTTCGATGATTTTGCTCTGATTTAGGGAGCTACCATTTGATTTTTATGGGGGGGCTAGGATGAAATTTGAAAAAATTAGGCAGGACAGGAGTTTCGAGTAAAAAAAAAAGGCAGGATGAGACACTTTGCAAAAAAAAAAAGGCAGGATGACAATTTAGGTAAAACAAGTCAGGATAAACTAATAAAAAAAAAAGGCAGGACCGAATAGAGTGAATAATAAAAAGGCAGGACAGAGATTAATACAACTAAAAAAAAATGCAGGACAAAATTTTTCATCCTAGCCCCCCCATAAAATTCAAATGGTAGCTCCCTTAAATGCATACAAATGTATTTAAAAATGCAAATGAATGAAAAAGAAGTACTTTTACATAGCACCATTGCGACAATTTCTGTAAAGACTACTTTCTATGTGCTTCTAATTAACACTCATTTGCTTAGATAACTTTTTAGAGGTTTTTTTGACACCGAGGGAAATAGTTAGATTTTATATTTTCGGATGATTTTTACACTGTTTTTATGAAACAATATTATGTCATAGTAGAGTTAAAGGCGGGATACTGAGTTATGTCAAAAGATATAAATAACAACTTTTTGTTGAATTTAGATCGCACATTACTGTTTAAACAAACATTTATATTTATGGCCTCTCAAACGATGGAAATATGTAAAGTATAAAATACGAAGTTCACCCTTGTGCATGATTTCGATAAAAAAAAAAAGATATCTCATTTGTCGTTTATTTCTAGGAATATAGTATATCAGTCCCAGTTTATTCACAATGATTTCCACATTCCTTTATTCCAAAACTTTGGCTTAAGGAAAAGCAAAAATCAAGTGATATTTAGTTGTAAGAAGGACAAAATAAAATAATTCACCGACTGGTTGCAATTGTAAAATAAAACACATCCAATGAATTTTATCCCAAAAATATACAAAAAAATATCAATGGTATAAAAAATCGAAAATTATAAATATTAAAGACAACAAAGTATGTATTAATAGATTTGAAATGTATGATTTTCGCTCAAAGCAGTTTATCAACATAGCATCTTCATAATTTGTACATACTCGTAGCCTTAAGAATAAAATGTTTATAACTAGATAACATTTAACAGATTATATATATGTTAACATTTTACAATAACAACAAAAAAATATTTATATTGTTACTTTTCTATTCCATACAAATATTTTCCTTTGAAAATACATGTATGAAAATTTAATACACATTCACACTCAATCATAAAAATGTTAAAACAAGCAAAGTATTAAAAGGTATAAATTAAAAATCATTTCCAATAAATTCCCGTTAAATTAAAATAACTTTTGTTTGAATTTGAAAAAAAAAAATATGTATTTTTTAATTCTTCATTTCTTTAAATAGTAACATCATAAAACATTGTAAGCCAAACTAAGCCAAGAAGAAACAGGTAAAGGACTAAACGGTATATTGCTAAATTGACACATACGTTTAATTCATTCGTTTGATTAAATCTAATTATGCCTAAAACTATATAAATGTGGCAGTAGGACATTATATTAAACGTTAGAACACGGAATTTTAAATAAAAACACGAGTCGGGCAATAGACTTAGTAAAACATACAAACGAAAATCCACGTAAAGTTCTTTCTAAACTTTTTTTCTTTAACGATGCAATGCTCTTCTTGTGCCCTCCAAACTTTTTATGATCCATTGTTCGCCTTTTTTAATTATCGAAAGCCGGTGAAGTTTTAATAGCTTTTTTTTTCTTCTTAAAAAATCACTTAGATTTCAACTTTTCCCGTAACCAAAAGGCACGGTCATGGGATACATGACTTCTTAATTATTTTTGATTTCTTGTATATTTTAATAATAATAATAATAATAGAATCTGATTATTTACGCATTTATCTAATATGCTAATATATAGTGTCAACTTTAAACCTGCAAGATTTCCAATGAAATTTTGCATACATGTGATCGTCATATAAGTGAGAGGTTTGTCCAGCTATAAATGCAGGTTTTGTCCCCAATTTTCTACATTTGATGTCTGTACCAAGCTAGGAATATGACAGTTGTTTTCCATTCGTTTGTTGTGTTTGGGCTTTTGATTTTGCCATTTCATAAAGAACTTTCCGTTTTTTTTTTATTTTTCCTTCAGTATTTTGCTATATTCTTTATAGAAAAGAAGAACCCCCTCCCCCCCCCCCCCCCCCAAAAAAAAACAACAATAAAAAACAACAAGATCCCTATAATTATCATAGTATTCAAACTAAATTACCTGAATGTCTAGCAGTGCTTCTTGTATCACAAAGAGATTTCCTTTCGGATCCTTTCTTATAACATATACAGGTTTATTTAAAGTGGTTGATTGAGTTTTTGTCACATTGAATAGCAAGTTTTCTCCAAATTGGAATTTAAGTGAAAAGTCTATTTTGCTTTCATTTATGCAGTCTTTGGAATTCTTTGTGTTTGTTGATAATTCTGGAATTCTAGCAACATTTCCTGAAATAAATTATACAAGTTATTTATAGATATTGTTGTTTTTATTTTTCCATTATTCTGGAGCATATTTGTGGATTCAGGGGAAGCGTAGAGGGTCTAAAATAAATATTTGTTTGGCATTACAGCAGACTTCATTGAGTGTGTAGGGAAAGGCAGAATCCTTGATTAGCTTGCTTGTTAGCTGAACCACGAAGTCATTATAAGGTTAGGTTAACTACCCTCCTTTAAGAGTGGACTAGTCTGACAGATAAAATGTATACCTGTCTGTAAGACTAGCCTACTTCGAAAAGAAGTAGTATACCTTACCTAATAATGACTTCAAGGTTCATTTTCATAAGCAAGCAAACCAAGGAGTCTACCTTTCCCTACATACTTAATGAAATCGGTTATAAAACCGTTCTTTAACTTGTTTCTCATCGCTTTGCTAGGCGTATATACCATATATGATCCGTGTTCCAAAATAACGCTCCCCTTACATAATTCCTCCTGAATCCGCCCCTAGAAAGAGTTAATATATCACATGGTTTTATGTTACAATCAATATGTACATTTTTATTGTTTTTTATGTACTATATAAACCACAAACAACAAGTATTTGACATATGCATATAGTTAACTGATATTAATTGAATATCACAGATCAATGTATGTAAACAAACAAGACAATATCGTATTCGCACCTACAAGGCTGTCATTCACAAAAATGATCGTGAAAGAATGATCAACGATGGTCATGCATTGCAATCGGATCGAGAAAGATCTACTATCGGATCGGGGTTCAGATTTATCGAGCGGACATGAAAGTTCGGTATACTATCCAATCCAATGAATTATAAGATCAAATATTGGAAAATATCTGTTTAAATAGTTCTAATCTATCTAATTCTTTTTATCAACTGACATACCGTCCTGAACATGCATGAAATATTTGCCACTGGACGTTAAGCAACCAACAACCAATCAATTAATTGAAAGACATTTTTTTCTTAGTAAAG
Source organism: Mytilus galloprovincialis (assembly GCA_037788925.1). Taxonomy (NCBI): domain Eukaryota; kingdom Metazoa; phylum Mollusca; class Bivalvia; order Mytilida; family Mytilidae; genus Mytilus; species Mytilus galloprovincialis. Next base: position 51,658,457 of record CM075341.1, read on the forward strand.
CTTAGTCAAAGCTCGCTTTACTCCTGTTTCATAACCTCGTGCAAAAACAGCTGATATTCAAAGACAATAAATAGTTAGTGTCTATCATTATATAAGATTTCTATAGGAGGGACATGAGTAAATTAAGTGATGATAAAAAAGTTTAATTATTTTTTTTCAGGAGCTTGCCATTATATTATAAAGACATATGCCTTAACATAATTATAATAAAGAGATGTGATATGATTGCTAATGACACAACTATTGAGGCAAATAAGACTTTAACAGTGAGCAAAGCCATACCGTATTTAAAAGGCCTCGACATGACGAAGTGTGAAGGACTTCAAACCAAAAAAAAAACGTCATAAACAGTCTGAGAAAATCATGACCTTATGCAAACACAAATATAAATAAATTATAGACTAAAGACTATTTAAACAAGATATGTCAACCCAATTAAAAAAATATCAGTTGATAAGAATTGAATAGAATAATTAACTGTTATAAGTCTTTCATACAAACAAAAAACACACACACTGGCACATTGACTTTTCATCGGTTTTATGCTTGTCATCATGAGCTGTACAATCATGAGATATTGCTTTTCGCTCAGTAGCACATAGTTCATTCATATTTATTCATAACTAACAAATAAACAATCATACTATAAATAGATCATGAAATGTTGTTAAAGCAGAGCGGTGTTTGGAATCTATACACCCCGTGTAATCAAACGGGCTTCACACTTTAGCAAGGGTATCATTTCCGGACGGTTTATCGTCAGGAGTGGCCATATTGTTTTACAGTCAATCAGTGGGGGCTTTGACTTTGGACAATCATAGTGACTGAATTGTTGTCATCTCGCTTTAACAAACTTGATGATTATTCTACTAAATGGATTTAGTATTACATATGCGTGGAATATTTGCCGCTGGACGTTAATCAAGACACAAATAAAACAATGTTCCGATTGGTTTATCCTTTTTAATTGGTCTAAAACAATCAAGAACAATTTTAAATGCGATTGTATGTTTGTGCTCATTTACAAAACACCAAATCTTGATTTCAAATATATTGCAACCAAATATACATACATTTGTATAAACATCAATTAGCACGTTAAATTGACTAACGGAAGTTTGGATAAGCTAAATAAAAGTAAACAGGGATGAATCGATCAGGGCACCTCGAAAGAAACTTGACTGGCATTTCTCATTACGAACTTGATATATTTCTGACTGCACAATTATAACTAAAAAAGTCAAGCTGAAAATAATACCATGAGATATACGTGTGTCCACAGTACATGGATGCCTAACTCGCACTATAATTTTTTTATTTTTTTTTATTTTTAGTGGACCATGCAAATTGTGCAAACTCTCATTTGGCATACACATTAGAAAAATCATATCATAGGGAACATGTGTACTAACTTACAAATTGAATGAACTTCAACTTCATCAAAAACTTTCACCTTAAGCGGGACAGACGAACGGACGGACGGACGGACGCACGAACGAACGGACACACAGACCGAAAAACATGATCCCCTCTACTATCGTAGGTGGGGCATAAAATAGTAGTCAATACCATGCAGTTTTGTGTAGAAAACCATTTAACGATAAAGAGTATAAAATACAGTTTATGAAAATTAAATACATCCATGATGGCGTCAGCATGATTGGGTTCTAAGATACTATAATGTAAATTCACAAGGATAGATTTCAATTATTTTAGAGGGAACTTAGCTACTAGATCAAATATTATGGTAAACATGATAAATGCATGATATATCCAATTACATGTATTGATTTAATGGCATCTAGGTGTAAAATACAATGTACATGTAAGGCTGAAGGCAGCGAAAATTACATGTAGTAAGTGTATTCTTTTACACAAGGAAGGTCATTGTAATATAATATAAAAAAGCAGATGAGGTATGATTGCCAATTACATAACTCTCCACAAGGGACAAAATGACACAGAAATTAAAAACTATAGGTCACTGTACGACTTTCAACAATGAGCAAGCCCATACCGCATGGTCAGCTATAATAGGCCCCGATTTTTAGATATTAATCTGAGTTCTCTCGGCTGTTACTTTTATATATATAGCTATAAGAAGATGTGGTACAACTCTCCACCCAAATCACGACTTGTATAAATGATAGCCAAAATAATATTTCGCTTCATGGTCAGTGATACTAAAAAATGTAACCTTTAATACATGCGAAATAACATAATTTTCAATACATCAAAAACGTGACTGTTAGTTTGGCATGCATGATTGCACCAAAATATAAATAAACAGTTCTTCATAATATTCAATCTACCTTGATATTTGTCATATTTTTTTTATAGGGTATTGGGTATATATGTTTACCGATCATTAGTGTTTTGGGTGCATACAAAAATTGTATCACAAGGGAAGCGAACAAATATTTTATTTCTATTTTTTTTTAACTAAATATCGAAAACTACGCTGATTAAAAAAATGTATTTATTAATTTAAACAAAAATTTACATCCCCTCCCCTTTCCACAAAAAAAAAGAAAAGAAAAAATAAGAACGGACTGCGGATGGTACTGAAGAGGGAATCACGTTTTGCAACACAGCATGACAATGTCATTTTGAAATTAACCTTTTGATAAAAACAGCAATAAAAAATAAAGATTAATAAATAAATAATAATAATGACGAGTAAATAAAAATTAATCAGTATCGATATTATTTCTTCAATGTATTTACATGTTTGATATGGATCGAGGAAGTGTGTTCGAAATGAATAACACCAAGTTAAAAATAAAATAAATAATAAAAAATACATAAATATTTATAAATTCTTACCTTTTGTGTCGATTAAGCAATTAACATAAATTATTTTAACTAATATCCACAAATAAAACAAACAAAAACGAAACATGACTAACTACTAAACACAAAATACGAAAATGACTGATAATTTAAGATGAACTGATCATGTTTAGGTATGACATGGTCGGGTAATTATTGTACATCCGTCACGCGTCACTTGCTTTACCAAATGGTACATTCCTATGACAAGTTTTTCAGATGACATTACTATAATGTTAAGTAATATAAACTGACAATCATATTAGTTAAATGCTTGTTTTAAATCTATAAAAAAGACAGATTATGCAATTTCTGTGTATCACAAGCAGAATTTATGTTTTCGTACAGCTGAGGAGTGTTATGGAGAGAAAAAAACTCGAAAAGATCACGGGTAGACACAAACTATTGTCGCAGACATACTTTTATTTAAAAATTATTTGTAAATATATTCATGTGAACATTGAATACCATTCTGTATTTTTTTTTACTCGATTAAACTTTCAACTTTCTTTATGATAAGGATTAGTCTAAAAATCAGTGTCGTCGAATGGCAAGTATTTCATGCATGTTTCCAGGCTAGAGCATGTTAACAATGCACCAAATTGGATGGTTCGTCCATTATGTCCACAAAAATGAAAGTGGGAATATTTTGATCCCAACTGAAAAATTGATACTAAGTTAGATAGGGGCACTCACGCTGCCTTGAAACATGGGAATCTTTTACCTATCTTGAACTCAGAAAAAAAACAGTATTGATTTGAAATTCGTGTTCTTTCGAGACGAGGTTAACATACTCCTCTGACCTTGATTCTAATGTTAATATTTCGTACGTTATACATGTAGTGAAGTTTTACCTTTTGTACACCCTCTATATTGTGTAAACCAAATCAGGGAGCTAAGTTTCTATATGCGTAACACATTTACAATATTCATGCGTTTTTTAATGAGAATCTGGATTCGGGATGCTTCATTTCTGTATTTGATAAATATTTAGGTAATTTTTCTCTAATTTTTCCTTTGTTACCCGATGTTCTCTATTCTTTATATTTGAGTATCCTTTATACCAAGTTTAGTACCCCATGATTCTCTACGTTTTATTTTGTTCCATTTGTTTGGACGGTCCAATTATTAGTATAGTTATAGCCCACTGTTCTATTTTCTGTAAACCCCATCTAGACTTTCTTCGATGATTTTCGTGGATATTTTATCCTTCATTTGACAAATATCAGAATTTCTGGGATGTATGTAGTCTCCTTAAAACTTTTTCAAAACTTCTTAAAATTAAACAAGTTAAATTAAATAAAAAAAATTCATGTATCTGTATTTGACCCGAAGTGTTTAGACCAAATAATGTCAAACATTGGTTCATTGTTGGTCGTTTAACTTCAGCGGAAATAATGTACGAGCAGATAGCAAGTCAGCAACCACAAACTGTAGGATGAAGATCGAAAAGTATAACTCCAGGATCATAATGTAAACAGTTTTCCTTTTGACTTGTTGCATTCGAAATTTAAGGTTTATTTGATTAGAAAATAAGGAGATGTGGTGTAACTGCCAATGAGACAACAATGCATAAAAAACAAAATGGCACTGATGTATGCAGCTATAGTCACCGTACGACTGTCATCAATAAGCAAAACACCAATACCGTATAGTAAGCTATAAAATTGTATAAATTAAAAACAAAGAAAAAATGTAAAAATGTAAAATACGAAAATGTATGACAAAAAACAACTTCAAACAAAAAATATTTTGTAAATCTATGATTTGACACAAAAATTATCCACATAGATTTATTAATAAACATTTACCAGGCATGCACTGGAAAGTAAATATCAGTACGTTGATGGTTTTCTGTAACGAAAGAAGAAGAAAAGGCCCCGACATGCTAAAATATGGAAACATTTTGACCTGCTAGTACAATTTCGACCAAAGTTCTGTTTCCTATTGAACATAGTGTTAAGTTTTATCCAAGGACGTTTTGACATGAAACATTTCCTGAACATTAAAGTAATAAAATAAAACATTTGTTACATTATGCAGTTAGCATAATATAATGGTGTAAATGTTCGTGTTTTATATGTTCCTCCGCTAATTATTTCATTTTCGTGACACAGTTATATAAATTTATCGAACAAAACTGTTTAAGACATAAAAAAAATCAATTTTATTTTATTGAAATTTTAAAAACATTTTGGAACTTAGTTGAACTTTTTATGCGCGATTTGCAGATTTTATGTTTTCATTAGTTTGTTTGAATATTAGCGGATTCAAAATAAAACAAATCAAATCAAATCAATGCAACAGCCCAAAAAGAAAGAAATACGGTTTTAAGTTTGTTTAAAATCTTACGATAAAAATATTTAGTTGTTAAGGAATATTTTAGACTTACGATAAATTTAACACTTCAAGGCCCAGTTTCACGAAGCTGTCTTAGGATGGTCTTACGACATATCTTAGTCCTAAGTGGGTTTCACAAAGCGGTCCTAAATTAGGACATCTCTTAAAGTTGGTCATAATCTTATGATGGTCTTAGGATAGTTATACGTTAATTTATATAAATTACACTCATTTTTTATATTAATTTTGAAAAAAAATATGTTATTATTATCTAATTATCTATTCTCCTGTTCCTGCTTAAAACATATATACATTGACGGATTATCAGGATTTGTCAACAATGAAAATTCGATGTATTGATATAAAAATTGCACGATTTTATCTCTTAACCTTTTATAACCAATACAGTCGAAATTGAATTCAACTCACTTGTACCAAAACAATGTCATAATTTTATATTCTTTTTTCTTAATTTTGCATTGAAAATTTCATATTTATATTGATGTATTGTTTAAAGATAATTTATTTATAAATTACTTTTATTTTTTTATATTTATTTTGCAACTTATGTCATTATATTAATCAATACGTTTAGAATAACTTATGGTAAGACATACTACATTTACATGATTTTTTCCCGTAGATCATATTTATATTTGAAAATTTAAAGAACTTGCGACAGGTTTTGGATGTCTTAGCTAAGATGATCCTAAGACAGCTTCGAGACGAGGTCTGAGATATGTCATAGAATAGTCATAAGAGGATCATAAGACATGTCTTAGGATAGCTTCGTGAAACCGGCCCCAGATTTTTTGTGAAAAGGGTTTCTGTGTCTATTAGACAGTTTTGCCTGAAAAATGTCATAATAACGAAACCAAATGAAAAGCATTTCTAATACTTAAATTGTTGTCTTCTTAGAAATTTAAAGTAGTACATTTCGTATATTTTAATGTATTGTCATCTTTTGATTTTATATAACAATTGTTGGTTAAGTTACACGTTTAGAGTAATCCAGCTGGAGCCGTGTCAATGAAGCTGTCCTAGGACTAGGACATGTCTTAGGACGGTCTTAGGACACGTCTTAGTCCTAAGTCAGGTTAAAGAAAGTCTCCTAAAATAATATATGTCCTAAATTTGGTCCTAAAGTTAGTATATACAAATAGGTGTCTTAGAATAGTCCTAAAGGTTACAATGTTCTAACACGTAATAAAAACAACTTTTAGTAATATGGCATAAACTCAATACTAAAAATACTTGTACAATATTAAACTATCATACTGTTATAATAAAAATTGAATTAATAAAACATTTTTTTTTATATTTGTTAAAGATTCAATCGTATAACATTAAATTATTTCGTCCTGCCTTTTTTTGAAGCCTAAAAAAGATTATCATCATAAGCAACATTTTTGCGTCTAACCAAAACGGTGCAATATTAATTTATTTAAATATGGGGGGAGGGGGTGAAATGACTTACTTTTAACTAATCCTCACTGATTCGATACATGCATAATGATATCGAGTGGACCTAAGGACACAACTAGTTTATGTACTAAAATTGCAGCACGAATATTGCATTTAACAAAGTTTTGTGACTACTTAATTTTGTTTTCGTATTAAATTCATTTTATATCTTTTATCATATTTAATAACGTATTTATAAGTATTACGTTAAACTTTTTTTTTTCGTAAATTGTTTTCCATATAAAAGTCAACCTCCCTCTCTTTACATATATAGATACTAAAATACAATAAAATCTATGTCATAGAAATCTCTACATATTTTTTCAATTAAATAAACGTGTTAGCCTAGGACCATCGTAGTTAGGACTGTCATAAGACAGCTTTGTTTTACATCATAAGACACGTCTCAGACACGTCCTAAGACCATCCTTAATAATGTCCTAAGACATATCTTATGATAGTTTCATTGACACGGTCCCTGATCATCGATTTTGATCATATGTGTGATACACGGTTTTAAACTATATTATTATACACTAGATTGTTTGATGGTTGCTTGTTAACGTCCAGTGGCAATTATTTCATGCATATTGAGGACAAGAAACATTAACAAATTTTACAATAGTTTTGTTATACTTATGCTGGTGGACCGGAATGAAGGACACGGAATTTGAAATGACACTGGGAATGAGGGGAAATCATTTACGGACACAACTTTGTTTTTTTTTTTTAGAGCTGTTGTAGTTAAGCATAAACATGGAGAGGGCTTCAAATTTTAAGCGGCATGGCGTATTTTTTTACCCGGATCAATCTCTAGATTTTTAACAATGGAAATTATTAACCGAATCCATAGTCACGTGTATACCTTGATTATCAGACTTTATATACTTCGTAAATATAATTTCACAAAAGGAATTTAAACAGAAATACTAAACTCAGTAGTGTAACATCCAATACATTTTGTTGTTGAACCGTTCATTTAGTAGACTTTATATAAAAGTCATACAATAGATAAAAAGTGAGATTAAAACGAAAAAGATACACTTATTTGGAATTGTTATAGTAATTATAAATCGTAAATTGGATAACTGTTCTTCCGGTCAGAACCATAAAAGAAATTCATGACTAAAAGTATTGCAGAGCCTTTAGTTACACCCTGTTTGGCTATCCTGGCCAGATAGACCAAGTGAGCTTTCCTCATCACTTACATGTAGCGTCCGTCGTCGTAAATTGTGGCCATTCGGCCTTCGTCCGTCTTCGTCGTCGTCGTTAACTTTTTATATGTTGGACTGGTTGTTAGAGAAATACTGAAAGAATGAAACCAAACATGGCATGCATGTTCCTAATGAGGTGCTGACAAAGTGTTGTTACTTTGTAGCTTTTAAATAATCAAACATTTGCGCCAGCGACGAGACTTCGTTAAACATAAGAACAAATGAACAATGCATAAAACTGTCTTGTTTTAGAGAACCATTGAATGTAATAGAAACCTAACATCGCATGGATGTTCCTCACGAGGTGTTGACAAATTGGTGTTACGTCGAAGCCTATCCATCATCCAAGATGGCCGCTAGAGGGATGGCTTATTATAACCTTGTTTGAGTTAGTGGTCATTTTGCTCGTTCGCCCAGTGCTGATTTATTATTGTGTCTTTATTTTACCACAGTTAAGAGAGAGATATGTTCGCACGTAAAACGGGGTTTGGCCCGCCACATTTCCCCCTGTACATGCAAATCAAAACTATCTGGTTTGTGTGTTGTTTGTTGCTGTAGTCGGACATTGTGGGAGAAAGTAAATCACAGGAACTATCTAAAACATATTGCATAATATCATTCAATTGTCTTCAATGTTCAATACCCATAATAGGCGAGTGACTTATTTCAAAAAGACGCTTAGTTAACGACTTTAATGCACCCACCTAACACACGGCTGTATTATATATCATTCGAAAGCTGTTAATCTGTACTTTCTGTTTTGTCCGGTCGTAAAAAAATCGTACGGTACAATTTTTGTTAAATCAAGGTCAAAGGTCATGAAAAAACATTCTAATTTTTGCGTTTACTAAATAAAACGCCATTTTCTAATTCTTGTACCATAAAATTTTCCAAAAGATCATATGAACTTTATGGAACATGATACATAATTTCCAAATCAAACAAAAAATAAGAGATTCGATGCGCAAAATTTCCCGAAAATTGAAATTTATCACAAATCCTAAAAAAATGAAAAATTATCCAAAAAGCAAAATATATCTTGGGAAATCGATATTTGTATGCAAAAAAAATAGATAAATGTATATGTTTTAGGTCAAGGAATATTTGTTTTGTAATTTTAAGATGCAATTATTAATTAATGTTCATGGAACAGCCTTCTATTGAAGTGTTTGCAGTTGCCCAAAAATCTGCCATCTGCAAATAGCGATCATTTTGTTAATCTATGTTAAAATAGCACATCGCTAATTGTGAATATCAGGGAGGAGAACGATTTTCCATAATAAAAGAAAGGGTATTTAAAGTAAGAAAAGAATATATGTGAGGTAATTGAGGTTAAAATATGTTTTTTACGAAGTCAAACTTTTTTACTTTTTGTAATCATGTTTAAATGCAAACATTACTTTGCGACTAAATCGTAGGCAACATTGAAATAAGTAACCTTGTTTAGAAACACTTGGTTATCTAAAGCTGGATGTAAACGAACTAAATAAAATGCGGCTGCTTCTTGTTTAGTTTAAAATCGTGTTATAGTAAGTCATATTAAATGTGTTTAGAAGTTTAATCGCTTTAATTATTTGAATAAAAGACGCTTTGAGCATTTTCTACATAAGCTTTAAAAATACCAATGCATGCCATTGTGTATGTAAAACACTATAAGCAGTTGTGAAATAACAAAATGAAAACGTTAAATACCCTTCCTGACCTCATAAGATCATTCGCTGTTTTAGGAGTGTTCGTTTTCATGGTATGCTGTGTTTTTTGGACTGTTGTTCGTCTCTTGGACTTTAATTTTATTTTGTTCATGGTTTTAATTAACTTTATTTGATTCATGGCTTGAGATGTTGATTGTCCCTTTGGTATTATTTTACTTTAAAGACATTAACTTTCAGTAATGAAAATCGGCCAAAAAATCACCTCAAAGTAAAGTGAAGAAGATTAACGCAATAAGACAAATATCCGCGAAAATAACTTAATTTGCTCACGGTGATATATATATATAGATCAAAATCGTTATCATGATACATTTAGCTACACTGATCTATAATTTTGAAACCTTTTACTACTTGAATAGTGACGAAATATATCAAAGGGACATCAAACTCATAATTAAAAACGAACAAGACAAGCAACAGTATACAAAATACAACATATAAAACTACAGATTGAGTTACACAAACCCCTAAAAAAAATTGATTGAACTCAGGGGCTCCCAAAGGGTAGGCAGATCATGTTCCACATGTGATACCCGTCTTAGTTTAAACATATTTATTTATAGTGGATTGGGAAACAAGTTTTGCAACTTAAATTAATTGCTTTCCACTTTGCGGGTGCGAATGCTGCCTTGTAGCGGCATTAGCCTGCTCTTTTTTGAAATCTACAAAGGTGTGTTTAACGTGCAAGAGATATGGCTCTCTTTTAACGCGGGTCAGCCATTTATCGTCCCCTTCCGACGGACTTTCATCGTTTCCTCAAGACCATACTCACAAATGGTGTCAAGGAAGAGCCAAAAATTCAGTCCCTGAAATTGTCATCACGGAACGGGAATCGAACCAGGAACCTTAAGTTTGTGTTAGTAGTCCGATGCACTGACCACTACACCACTGCTCTCTTTTACCCGTCTTGTGGCTCATGTATTGCCTAACTCGGTGCCAAGCCTTATTCGGTTGGTGACATTCACGGCAGAAATGACGGCAATTTGGTTACGTCGATGGAACTTATCAGTCGTCATCTGGCGAAACAGATATCTCATAATTGTCAACCAACTCGTAGTGGCGTCCATGAAATTTTCAAAGGGATGATTTCAACTTTGCATTTGAACTCTGGTTTAAAACATGTTTAAACCACCATTTTTCTTCAAATGTCCTGTACCGAGTCAGGCATATGGCAGTTGGTATCGAATAATCTGTTTCTTTGTATGTTGGCGTTTGTTTTTGTAGCAGTTCTGTGTTTCTGTTATATCGTTGTGTTCCTCTTATAGTTGATGCGTTTTCCTAGTTTTTGCTTTGTGACCCGGATTTATTTCAGTTACTAGTAAATCGATTGATGACTATTGAATAGCGGTATACTATAGTTGCCTTTATGCCTTTATTTCAGAGGAGTTGAGGCTCAATGAAATCGGTCTCCTCCTTTAGTAGTATAGATATATAGATATGCAGGCGTTGCTATAATGTTGTTACATAGAAATGAAAAGTTTATAATTTGGTAGTAAGGGGTGTTTTTATGGGTTGTTTTATGCTCATCTCTTTTGTCGTAAAACTTGTTCTCAACCAACCCTCATCATCGATTTCAAGATACGTGATAGAGTAAACTATATATCTGTTGAGTCTTTTATTTTCAATTTCAATGGAAAATACGTGTCCAACATTGTCACAAATTTTGCACTTTTCAGTGAGATGACATCATCTATATAATTGAAAGTGAAGCTTCTTTTCAGTCGTCATCAGAAACTCTTGCATGAAGTCATTCTCGTATGAAAAATGAACTAGTCATTCAAACTATTCAGAAAGTCTAGTTGTAACTAGAATCGCTCCGTATTAATGGATAATTTTTCTTCAAAATTCTTATTTGATGAATTAATGCATGTAAACAATGAACAACGCAATTTAAGCAATCAAGTAGTCAAGTTTTATAATGTGTTTACTAGTTTTTGAAATTCTTTGAAATTTCAATTTTCATCAATTTATTTTCTATTTATTTTGGTCTAAAGTTTCAATTCACATTAAATAAATAAAATGTCTTTTCACTACATCAATATTTATAATGAAGCTTCGCAACAAACAATTAGAAAAGTCGAAATATGTTTATTTCAGTCTGGTAGTTACAATGCAGATTGCAATCTCTTAGTTTCACCCCCTTTATTTCAAGCAATAAGATGATTCGCGCACATATTTTTTTACTCTAAATTTTTCAGATTCTTAAGAATTTGTTTATTAAATCTTATATTGACCACATACAATGTTTAGATAGGAAGAAATGCTTAAAAGCTGTTTTTTCGCAGATGGCGGTATTTTGGGCAACTGTATGCGTTGTTATGATTTGCTGTTTGATTAGAAGTAAGCATAATTTTAGGGAATTTTATGATGTCAAAAACTTCTTTGATAGTCATTTCAGGGTTTTACTTAGTTTTAATTGATTAGCATTTGCACCAGAAAGAAAAATTTGGGTTTTCACACATTTTGTTAACTTTTACTCGAATTTCAGGAAACATGTGCTCTCTGTCAAAAACACGTTTTAAATATTAAAAAATGCATTTGAATAATGACTGTTAATCTCTCTGCTAAAAGTTTAACTTGTTTGCATATGTGAATTTAGTATATAAAAGTCATATTATGCAATCAGGCTGAAATCTTAGAAAATATACACTTATTCGTCCTTGGCCTTTGATCTTGATTTGACGGAAATTGCACCGTACGATTTTTTTACGACCGGGCACAACAGATAGTACAGATGGGTAGCTTTCAAATGATATATAATTTAGCCGTGTGTTAGGTAGGTGCATTAAAAATTTAATTTTATGGTTAAAGTCACTCGCCTATAAACGCACTAAGTTTTTACATCCACAGGGATAGCTCTGAATGTATGGAAAGCCATTTCATTTCGTATCTGCCATTGAATTTAAGCAACATCTTATCATTTATTATACTTTATCAAGATAGAAAACTTCATAAAGAGGGCAATTGAAATTAGACTGTTGTCGATACAGTTGTATCTAATTTTGAATAAACCACACGTCTTAAAGTAAAAAGCATTACTGCTTCATTTGTGCAACTTATGTTTGAATGCTGTAGTTCTTAACGTGGGCAAATTGCACCTATTTTGACAGTTTTTTCATCTACGTTTTTTAAACTAAAGTTTCCATTATGTGTTTATTTTGTAGAGGTATCCTTGTCTAATTTATACATTGTTGTTCACCAATTCAATTTTGAATCTATATTGAAAACTAGAAAAAAATGTGTTTGAAGCGACCTCTAAACGCTATATTATTCTGAAATGAGGAGTTCCCAAATTACACAGCTATTCAAATTAACATCCTTAAAAATCGAATAACGAATAATTTTCTATTTTCTTGAATGTTTAGAACAATCTGACATTAGTTCATGCTTGCTATTAATTTTTTTAAGAAATGAACGCTTGTAAACCATTGTTTTTGGTCATTTTTTAAAGATGGCTTTTGTCGAGGTCACATGCCATGGCGGCGTTTGTTTTTTCTTTGGTATATCATAACTCTTACTCATTCAAACATCATAAACACCCGGTGATAGTTTGTATGAGGAAACAGTTCAAATAATTCAAACAAGATTTGTGCTTTTGATTTATTATTTCTAATTGGATTCTGCTTTTTATCAACAAGGAACAATGCTTTAGATGTCTAATTTACATATTGTTATCTTCTTCATAAGTTACAAAAATGTAGCTCATTTGTTTTCAATACATATGCCGTTTCCTTATTTTGAAATATTTGTACTCATGTTTAACAATCTTTCACCTTTTGTATACCTTTTGATCTTTTGTATAATAAAATGTTTATTAATTTTGACAGATATTTGAAGTGTTTGGACCAGTAGCGCTACCATGGTATTCAGTAAGATTCAACTCATAGTAACGGGAGTATCGTGACGACTCATATAGTTGAACAGGAACTTCTGACCCTTCCGATGCAAGTTCATCCAATGGAATATGCGGGGTTCGTGTAAACCGATCATAGATTTCTGTGCATTTAATGTTTTTTTTTAAATTATGTGGGGTTTCATTTTTTCTTTATTATATCATACATCATTCTTTTTCTAAATACAATAGTTTCTTTGGTATTTTATAAGTCTTTCTCATTCCAACATCATAAACACCTGGTGATTGTTTGTATTAGGAATCCGTTGCAAATATTTTATACACGATTTTTGCTTTTAATCTATCATTTGTGTTTTGTTACAGCCTTTTACCTACAAAGGACCGATTCTTTAGATGTATCATTTACATCATTATCTACTTCGCAAGTTACAAAAATGCAGCTATTTTGTTTTCCGTACATAGGTCGTTTCCTTATTTGGAAATATGTGTACTGATGTTTAACAACCTTTCACCTTTTGTATGTTCTTTGTCCATGAAGATAGTACAATGAGGTTTATATCTAAAAAAAAAGTCACACATGTTCATGAATTTTGGCAGCTGCTATTTACATCGCATAGTATTTGGTGTTAATTTTTATTAAGTTATAGTAGTTGACCAAATAAGCTTGCATATATCATTTAATCTGCACAGCTCAGGTGACCCTAATTAACCCGAACGACGTAGGAGGCAAGGATGAAAAAAGGCAAGGATGAAAAAAAAGCTAGGATGAACAATTTTGTTTTCATTTTTTGTTGTTGTAATTTCTGATCTTTTACTCTGTTTGGTCTTGCCTTCTTGTTTTTTTAGTTTATCCTGACTCATTTTTACATAAATAGTCATCCTGCCCTTTTTTCAAAGTAGTGTCTTATTTTTTTTACTTAAAACTTCTGTCCTTCCTTTTTTCAATTTTCATCATAGCCCCTCATAAGAATCAAATGGTAGCTCCCTTATTGACGTATAATCTACAACTTCTACAGTTTTAGTTCCGTTTGGTGTACTATTTAAATGTGTAATTTTTTTCTCACTTTATCGAATTACACACCTTTCAAAATCCTTTCCAAACACCTTTATGCAGATTATATCACAGTAAGAACAAAGATTTTACCCATGTCATGCGTTAATTACCTGTAGTTTCAATTGCCATGTGAGTATTGTTTTTTAATTTACTTAATTTCTCGTCTATATATTTCTGTTTATAAATTTATAAACACCTTTAACGTAATGTATGAGAGAAAACTAATTTATTTCAACCGATTGTTTTGATAGTAATTAAATGTTTTTTTTATGGTTGGGCTTAATACGATTACCGACCCGTTATTGTCCATGTATGATACCTTGTCAGTGGTTATGACATTATAACAGACAGTTACGGGAGTATCATGTCGACTTATATTTAAAAAAAATGGAACTGATGACCCTTCCGAGGCATCAGAGTTAATCCCTTTAATTGACAGCGTTCGTTCAACCCAATAGAAGTTTCATGTGCACTTTTTTTTTAACATGTTAAATGTCGGTTATTGGGATTTTCCTTGAATTCATTGCTGGTTTAATGTCTTCTTGGTTTATAATAACTTAATTCTTATTCTGAATAAATAAAACACCGGCTTGTGTTTTGTAGGCAGAAATATTTTAAAATAAGATATTTGCTATTGATTAGTAGTTCTTTCTTGTTGGATAAAGCTTGTTATCTACAAGGAACAATTCTTTAGATATATCATTAACATCATTATTTACTTCACATACAACCTTTACACTAGTGTAGCAATATGAATTGTGTCAAAACATGTGTCGTATACTTATTTTTTATAATTTGAACCTATGTTTAGCAACCTTTCATCATTGTGTATCTTTTGATCATTATACAGATTGTATAGTGTGATAGGCATTGGGTTTGAAGTAAACGATAAACATGAGTTTGTTACGGAAAACCTTTTGATAGTTATATATATCAGCATAATCTAAAAAGGGATGATTTCATGCTTTGTTCATAAATCTATATATGATTCGTATGTAGTGAAGAATACATTGCAATATCCGTATCACATACCGTATTATCCCGAGGGCCTTTATGCCCGAGGGATAATATTTGTCGAGAGTGATATGGTATGTGATACAGATTTTGCTTTGTTTTATTACGCGTTATCATATATATATAAATTGGTGAGTATATAGGAACTGCTTATTTATACTACCTCTAAACAGACTTATTAGGAATAGATATAGTTACGATACTGTTGACAGGTCATAAAAGATTGCATATTTTGGCTATAATATAGATTCACTTATACTTTTCACGAATGTGACCTACATAATTAGACTATTTACCGGATTTGTAATAACATAAGCAAAACGACGGGTGCCTCATGTGGAGAATAATCTGCTTACCCTTCCGGAGCACTTGAGATCACCCCAAGTTTTTGGTGGGGACCGTGTTGCTAAGTCTTTAGTTTTCTTTGTTGTGTCTTCTGTACTATTACTTGTCTGTTTGCCTTTTATTTTTAGCTATGGTGTTGTCAGTTTATTTTCTATGTATGGGTTTGACTCTCCCACTGGTATCTTTCGTACCTCTGTTATAGGGTCTTTGCATCGGAATTAAACACATTTATTCTAAAAACAGTTGTTGGCATGACAGGGGTTATGTTCTTCTCATACCTTTCCCTGATGGTATATTACTAAATCCTTTACAGGAGGGATTGTGCCTGATATTCATATGATGAAGACGTAATCCTTCAATTAGTTTAATTGATGTCTGGAGCTGGCATGTCAGTAACTGCTGGAAGTCTGTTGTTATTTATGTATTATTGTCATTTTGTTTACTTTCTTTTATTTCATATTCTGACATCGGACTCGGACTTCTCTTAAAAGAGGGACGAAAGATACCAAAGGGACAGTCAAACTCATAAATCTAAAACAAACTGACAACGCCATGGCTAAAAATGAAAAAGACAAACAACAACACACATGACACAACATAGAAAACTAAAGAATAAACAACACGAACCCCACCAAAAAAACGAGGGGTGATCTCAGGTGCCCCGGAAGGGTAAGCAGATCCTGCTCCACATGTGGCACCCGTCGTGTTGCTTATGTGATAACAAATCCGGTAAATAGTCTAATTCGGTAGGTCACATTCATGAACGGGAAGGGGATTGTAGTTAGTGTGCAGAAAGGATTTCATAAATTTTATTTGAAATAAAAGAAATAAAAAGGACTCCAAAACATCAATTTTGTATTTTGTTTATGATGTCACATTAAACAAGAATGCCTTATTTTGCGAATTCGCAATTAACAACTTGTTTGTTACTAGGTCATAATGCAATGCAGACGGCTTTTGGAGATCTACTAATGAAAAAACATGTAATATTTGTCTATATCGTTGTTCATCAGGGGAGATAACTACCACATTGCAAGAATCACGCCCTACAACATACACATTACCTTCATTGTCTACAGATATCGAAAATGGACACTTCAGTATACTTTCATTCTCAAATATCCATTTTACTTGTCCTTGCTGAGTAGTGCATGTAACTGTGTTCTTTTTACAGTCTGTATATATAAAATTGTCACTGAATGCTGCTATGTGCGACAATTCACTTAGTTTTGAATTCGTTATTGTACTAACGGAATCATTATCCAAACTGATTTTCTTCAACCCTTTTTCTCTTCCACAATATATCAAATCTTTATCTTTTAGTGCCATGCCATCATTACTGGAGCCAATATTTATTGTTTTCTTGACCTTCTTAAATTTTGTATCTATCAATTTAATATTATCTGAGAACCTACCAGAGGTTACAGCTATAATATCCTCTTTGAGATATACAACATCAAAAGCAACTTCTGTGTTAATTTTGAAATCTTTCCTACCGTCAGGTTTGATTACAGTAAGATAACTTTCAGGGTAACTGTAACAGGTAAACACCATTCTACCATCCGGAAGCATAGTGCAACCTCTAACATCTTCACTATACGTATTGATGGACTGGACCAACGTAAGTGTTAAGTCATCTATAGACTTGGCTGGTACAGGAATTATCAGCTGGGCTTGTTTATCATTATGCCTTACAAAGGGAATATCACTTAGTGTCGTCTCTTTAACAATTGTTCCAAATACTTTAACATTGATCGTTAATTTCTCTAAAGTTGTGTCGATCTTTAAAGAAAAATGATGATGGTTCAGACTTCCGCTTTTGTTAATAGATTGTATATATTCTTTCGTTGTAACTATGTCGTGTTCCATTTGTTTTAAAATAAGAAACGTCTGCAGTTCAGAAGCATGTTCCTTTATTTTGAAATGGTTGGATTGAAAGTCTTTGATTTGTTTATCAGTTTTCTCAATTAATTGCAAGAAATGGTGAATATTTTTATTTTCCTTAGCAATGGTTAATCTCAGCGTTTCAATTAACGTCTGCTCGAGAAAGTTAAGATGATCGTTAATGGCTACCCTAGCCTGTATTATTTTGGTCTCAATTTGTTCTTTCTGGTCTTTTATGGAAAGTAAATTTTCATCACGATCTTTCTTGACTCTTTTAATGTACTCGACCATACTAGAAAGGGTTAGTTCAATTTCATTGAAAGCATTTGATGATTTCACGTTTTTGATGACGTCATCAATATCAAAGAACTCCTTACATCATTATGTTCGTCGATAACACATTTTTTACAACATGGACAGTTATGTATTTTACAAAATATTTGGTACTTTTGGTTATGTTTACGACAAGACTGTGTAACTTGGAGAACTTCAGTTGGTAAGTTTTGGTAATCACTAAGAGGAACTGTGTCATTGTCGCGTGATGATTTTGAAATGTTGTGGTGTTCTTTGCAGTCATCACAAAGTCCTTCGTCGCATTCGGAGCACCAAACAGCTGATGGTTTGGTTACATGTCGAAAATCACATCACAAATACCACAGACTGACCAATTACTTGCCATTGCCCTAAAAGTAAATTTAAATACATTCATTATTATTCAACTGGAACACTGAACTATCAATATTTGTTTGGATTGATATCTCCATACGGTCAAAGATAGGAGCTGTACCTTATAACGTTCGATGATATTTATCTAAGAAAGCGCGAACATATAATATAAAAGATATTATTTATTTGAAACTATGACATATAAATTTCAACGACGAAACAAGTATTTTTAAAAATCAACTGTTATATTGCAAAAAGTTTTGCATTTGGCATATTCATAAGATAGAAATATCTAAAAAGGTTTAACAGATGAAACAGTAATAGGCTCTGAACTTTGTTAGTATTGTATGTTTTCTTTTTATTTTAGTTCATTTGTGTGCTTTAGAGTTTAGTGTGACGTCCCTTTGTTTTGAACATGTACACAATTGGGTTTGGAGCCAGCTGCAGCCCGCTTCATTGTGTGGGATTTTCTTGGTGTGTTGAAGATCAAATGGGGACTTTCGGCTGTTTTTCTACTCTTTGGTCGGGTTGTTGTCCCTTTGACACATTCCCTGTTTCCATTCTCAATTTCAAGAGTGGTATTTCGGATGCAATAGTGTATAATGGTTCACAGGCTTTAACATGTTTAATTATTTCAATTTATCGATAAATGAAATACAAAAATAACTGGAAAAATTTGATTTGTTATATCTTTATGTACTTTATATATTTTTACTAAAGTTAACACATTGTTATTTGTATTAAAATAAGTTATATGTGAAGAAATACGAATAGAAATTCAATATTTTGGACTGTTGAATGATCTAATCAGATAGTAAATTAATGTAAACAATATACGACCAAATATTTTTCAACTTTTACGTTATTTTGATATGAGCGTCACTGATAAGGCTTATGAAGACGAACCGCGTCTGGCGTAATAAATTATAATCCTGGTACCTCTGATAACTATTTACGGTCGTATAAAAAAAATCTCACCACATTTAAATGAACAGCAGTGTTAGTTTTGACGAAAGTTAGGAATATGTAAATAACAAAATATTTTTACTTACCTAAGGAGAACTAATTGAACTATAAGTTTTAGGAAGAGCTTAGATGTTTCAGTACATAATAGAATATTTTTATTTTCCAAATTACAGGGCCCATAAAGAGCATAAAATCAGATACAATTGATTTACATAATAGGTAACAACAACAATAATAGAGGCATTTACATATAAATTTGGAATATAAGCATTGATCAGAATCAAGCTAAAAAACACATATATATTGTGAATAAAAGAATAATACAATTACATTATATATGTATTTATTCTCAAATTATTTACTTGACTTAGTGTCAGTGTCCATACCTGATCTCCTTAATTCAAAACAGTCACAAATATAACAGCCCAGTTTTTCCATAAGAGTACCATTTTCTTGGGTCAAGAGCAATAAAAATTTAGAGGATTTATTTAAATTTATAAAATTATTACAATTGTTAGAAATGTCTTTTAAAAAATTGTCCCTTTGAATATCATAAAGAGGGCATTCCAATAAAAAATGAAGCTCATCTTCAACTTTACCAAGTAAGCAATTAGAACACAGACTTTCAGATCTTTCTATATGTTTTTTTGAATGTCTGTCTCAATTTTTAAAGTGTAAGCGCTTATTCCTAATTTACAAATTGACTGTCTTTTTTTGAAGTCCTGTAATTCTAATTTTTTTTTTTTAAACAATTTTCTATAGAAAAATAAGTACCAAGCTCCCCTTTTTCAGAGTTAATTGTTTGATACTTCAGTTAATTCCAAAATGTGAAATAACTTTTACATACTTTATTTTTAACATACTGACATAAAGAACCAATTGACTGGTAAAAATTTGGTAATTCAATCTCTCTCTGAATATAATATATACTAGAATACCATGTATTTACATTAGAACTATGTAACTGTTTACAACATGCAAATGCATCAAATAATAATGCCTTCTTTCAAACGTTCCAGTCTATGACAATATTTTAACATTGATAAAAATATAGTGAAATACATAGGAAATCTACCAAGCTCTGAAATTACAGCTATATTACTTGACTTTCTGTTTACACCAAGAATATATTTCATAAATTTGTTATGACCTTTACAGAAGAATCCTGACTAAAAACTTTTTTAATATATACATGATATACTCTTTATCGTTTTTACATGCAGCTGAATCAGTTCTAAACATTCCCCATATTTCACTGCCAAATAATAGTATGGGTTTAATTGTATGATCATCAAGATGTAAAAAAGTCCCACTTTGATTCTGCTTTTGTTTAATTGTATTTCAATTTGTTTTTTCCAATTTTTTTTAGTGTCGGCTTCTTGGTACCACTCTAGTAATAATAATAACAATATTAGTATGTACAATATTTTATATCGTCAATTCAGACAAACACGGGTCGGAGAGCCATCCCCATGGTGCCTTTACAATATAACAAAATTATATATAACTATTTCATACATCGAGATAAAAGGATTAAAGAATTGTCTTCCACTCAACAGTATCCCTATCCTCACGAAAGGGCCAACAGTATGCTATCGTTCGTGCAGGGGTGTAAACTGTCGAAACTTAAGTTAGTCTTTCCGGGATACATTTTTTTTAGTTTACTCTCTCATATATCAGATAAATCGAGAGCTTTAATCCAAGAGTTGAATTTCTTTGGCCAGTGTAACCATTTCACATAATATTGTTTATTGGGTAGGTTGCCTTTCGTTTTGAGGATTTTTTCAACTTTCCACATATCGTCTTACCGAACATCCACTTTCTGCACTTCTGACTGGTAGAAGGTTCCTGAAATTTCTTCGTCTTGAAAATCATATTCTTTGAGATATTTTAAATATCTCTCCGCTCCATTTCTCATCGTATTCCCTGGTAAAAGGATTTCTTATGTATGTAATCCGAACTTTATCACCGATTTTGAAACGGAAAGGTTTTCTTACTTTCTCTGTCTTAGGTTGTAATCTTTTCCGCCAATACATTTTCCACCACAGGTTTGTCTTTTTAGATATGGTGACCTTATCTGGAGCCATGCCAATCGTTCTATGGAAGGTCTTATTGTAGCTGTTAGCAAAATTCTGTAAGTTATCCACATAATCATATGACTGCGCACTGGTGATAAATCTCATGATTTTTGGTTAAATAGTCTTGATAACTCTTTCAACGTAATTAGATTTGATTTCTGTATTTTGTGCAAATAAATGTTGAATATTTCTCTGTTTTAGGAGAGATTCTACTAATCTTGATCTGAATTCTTGTCGGTTATTTGTTTTTATTCTGTTTGGTGATCTTCCTTCTGATAAAACGTGTTTCAAAGCATTCGCCACGGATTCGCCTTTCCTATACGTTAGAGGTCTTAGCCATACATATTTGGAGAATATGTCAATCACCACCAATATAAAATTGAATCCACTGTTAAATTTCGCAAATTTAGACATGTCCATCAAATCGATATCCCATTGGTCGTCTATTCCAATAACGATAACTCTGTTCCGCTTAAACGACCTTTTTAATGGTCTTTGTAAACTGTATGGTTCCTGTCGTTGAAGCCATTTTCGTATTTTATATTTACTGAGAACGAACTTTCCAACTGTTCAAACAAATCTGTAAAGTTTATCAGGCCCTGCAAAACTCGCGGGGTTAGCTGGATTTTAATAAATAACTCTCAAGTACTTTTCCCAAGAGACCATCTTTTCACATGGAATGATGAATATAGAATGATATACAGAGTACAACGTTCTCATATTTATATAGTTGAGCTTTCATCGTCTTCCTCCTCCTCCTCCTCTTCCTCTTCATCGTCATCAATGCTATATTCACTTTCAGAACCATCATTATTTGTTTGGTTTTCAATAGCTTCATCTAGATAGCTTTCCAACATAGGTTTATATTTCCTGATGGCTCCTTTGATGGCTTTTATGGTGTCCATGCCATCGTTAACTAATTCTGTAATCATATTCATGACTTGTTTGAGATTTGTTTAATAATGGTGACCTCAGGTAGTCTGTTGTTTATGAAGACTGGTTTAATCAAAGCGACCTCTGGAAATCTGTTGTATTTGAAGACTGGTTTATTAAGGTGACCTCAGGTTATCTGCATTGTATTGAGATTTTTTTAATAATAGTAACCTCGGGTAGTCTGCAAGGCATTTTTTCTATGGTCGGGTTCTTGTCTCTTTGATACATTCCCCATTTCCATTCTCAATTTTATGAAGACTGGTGCAATAAAGGTGACCACAGGTTTTCTGTAGTGAATGGAGAATATTTAATTAAAAAAGGGACCTCAATTAACCTGTAATGTTGGGAAAGTGGTTAATAAATGTGACCCCATATTGAAGGTGAAATCAGGTAATCTGTAGTGTATGAAGACTGGTTTAATAGAGTCCTAATGTAATCTGTTTAGAATGAAAACTGGTTTAATAAAGTCCTCAGGTAATCTGCAGTGTATTCAGATTTGTTTTATAAAGTTGACCTCAGGCAATCCGTATATGCAGATTCGATAAAAAAAAAGGTGACCTTAGGTAATCTGTTGTGTAAGAAGACTGGTTTTATTAAGGGGACTTCAGGTTATCTGTAGTGTATGATGACTGGTTGAAAGAAGGTGAAATCAATATGAAGACAGGTTTGATAAACCCCTGATGTTATCTGTTGTGAATAAAAACTGATTAAATAAAGTCCTCAAATGAACTGTGGTGTATTAAGATTTGTTTTATAAAGGTGACCTCAGGTAATCTGTCTATAAAGCATGGTTTAATAAAGTTGACCTCAGATAATCTGAAGTATATGAAGACTGGTTTGATAAACCCCTGATGTTATCTGTTGTGAATAAAAAATAGTTAAATCGAGTCCTCAATAAATTTGTAGTTTATTTATATTTGTTTTATAAAGGTGACCTCATGTAATCTGTAGTATTTTGAGATTAGTTTAATAAAGGTGACCTCAGGTAATCTGTCTATAAAGATTGTATTATTAAAGGTGACCTCAGGGAAACTGTGTATGCAGACTGGTTTAATTAAGGTGAACTTTGGTTATCTGTTTTGTATAAAGACAGATTAATAAAGTGTATCTACGTATGCAGACTTTCTTGATAAAGGTTAACCAACGTAATCTGTTTTGCATGAAGACTGGTTTAGTAAAGGTGACCTCAGGTAATCTGTAGAGTTTTGAGATTTTTTTTATGATGGTGAACAAAGCTTATATGTTGTGAATGTAGACCGATTGAATAAGAGTGACCTTAGGTAATCTGTCTATGAATAAATGACTAACAAAGATGACCTCAGGTAATCTGTAGTGTTTGAGATTTTTTTATGATGGTGACCAAAGCTTATACATGTATGTTGTGAATGTAGACATGTTGAATAAGAGTGACTTTAGGTTATCTGTCTATGAAGACGTGATTAACAAAGGTGACTTAAGGTAACCTGTGTATGCAGACTGATTTCAAAAAAGTCACCTCAGGTAATGTGTGTATATTGAATGATTTAATAAAGGTGTAATAAAAAGTGTATAAAGACTGGCTTAATAAAGTCCTCAGGCAATCTGTAGTGTATTGATATTTGTTTTATGAAGGTGACCTCAGGTAATATGTCTATGAAGAGTGGTTTAATAAACGTGACCTCAGGTAATATATGTATGCAGACTGATTTAAAAAAGTTGACCTCAGGTAAACTGTCGTGCATGAAGACTGGCTCAATAAAGGTTTCCGCATGTAATATGTAGTGTTTGCGATTTGTTTAATAATGGTGACCTCAGAAATATATTTTAAATGTAGAGTGGTTTAATAAAGGTGACCTTATGTTATATGTAATGTATTGGGATTTGTTTAATAAAGGTGACCTTAGGTAATGTGTGTGATCTGTGTATACAGGCTGATGAAATAAATGTGAACCTAGGTAATATGTAGTGTATGAAGACTTCTTTAATAAAGGTGGCCTGTTGTAATCTGAAGCGGTTTGAGATTTGTTTGATGAGAGGTAGTATGTTGTGTATGTAGACTGGTGCAATAAAGGTGACTTCAGGTAATCTCTGTACTGCGATTTGTTAATTAAAGGTGACCTCAGGTAATTTGTCGTGTATGAAAACTGATTTTATAAAGGTGACCTGTAGTGTATGACGACTCGTAGAATAAAGATGTGAAGGGAATGAAGACTGGTTTAGTTAACCCCTTATGTAATCTGTTGTGAATGACAACTGTTTTAATAATGACCTCAGGTAATCTGTAGTATATTCAGATTTGTTTTATAGAGGTGATCTCAGGTAATCTGTCTATGAAAATAGATAAATAAAGGTTACCTCAGGTAATCTGTTGTGTACGAAAACTGGTTTATCAAAGTCCTCACGCAACCTAAGTAACGAAATGTGTTATTAACAGTTCCAAAAATCGTGAGCCTAAATCCATCAATTGGAAATACAACTTTAAAATTTTGATGGATTGAGTCGAGGATTATGCTAGGCAATTGCAATGGGCTAAGTGTGAGAAGGAAGACGTAGACAATCTTTCAGAATGGATTAAGGCAGTGAAGTCGTTGATACAAATAAGAATTAAGAAACTGAATGGGTCTATTAATGCCTATGCTACGTCAATCTTTAAAGACCCAAATGATGCAAAACACTTATCCTACCTTCATGAAAAATATGTTGTTTCCCCCAAGCCCCACACAACAACGTTTTTGTGAGTAAAACGCATTACATTAACTGCTTGATAAACGAATAAGGTATTGACAGTTCACTTGGAAACTCAACATATACCATGACGACACTTACCAAAGTGGAAATCCTAGATAACCATAGGTCTATTTTTTGTTCCTTTGGAAACAAAGATGAAGAACTGGATCTTCCACCACGGTATTGGATACTTATAATACATAGGTGTCCTTACAAACAACTGTATATTTCCGGGTCTTCCAAGTGCTCAACGAAATCTCTTTCTAAATTATTAACATCTATTTTGACAGCAACCAAAAACGGGCTTCAGAGTTATTGTGAAACTGCCTATTCTAGAGGTGGCGTGAAGCAGATGTGATACTTAAAAATTCCAAAGATCTTTTAGAGTACATACAATCTTACTCTCTTTCATCTTGTAATAGTATTAAAACATTTGACTTTCCACACTTTACACAAGTATTCCACATTCCAAAACTAAGAGACAAATTGAAAGAGTAGATACAAGTATCTTGTCTTAGGGAGGGATAAATCCTACTTTGTAAAGGATCACTCTGATTCAAACAAAAGGTTCTTTGAATCTGACATTATCAAGACACCTAATTTCGTGATTGACAACATATTTGTTACGTTCGGAGGAAATGTAATTCAACAGACTGTCGGCATTCCAATGGGAACAAATTGTGCCCCTCTTCATGTCGACTTTTTTCTTAATCATTATGAGGCTGACTTCATACAGGAACTTCTTAGGAAGAAAGGTAAGAAGTTTACAATATCCTTTAACTCTACTCTCCGCTATAAAGATAATGTTCTTTCACTAAATAATTCATAATTATTAATGTTGAACGCATCTATCCCATCCTAGAGATAAAGGAAACTACAGATACAGTTAAGTCGGCCTCATATCTTGATTTACATCTAGAAATTGACAATGAGGGTCGGTTGAAAACAAAACTTTATGACAAAAGATATGATTTCAGCTTTCCAATTGTGAACTTTACATTTTTAAGTAGCAACATTCCAGCAGCATCTGCATACGGGGTATACAATTGATACAATATTCTCGTGCTTGCATTTCCTATCATGACTTTCGTGATAGAGGGTTGCTGCTCACAAGGAAGCTATTAAACCAAGAGTTCCAAACGGTGAAGTTGAAATCGTTCCTTCGTAAATTTTACGGACGCCGGTAACGAGTTGGTTGACCGTTATGGAATAACCGTTTCACAAATGATATCGGATATGTGTCTTACGTCGTAACTACAATCCCTTCCCTTTCATGAATGTGCCCTTCGAGACTATTTACAGAATTTGTTATCCCTTAAGAAACACAACGGGTGCCACATGTGGAGCAGGATCTGCTTACCCTTCCTGAGCACCTGATATCACCCCTAGTGTTTTGGATGTTGCTTATTCTTTAGTTTTCTATGTTGTGTCATGTCTACTATTGTTTGTCTGTTTTTCTTTTTCATTTTTAGCCATGACGTTGTCAGTTTATTTTCGATTTTTGAGTTTGACAATCCCTTTGGTATCTTTCATCCCTCTTAAGTAAGAATAATGGTTTAATAAAGGTAACTTTAGGTTATCGGTTGTGCATGGAGATTAGTTTGATAAAGGTGACCTCAGATAATCTGTGTGCATGGCAACTTGTTAAATAAATGTAACAGATTACCTGAGAAATTTATAAAACTAGTTTACATTCACATCAGGTTACAAAAGGGCTTATTAAGCTTCAGATTACTTGATCTTATTTATAGTCAACGAGTTTTCATACAGAACAGATTACCTGAGGTCATCTTTGTTAAATCAGTCTGCATACGCAAATTATCTGAGTTCAACTTTATTAAACCAGCCTATATTCACAACATATTACCTGAGGTCACCTTTATCAAACCAGACTGCATACAGAGATAACCTGAGGTCACCTTTTTTCAACTAGTCTTCATATACAGATTACCTGAGATCACCTTTAATAAAACAAATCTCAATACACTACAGATTTCCTGAGGTCACCTTTATTAAAACCAGTTTTCATTCACAACAGGTTACCGGTGGTCTCCTTTATTAAATCAGTTTGCATACAGAGATTACCTGAGGTCACCTTTAATAAATCATTTTTCATAGACAGATTATCTAAGGTTACCTTTATATAACAAATCTTAATACACTACAGATTATCTGAGGACTTTATTTAACCATTTTTTAGTCACAACGAATAACATCAGGGGTTTATCAAACTAGTCTTAATATACTTCAGATTATCTCATTTCACCTTCTGTCATCCAGTCTTCATGCACTACAGATTACCTGAGGTCCCCTTAATATAACCAGTCTTCATACAGAACAGAGTACCTGAGGTCACCTTTATAAAACAAATTTAAATACATTACAGTTTACTTGAGGACTTTTTTTAACCAGTTTTCATTCACAACAGATAACATCAGGGGTATATCAAACCAGTCTTCATTTTGATTTCACCTTCTTTCAACCAGTTTTCATACACTACAGATTACCTGAAGTCCCCTTAATAAAACCAGTCTTCACACACAACAGATTACCTGAGGTCACCTTTATTTATTGAATCTGCATATACGAATTACCTGAGTTCACCTTTATAGAATAAATCAGAATACACTACAGATTACCTGATCACTTTATTTAATCAGATTTCATTCACAATGGATAACATCAAGGGTTAATCAAATCAGTCTTCATATACTTCAGATTATCTGATTTCACCTTCGGTCGTCCGGTCTTCATACACTTAAGATTGCCTTAGGTTCCCTTAATTAAACCAGTCTTTATACAAAACAGATAACCAAAGGTCACCTTACTTAAACCGGTCTGCATACACAGATTACCTGAGGTCACCTATATTAAACTAATCTCAAAATACTACAGATTACATGAGGTCACCTTTATGATAACAAATCTGAATTCACTACAGATTTATTGAGGACTTGATTTAACCTTTTTTTTTTAATTCACAACAGATTACCGGAGGTCACCTTTATTTAATAAATATGCATATACAGATTACGCGAGGTCACCTTTATAATCTAAATCTAAATACACTAGATTTAACTTGAGGACTTTATTTTACCAGTTTTCATTCGCAACAGATGACATCAGGGGTTTATCGAACCAGTCTTCATATACTTCAGATTATCTGATTTCGTCTTCTTTCAACCAGTCTTCATTCACTACAGATTACCTGAGGTCCCCTAAATAAAACGAGTCTTCATACACAACAGATTACCTGAAGTCACCTTTATTTATTGAATCTGCATATACAGATCACCTGAGGTCACCTTTATTTATTGAATCTGCATTATACAGATTACCTGAGGTCATTTATATAAAACAAATCTGAATACACTACAGATTACCTGAGAACTTTATTTAACCAGTTTTCATTCACAACGGATAACGTCAGGGGTTTATCAAACCTTCTTTCATCCAGTCTTCATATACCTAAGATTACTTGAGGTCCCCTTAATTAAAACAGTCTTCGTACACAACATATCACCTGAGGTAACGTTTATTAAACAAATCTCTATACACTACAGATTACCTGATGTCAGGTTTATTAAGCCAGTCTTCATACACAACAGTTTACCTGAGGTCACCTGTATTTAACCTGTATGTATACACAGATTACCTAAGGTCACCCTTCTCAAACAAGTCTCCATAGACAGATTACCTGTTGTCACCTTTATAAAACAAATCTAAATACAGTGTTGTGTTTAAAGACTGGTTGATTGAAGGTGAAATCATGTAATATGTATTGTATGAAGACTGGTTTAATAAACACTCATGTAATCTGTTGTAAGGTATTACAGTATAATTATTTACTCTAGAATGGTATCTATATATCTTTTATTACAGGGGGTACTTGAGGTCATCTCCTCACTAAAAAACAAATATAACCCATTTTAATCAAATTAACAATGATTAACTCAGTTCATCTGAAGAAAAACATTTCACAAACATACAACGTCCATAAAGTTCTCCATTTTAAAGTGAAATTTTTTTTTATTACAGAATTATAAACCCTAGCATTGTATCTATTATTTATTCATTACAAGTGGTAATTATGGTAACCCTCCGAAAAAAAACATAAATATTATCAAATCTCTGTGAAGTGATATTGGACATGTTTCTATTTTTAACAAATGACTGAACTTAATTATTTGTGGTGATTAGGTAAGTAGAGGAACATAGAATAAATGTGTCAAAACTATGGAGCTATTGAATGTGTTCAAAGTATTAAATTTTTAAATAACTTATTGTGTTAAAAAAGGGAAATTTTACCACAAGGAGCCTGGACTGTGCTACAGGAAAAAACGTTACCATTATCGCCTATGTGAAAACAATTAAAGATATTGACCCAGTTAATTCCAAAAATAAAACCCGAGTATAACCCATTTAACTCAAAATTAACTCAGTTCAACTGAAAGAATACATTACACAAACAATACAACGTCTATGAAGTCCTTCATTTTAAAAGAAATTAATGTATTACGGAATAATTATATACCTTAGCATTGTATCTATTACTATTTTTTTTACATGGATAGCTGAGGTAACCCCAACCCCCCAAAACAAAAGTTAAAAAAACAACAACCAAGAAATATAACCAATCTAACTCAATTCTTATCTTAACAAATATGACATAAGCTATGCAGTGTCCATGGACTTCTATATTCAGAATGAAAAAAAAGTTTATTGCAGCATAAAATATATCATAGCATAGTATTTAATATTCTTTAATTACGGGGGTTACCTGAGGTCACCCCCCAAAAAACAACCTTAAAATTCAACCAATAGACCACTTTCGAGTTCATCCGTCACCGGAAAAAACTCGTCAATTATACGCGCCTTTATCATCGTCATTTGTGCGTTTAGGGGCGTCGTCACTTCCTTCCAATGTTGAGCGAGTGGTTGGAAAACTATAATTCTATATTGTACGAATTATTCGGCAAATTGAATTCTCAAAATTGACAATCAACACTGCTGTCATTAGGGAAATGTCAGTAAGTACCTACAGAGCAACCATTATTTCTAGTTTATCCTGCACAAAGACGATCACTAAGACGCTTGATGAACGTAAATAGTGCAGGGATACAGGCGAGCCCCTCTATCTGGTAAATGACGTCATAAAGGCGTGTATAATTGACGAGTTTTTGCCGGTGACGGATGAACTCGAAAGTGGTCTATTCATCTCCAATGAACTCAGTTCACATTAACGCATTCATAACATAAACAATACAACGTCCATGAAGTTCTATAATGAATATGAAGACATTATTTAATTACATTGGTTTTGGTA
This sequence comes from Mytilus galloprovincialis, assembly GCA_037788925.1. Classification (NCBI taxonomy): domain Eukaryota; kingdom Metazoa; phylum Mollusca; class Bivalvia; order Mytilida; family Mytilidae; genus Mytilus; species Mytilus galloprovincialis. The sequence continues at coordinate 51,688,844 of CM075341.1, forward strand.
TTAAGTCACATTACAATGTGGTATTAAAATTGATCTACATAGGGATATATATTTTCGTGCGAAATAATCGATGACCAATTCCCCCCGGTTACCTGAGGGCACCGATTACCTCAGGGTATACAGCAGCGGACCTATCTTCCACCTGCGTATTGTATTGATATGCTAGTTATCGACTCCTATAGAATATAGATATTAAGAATTGAACGATGGACAGTTAGTGCGTGAACTTTTCTTGCTACCTGATTGGAAGATATTGCGAGACGTGAATAATTAAAGTTTATTGATTGGTTAGGACAATCTTAACCTAGTAAATGTCCTTCAATCCCGTACGTAGAGTATCGGATTTGTCCTGTCTATTTTGGCAATTAGATTTTGCCTGGTCATTAATCATGCATATTCATGATATTGGTACACAGATAACTTTTATCTGTAAATAGTCGAATCTTGTGGAGTTTCGTAGACAACAACGTTAAACGATATATACTACTTCATAACGTGTGACCTCACTTGTGTGGTAAAATTAAATTTGTTGATTGATGCACGTGGCTATTCTAGTAAATGAATTAATCTACAAAGCGAGAGCACTTTCCATTTTCATCAGCTAAGAGTCGACTAACCCTTTTTGAAAGGCTAATGCTTGTGTAACGTGTAACCGGGCGGGGACGTTTAGATGTTTTTATCCTCGGGTTCGTACCAGTTTCCTGGATCTGAAAAGCAATTCAAAAGTTCCAAAGTCAATAAAAAGTTTACACTATCACTATCAAATATGAAACAACTACTTTACTGCATAAAACGATTTTCAACACCTATCAACCTAACCCGAACTTGTCCTATACTGTTTAAACGAACTGTTTGAAACTATAGTCTGGAACATAAATGTATAGAACTGGTTTGAAAACTAAATGTATAAAACTGGTCTGAAACTTAAATGTATGAAACAGCTGGTCAGACGGTTTGGAACTATTGTCTGAAACCTAAATGTTTGGAACCTGTCTGGAAGCTAAATGTTTGGAACGTGTCTGACGGTTTTGAACTATTGTCTGAAACCTAAATGTTTGGAACCTGTCTGGAACCTTAATGTTTGAAACGGGACTAAACCTTTATGTATCAAACCGGCTGAAACCTGAATGTATAAAATTAGGGCTGAACCGAAATGTATCAAACGGGCTGAAACCTGAATGTATAAAACGGGGCTGAACCGAAATGTATCAAACGGGCTGCAACCAAAATAAAACGAATGTATGGAAACTATTCAAACTGGTGTAAACTTTCGTATGAAACTTTATGAAATGAACATGTCTATAACTGTCTGAACAACAGGGCAGCACTAAGGCATGGTATGTCAGCAAACACTCACTGCAATAGTGAGAGATGTGAGACGCAAAACCTTAGCACCAGCCCTGTTTGGACAATCTGTACCGAACCAACAGTCTCAGCCCTTTCAATATTCTTTCCGCAGGTTCCAAGCACTTCACTTTACTTATACTAAACCGTCTGCCTGCTATTTCACTACTTCCTTTCCAACCTATCCGATGTTAACTGTCTGCTGTCTTCGGTACAAATGACGATTTGAACTGAATAGCTACCCACTATTTATACTTCTGACGCGGACCTCGAAGAGAGCACCCTAGCAACAACTGTACAGGTAAAGCGTCTGATAGCAACCAATGATAAAGGGATGATTTTAGGTACAGTTTTCAACGATAAAAAGATGATATGGGAAACTAATAGAGATATCGGAAAATATATAACTGTAGAACTATTAAACCCTTCTTAAACTGCAAATTCGTAACACTTGTATGATAAAGTGTTCATTTTATATCCTCATAGTTCTCGTACATATAATAATTTCATGCTGGGCTTGGTTTTGATAAGAATTTTTGACAATTAAAGATATGTTTAAAGCATTTGTTTATGAAACTGATTTTTTTAGGTGACATGTTTATTGCCAAATTAACACCTTTGATGGTCCTTAATCTGTTGATCACTTTATCATTGGGTAATTAGTGTTATCACAACGATTTACACGGATCAATGTTTACTTTGCAATTTCCTTCAATCCAGACTATTTGTAACCTTCGTTTCTAAAGGCTTTTTTTTTTTTTTTTTTTAGAAAACTAAAATCCACGAACATGTAAATATAACTCAATCCACGAAAATTGATACCCACGAATTAAAGGGGCACTAGCTGTCAAAATCATGTTCACCGATTTCATCCAAATTCACCTATATGAAATATAACACACTTAAACGAATATTCAAATAAAAAAAAGTCAAAAAAAATCATTTAACAATGCATGGCTCGTTATAATGCATCACCATCTCGTACGGATTTTGTACCGGACGGCATCTTATTAACGTTCAACATGACCTCCGAAATTTGCCTATTTGACTGGTGACCCCGAAAGATATATAAACAGAAATGGATTCTGAGGTAAGCACGTGTATAACATATTGATGGTTTTGCTTATTCCGTTTGATATCATATCTTAAATAACAAATACTTTCGGGAAATGTCATGAATCTTCATTTAGCCATCATCACAATATTTTTGCCATAAAACACTGCCGTTTTCCATCATGGGAAGGCAAAACTTTAATTAAATTGATGATTGGGGCGCTATAAAGGGATTTCCTTTTCACGATCGAAAAATATACAAATGCTATATAATTATAAACAAACATGTTTTACCTGTAGATTGTCTTATACAATAAGATTATCATCAAATGTAACTTTCATAAAAAAAAACACTATTATTAATGTTATATTTTATAAATAATTTGTTGTAGGCCTATCTATTTTTCATATTGTATTCTATATCCAGTTTAGATATGTAAATTAAGTTATCCATCATGATGCTAATTAAGAAGTTGCAGTTAAATGGGAAGGCGTATGCCCCTTTCACCCCGTATAACCCCGATACAAAGGAATCCGGACGTTGACGCGTTCGAAGCGATAATCAGGACAACATTTGGGATGACAATAACTTTGAATGCCTCTCTAGAACTTATTTGAGTATATATAAATATGCCAATGAGCATGTTAGTATCTTTATTCAATTATACAGTTGTTGTAAGTTTTAGATATTGTATAAAACGTTTGATTAAACTGCTAGATGCAAAACGCACAGACATGGTGCAATTTCATACGGTTTACGATGTAAACAATGCTGAATATCTTTTCGTGCATACACCTTTGAGTATTAATACCTTAAGCAATACTAAATAACTATACATTGAATTACTACGTGCCTTCAAATGTGCCCTAGAACTTAGAATAAACGCAATATCATACAAAATAAATTTTCTCTGACTGTATTGTTCGTTCCACCAAATGTGTCGCGTTCGTTGTGTGTTTTGAAATAATCACTGTACAGTTCGTTGACAAAAACCGTGACAAACACTTTCTTGTCAAGGTTTTCGAGATGGTGTCGGCGACCCTTTTTCTGTATTTAATTGTAAATGTTTATCTGTTAACTTAGTCAAAGTAGTTGAACTTAAAAATATCTGTCATACAAAGCCAAAATTGAAATATGTAACCCGCGTACATCTGCTTGGAATGTTTCTATTGAAAATTGAGACTTTCAATGTTTTTCCAGATGAAATGAACAGTTAATAAATATATTCCAGAGGAAATAAAGTTTCAAAAAGTATAGCAGACATACATGAAGGAGCTCGTTGAACTTAATTTGCCGAATGCCATAGATGGCATTCCAACTGCTTTAATTTTTTTATTACTTTTTTTTACATGTGGAGCTTTGTAGATGTGGTGTAATGGCCAGTGAGAGAACTGTCCATCAAAGTTTAAATGAAGTTGGCGTATAAACTATTATAGTTCAATGTACAACATTTAATAATGAGGAAAACCTATACCATACAGTCGCCTAAAAAAGGCCCCGATATGAAAAAAAAATGTGAAAAAAACCGATAAAACTAACGGTTAATAATTTATAACTTATGAATTATGTAAAGAAGAAAAAAAATGACAGATCGATATAACTAATGTACCACAGGATTCTGACGTTGGACCGACAAAACAAAGTGCGGCAGGTTTAAACATGTGAGCCCCCAATCCTCTCCTTAACCTAGAACACTGGTGTAACAACACAACATGATAAAAAAGTTCAGTTGCAATTGGCTAAACTCAAAATGTCGGTACAAGGCAAAAAAAACCATATACATAAAATATCGACAAAGGAGTAATTGTAGTAACTGATAGTTATTTCAAAGCGAATTACAACTAAGAAGTAAATCGTGTATCCAAAGTGTTTTAATCAGTATATCCTACGCTTTTAGGTAAAGATGTAATAAAACGCACGAACTTTTGCAATGCCAAATATGAACAGTATCGAGAGGATGTACGGTATTATGAGTTCTCATAAGTGTGCATAAATTGTAATAATGTTAAGTGATGTTTTGATTTAACAGGTAGAGCAAAACTTTCTATATTGTGGCCAATTGTTATTTTTATTTATGAAAGAATTTGGTGACTGGGAGATATACTATAAGTTATGATCACTTTGGTCTTTTTCCGATCGGCAGTAAAACCTGACTGAAGTTGGCCACCCATTTAGTTGTGTGGGATGTAACAGTACATAGTCACGTCCTGTCCGAATGGGAATATAAAATCCAATGTCTCGTGTAAAGAGAGTACCACGCTAACTACACAGTACGAAGCCCTGCAAAAACTTCAAGAGAGGTCTATAAATAGCCTGTACCATTTGTGTCCTTATAAAATATACATCATTTTATCCACTGGCAATCCAAACGTCCATGACGTAATTCTGGAGGGTCTCCTCACAGGACTTACATGTATGTGTTGCTACTTTGTGCTTATCCTGAACATGCATGGCATATTTGCAAGTGATCGTTAAGCAACCAACAATCAGCCATTACATACGCGTGTCATAAACAAATAAAAGGGTCCATATATTGTTAAGTACCAACAGTAAAGAAGAAACATAGCAAATGTCTAAGGTTAGGTTGGTGATTGATGCTTTACTAACCCATAATTTACCAATGACGCCCAGGGTAACTAGGGAATATAAATATGGTCCCTGTGGTCTTCTGTGAAATAAATCAAAATTTGAATGAAATGCATATGGGTGAGTATAGACTTTAAAGGTGTTTATAATAACCAGAATGACCTGACCAATCTTTTAGATTTTTGCACCACAGTAGAAAGACTGTAATGTTCGAGGAATTTAAGCATAATCTTTATACCTTAAAAATTAAACAAACACAAAAACATAATTGAAGAAAGCAAACCAGTTAATATTGAGTGTTGTCTCTTCATCTTTATATCTTCACATTAAAGTAACTGTATTACTATTGATGGCTATCAGTTACATGTTCCTTGCATACACCTATTCTTGAGCCTTAATGTAACTCTATGGTAATCTATGACCCCCTTGGACCCGCCTCTGAGATTCAGGCCAAAAGGCTTAACCTATAATCCATTGATTATTTTTGATTGCTTTCTATATCAAATAGAAGATGCGGTATTGAAACAGCTCTTCGCAAGAGACCAAACGAAACAAAAATGAACAACTATAGGTCACCGTACGGCCTTTAACAATGAACAAAGCCCACACCGCTATTAAGCACACCGAAATAAAAAATGTAGTCAGTGCATACGAGAAAACTCACGGCTCAATTTTTGCACAAAAGTGTGAACAAAAAAATATATACAACCACTGAATTACAGGCTCCTGGATTTGGACAGGCACATACAGAATATGGCGGGATTAAACATGTTAGCGGGCACCCAACCAACCACCTAACCGTACATTGACTGTTGTATGGTAAACACTTTCAAATATGCTATGAAATTAGAAATCGGACGTGTGTATCTGTATGCTTAGTCATAGTTGCATCTGTTGAGTTATTGTATTTTCCTACCAATTCACACTTTTGTATACATGAGGATTTTTTTAAATGTAAAAATTTCCTCCAAGTGTTTTTTGACAATACAACTGACATTATGGGTTGCTGTCTGCATGTTATGGTGGTAAATTATTATTTTTAAACATGCATATTGGTTATAATCATATCAAAGCATAATCTAATACATGCAAAATTCATTGACAAACGCAATATTTTGTCAACGAAGCGTACAGTATAAAAAGGTGTAATGACAACGAAGCGTACACAACATGAAAATAGAGACATTTTAAAACGTGTATTTTTTTGTTTCTAGATACAACATAAACAAACGATCTTTATAAGTTTATTAATTTATACTATGAAGTTTTCAAAAATGTATGTTTTAAAAACTATGAGGTACGAGAAACATTGAGTTTTTGAATGTTTAAAAATACCAAGCACGTTTTATCATTGATATCGTCGTGCGTTTTTTGATGTTTGTATAAAAAATGTCACATTTTTGAAAAACCTTTTAGTAACTCATGAGTATTATGGTAAAGAATATATTGGCGCAAAATATACGAAGAATAGATATTGGATTGTCTTTAAAAGTATGAATTCCTTACTGTCTGAACTCAGTGCTATACGGTGTGCTCGACTCGAACGCGTCAACGTCCGGTTTCATCTGTATCGGGGTTATACAGGGTGCAAAGGCACACAAAAAATATGTACATATATACGTATATATAGGTCTAAATTAAATTTACAAAATGTTCTACTCACTTCCACTCGACGCTATATGTTATCGATCATAGGAAATTAAATTTGTTTTCAACCATTTTTTCATTCTATTTAGAGCTATACAAACGGTTCTATAAAAATTTATTCAACGGGGTGATATGTATGAAGGGAATGGTGTTCCATGCATTTGTCCTTTGGTTTCTACAACAGCTCGTAGGCCTTTTTTTTTAATAAAAAAAATATAGTCGTACCTTTTTTCTTCATTAAAATGCGGATTTTTTTAACTGTGGGATCTCTTAAACTACTACTTCCTCAAATTTGTACACTTTTTTAGTGCACATAATTAAAATTTCAAAAATCTTTATTATAATCTTTATCAAATACAAGTTATGCCCACTCACATTTTGGATGTTTCCTTTCAAAATATTTGCCTTTCCTTCTTGGGAGGTTGCCCATTTTATGTCCGCTTTTTTAAATCATGGACCCATTTTACAATCTATTGAAACTTATTTCAAAAACCAAGAAAATGTACTTGTTTTTTACAGCTTATTTCCAAAAGCACGTAGAGCAAGACTTTGGTTAGATTGCTTGCTTTATTTGTATATTTTACAATTGTAATTTGGATCAGTCAGGGGAAACGACTCTATTACTCTAATGGAAGCGCCATCTTGATGCTAAGAAATGTCTTTTTTTCTGTTTACGAAAAGGTTGATTTAGCGGATCGTACATATCAGAATGACAAGTAAGTCAGCCACATAATATTTTGTGAACATGAGCTTTCGATCTATCTATATGACAATAATAATCGCACCGAAATAACTATCTAAATCAGACCATTAAAAAGTTGTGCTATAGAAAATAATTGAAAGGAAATCGCAAGGTACTTGCGATTTCAACTTTTTTCAAGAAAATGGCACATAAAGTTTAACTATTCATTTTATTTACATAATATCATGTACACATAGTGTTTAAAGTGTTGTACTTCTCGATATTGGAAGACGAAAATGAAATCAAACACCAAAATAACGAGTTTGCAGTTGCATGCTTACTTTGTTGTTGTTCTATTGTTATGCTAATCAAACACCACGTCAGAAAATATTTACCACACAGTCATGACGAATCCAAGATATAGTTCCTACTTCAAGTGTTGGCAGAATGTAAGTGAACAACATCCTAAAATTTTATATAATTTACATTGGTTGATATTCACAAAAAAGTACCATGTTTGTACTCTCAGTCATTGTTTAATTACTAGCCTAGATAATTTTTAAATTGTTGTATTGCACATGGTAAGCATTTTTGCTAATTTTATAAAGGCAACCAAAGATATGGTAGGATTGCCAATGAGACACCTCTCTACAATGACACAGAATCATTTCTATATCTCAATATACATGTAGTATTGTACATCCTACAACATGACAACATGACAAAAGCCCATACAACAGTCAGCTATAAAAGGCAGAAAAGATGACAAATGTATAACAATTCAATAGAGAAAACTAACTAATTTATGTAACATAAAAAGCAAACAAACAAATATACATGTATGTAACACAATAACAAACGACATCCAATGAATTGCAGACTCCTGACTTGGGAAAGGCACATATATACATACAGAATATGGCGGATTAAACATGTTAGCTAGATACCAACCCTTTTATGGGAAAATTTTGGTTGATTTTATAGCGAATCACTGAAGCTGAAGCATGACTGGAGTGCCCCCCCCCCCCCCCCCCCCCCTAAAGGAAAAGTTCTGGCTCCGCCACAGCTTGTTCTCTAATATGAACCAATTCAAGTACATCTTCTAATTGTGCACTCTACTTGAGTGACTCACCAGGTTTTTTAGAATGTTAAGGTTATTCAGTATATATATAAAAAAAAAAAGGGAAGATGTGGTACATGTATGATTGCCAAGAAGACAACTCTCAACAAGAGACCAAAATTACACAGAAATTAACAACTATACATTGTAGGTCACTGTACAGCCTCCAACAATGAGCAAAGCCCATACAGCATAGTCAGCTATAAAAGGCCCTGAAATGACAATGTAAAAAACTCAAAGAAAAAAATTATGGCCTTATTTATTCTAAAAAATGAACGAAAAACAAATAAATGTATGTAACACATAAACAAACGACAACCACTGAATTACAGGCTCCTGGCTTAATTGGGACAGACACTGTGGCACATACATGCATATAGTGGCTGGGTCAAACATGTCAGCAGGATCCCCCCCCCTAACCTGGGACAATGGTATAAAAAACCATTGCGTCTCATTATCACTATTTTGTATTTCATGCAATAAAACATTAAATAATATAGCTGCTTTGAAAGGAGTTTCCTCTTGGGTTACATGATCTTACATGTATGTGTGCAAAATGAAACATCTCTTATATTAATCATCTTTGCTGTTTTGACATACATGTTTGATATCATTGCACTAAGAAAATTCCCCCTTTTTAGCTCACCTGGCCCAAAGGGCCAAGTGAGCTTTTCTCATCACTTGGCGTCCGGCGTCCGGCGTCGTCCGTCGTCGTCGTCGTCCGTCGTCGTCGTCCTGCGTTAACTTTTACAAAAATCTTCTCCTCTGAAACTACTAGGCCAAATTTAACCAAACTTGGCCACAATCATCATTGGGGTATCTAGTTTAAAAATTGTGTCCGGTGACCCCGCCATTTAACCAAGATGGCCGCCATGGCTATAAATAGAACATAGGGGTAAAATGCAGTTTTTGGCTTATAACTCAAAAACCAAAGCATTTAGGGCAAATCTGACATGGGGTAATATTGTTTATCAGGTTAAGATCTATCTGCCTTAAAATTTTCAGATGAATCTGACATTCCGTTGTTAGGTTGCTGCCCCTGAATTGGTAATTTTAAGGAAATTTTGTTGTTTTTGGTTATTATCTTGAATATTATTTTAGATAGAGATAAACTGTAAAAGCAATAATGTTCAGCAAAGTAAGATCTACAAATAAGTCAACATGACCAAAATGATCAGTTGACCACTTTAGGAGTTATTGCCCTTTGTAGTCAATTTTTAACCATTTTTCGTAAATCTTAGTAATCTTTTAGAAAAATCTTCTCCTCTGAAACTGCTGTGCCAAATTGATCCAAACTTGGCCACAATCATCTTTGGGGTTTCTTGTTTAAAAAATGTGTCCGGTGACCTGGCCATCAAACCAAGATGGCCCCCACGGCTAAAAATAGAACATAGGGGTAAAATGGCTTATAACTCAAAAACCAAATAATTTAGAGAAAATCTGACATGAAGTAAAATTGTTAATCAGGTCAAGATCTATCTGCCCTGAAATTTTCAGATGAATTGGACAACCTGTTTTTGGGTTGCGGCCCCTGAATTGGTAATTTTAAGGAAATTTTGCTGTTTTTGGTTATTATATTGAATATTATTATAGATATAGGTAAACTGTAAACAGCAATAATGTTCAGCAAAGTAAGATCTACAAATATGTCAACATGAACGAAATGGTCAATTGACCCCTGTAGGAGTTATTGACCTTTGTAGTCAATTTTCAATCTGCTTCCTTTGTTTAATATTCACATAGACCAAGGTGAGCGACACAGGCTCTTAAGAGCCTCTAGTTTTCTTCAAACTTTAGATTTTGAGTGTTGCAGATGATGTTCAGTTTGCAGAGGTATTTGAAATGGAAAGAAAGAGAAAGATGAACATGTGGTAGAGCTATATTTTTATGTTTTATGTTAATTAAGATTTTATGTTATTAGAATATATACTGGATATATTCTATTTACATTTATTATAATTTGTAGTCTGCTAGTTTATTCAGGTAGAACATTTCCTATTGTTTATATCTTTTCTATTGGTCACTATGATTTAGGCGGGAATCTTTTGTTTAACTATTCTTTGTTCTGGTCACTTGGCTAAAATATTTATATGAAGTGGTAGCCATTTTCTTCAGCTCTATTGGAAGTTGTTATTTCTTTAATTTGGTATTGAAATAGTCTAGGACTTTCATATTCTTTTATAAGGTCAGTTTATTACTAATATATTCATTACAATAACATTCCAGTTTTAATGTCCAAGAGTGAGTGATATATAAGTGTGTAATTGAATGAATAGTGACCGTATTATGAAAGGTGTGTGCGATTGATTAAATAGTAAAGTTATGTGTAAACTATTCATGACTCATAAAGTAATAAAGATAAACTTGATAATATAGTTTTATTTGTAAGATTTAATAAGCTATATAAAATCTACATAAAACTGGTAAAAGTATTATTAATACTTTAATTTCTAGTAACATTAATATATAATCTATTTTAACAGTTTGTATGAGTGAGCGTTAAATGATTTTATACTTCTTTAAAGTTAATACAAGTAAATATTTGATTAACCAGATTTAAGGATAGATAACTCTGATTATTCTAATCTAGCAGTATAAATAAGGTTTCTATGATTTTAATATTTTGTCTTCAGGTTATACTATTGAAACAGAATGTAAACTGATTCAAATCAATCAGTTGGTGAAAAGACCTTTGCACTACATGTGAGGTATGTTTATATGTATACAGTTTGTATTGTTCATGTTACTTTTATGTTGCTTTGCTTAAATGTATTGTCTGCTTTGTGTAACTGTTGCAAAACGGAATGTCTTGTTTGCACTTACAATTGCGTGTTATTATTATGTTAAACTAACTATTTTCGGTATGATACTACAAGCGTAGCTATGTATTAGCTGTGAACTTAGTCTGTCGTTGCATATTTCACAATGCACTAAATACAGAGAAATATAGAATGTTCTTATTTAATACAGAATTCGGAATGGTGTAATATCGTTTTGTGTAGCTTGTAATAATATTATTTTAAAGAGCAAAGGAAATCTACAGTTTTCTTCTATGCATATAGATATATTGATTTTATAGTAATTGATAATTACTACTTATTGAATTGTATAAGAATTATATTGTTATTATTTCAGGGTCATTTTTGTTAGAATATTACCATCAATTCTGATGAAATAAAGAACCTAAACCTATCAACGTGTTTGTGTTATTTAAATACATGGGAAGCACGACTACAAACATACATTGACTGCTTTGAATATAAGGTGTAAGTAAATTGTATATGTACATGATATAATTATTAGAAATGATCAGCTTATCAGTGAGTATAAAAACATTTATTAGAGTTCAATATTTCAGTTAAAGTAATTTGGGTATAAAGCAAGGCAAATGTAAAAGATGGTTTGTTAATAGTCATGATAGTACATTACTCATCTTAATTACAATATCATACTTCTAAAAAATCACAATTTTATTGGACTGTTTTCTCCTGTTGAAAATACAATTGATATTAAAATGAATCATCAAGAAAATCGTATCTTCAGAGGCAGATTTAGGGGGCAGTGGGCTGACCCCCCTTTTTGTGTGAAGAATTTAGTTGATTATACAAGGAATCACTGAATAATGACAAGAGAAGGCCCCCTCTGATGACTATTTCTGTATATGCTAATGATCTTTTAATCCTTATATAATAACATTTTGTTTTATTCTTGATTTATATTATCTGATTATCTATATGATTCTTCTCTTTTGTAGGTAAAAAAGAGTTACATGTGCCAAAAAATATGTTGAAAATTTGAAAACTGTTAACAAGAGCATCAACGAATAGAAAAAAGAACAATACCAGGTCTGGACATTTGTGGCAGCATGCAATTATTACCAGGAAAAAAATGTAGCTGCACAGAAGACACCCCAGATCATAAAATTGCATGTAAAAAAGAAAAGCATTCCTTTTCATAGAATCAAAGAACTCTTTTAACCAAGTCAAGATGTTATTAGACATGTTATCATATATATAGTACATTTGTATTTACAAATATAAGAAGTATGTGTGACTATGTCATGTTACATGTATGCTGAGAATATTTTAATGTCACAAGGATATGAAATGGATAAATGAAATATTGTCAACCATTTAAATAAAACAGACAGGCTCACATAAAAATCAACTGCCTATGTGAAAGTTTAAGTTGAATTTATTGTCTAGAATTAACATACCATATATCCAAAGCACAGAATTGCCTTTCTCAGAAATTTTATATGTTAAATAGAATGATATTTGTAGCTTTTATTTTCTTGGAACTGTTTCAATATAAAATAAGGGAGATGTGGTATGATTATCAATGAGACAAATTTCCACCAGAGACCAAAGTAAATGTTAGAAAATACAGGTCACAGTTATGTTTGAAATTGTGTAGCAATATATATGAAAGACACAAAGATTATAGTGTAAACTGATTCAAACAAGATAATGAACTATTAATGATTACTCTTAAACCTGGCAGCAAACTCACTGAAACTAAACATAAAAGCCAATTACAGTCAACTCATATTCACAAAAGGAACTATTTTCGGTCAACATTGAATTCAAAAAACCATCAAAGGCAATGAAAGTCAACATCTATGTAGGACTCAAATCTATGGCGGGTTCCAAATCTGTGGCAGATTCCTAATCTATGGCAAATGTGACGTTACAAACGCCAAACAACTCAAATCTATGGCAGATTTTTGTTTACTCCAAATCTATGGCAGATCTTGTGGAAAGGGTACCGTATAACGTCACAATTGAATATACTGCCATATTACATTTTCGCCACAGATAACGATGGCGAAACCCATAGATTTGAACACCATTCAAGATAAAGATATTTCCCTGGCAACAATTTGCGGGTGGTTTAAAGGAAGATGTGACATATTATCCCGAAGATGGACCAAATGCGCTGTACTGGCCGAGTCCGGCGATGAATTATGGCACTGCTATTTTAAGTAAAGCATATTTTAGAAAAAAGGATTTTTAGAGCCCTTTAGAGTTTGCTGTTCAGTGTGAGCAAAGGCTCCGTGTTGAAGGCCGTACCTTGACCTATACTGGTTTACTTATAAATTGTAACTTTGATGAACAGTTGTCTCATTGGCACTCATACCACATCTTCCTATATCTAGTTTGTAGTAGTTTACTGTATACGGCTGGCAAAGTTACTATGATATATAAAATTACCAGATACAAATTTGATTTAAATCGTCAGCAAATAAAAAAAAGATGTATTAACGATATTGCTGAAATAAATATTATTTGAAAATTCAAACTGTTTAATTTTCTTGGCCGTTACTTTTTTAAGTTTATTTTTTATAATTAGCGGCCTCCTGGTTTGTTATTATTCTGTCTTTGTTTTATTAGTTTGTTTAATGAATTTGTTAAACAGCTGGTACCATGCACAGATTAAAGGATGTTTATTTTTTACAGAGCACATCATTTTAATCTTGAAGTCTGTATTAAGGCATATGCTTTTATCATTTATGATGTTATTTTGGTTGACCATTATGGAATGTTTATTTCACAAATATTTATAGACATGCTCCTGTTGTCGTATTTTTTCCACTTGCTTATGACAAGTCATTGGTAAACAATGTACTACATTGTTTTCCTTTTGCACAACACTTGCCATATATTTGGAAACAACATAAATCCGCCATAGATTAGGAAATTACAAAACTTGCCATAGATTTGGGATGGCATGACGTCACATTTACCATAGATTAGGAATCTGCCATAGATTTGGAACCCACCATAGATTTGGGTCCTACATATTGACTTTAGGTTAATTTTAATCTACACTGCTACTTTTGCATAGGTACAAATCAAGTACTGTAAAATACAGATACATCTACCTAAATATTACAATAATTTTAAAGTAACACAATTGTACTGAAAATTAAAATTAGTACTACAGTTTTTTTTACAAATATAGTACCTATACAAAAGTAGCTGTGTAGGTTTAATACACATGGTTACAGTTTTCAAGAACATATGGAATGGAATCAAATGTTACAGGAATATTCAGGCTGTCCAACACTTGAAAATTTGTTTTGTGCTTTGCAACATTACAAAATGCATACCCTACATAAAGTATTATTTGTGACTTCATATTTGAAAAAGTTCATCAAAATGATAGCAATAATGGAACTAAATTACTGCTACCTTATTGAATTTGTTATCCTTAATTTTATGTATTTGTATATAAGGTGCACAAATTTCTCTGCTTTTAAAACTTCCTATATGAAGCCGTCCAGGTTTCTTACTATTGGAATTTTCTCATTATTATCTGCAAGACATCGCTTATTACCCTAGAGAACCTCATGTTTATCCTTGAAGATGTGCTTCACAACGGTTACCTTGGAAGTGTACTTGCTCACAATATGCTATGCCCCAACAGGAAAAAATATATTCCATTAAAAAGTAGCAGTGATATTGTTGGCTTTTTTCAAATCAACCTCTACCCTTTTTTATTGGGAAAATATGCATCTTTTTCATCAAATTGGGAAATTTCAAATAAACTGAATTTGACTGAAACTTCAATTTACAGACCCATTTTAGAGAGTCAAACCCTGCTTTAAAATAAGACCCCATTTTGTCAGTGATGACCCTAAAGTGTTCACATATAGTTATTTTAA
Organism: Mytilus galloprovincialis; assembly: GCA_037788925.1. Lineage (NCBI taxonomy): Eukaryota > Metazoa > Mollusca > Bivalvia > Mytilida > Mytilidae > Mytilus > Mytilus galloprovincialis. The sequence continues at coordinate 51,703,944 of CM075341.1, forward strand.
GCATGAACATTTTTTAAATTAGTGTTTTTCAGTTTGTATTCATGCAACTTCTTCTGAGACTGCACTGTTTAGGAAAAAGTTGTGTTTTTGGGAATAATTTTAAGCCATTTGTTTTTAAAATTAAGATTCTTCTCCAGGGGGAAAAGCCTTCATTCTCCATTAATTTAAGGCAAACAATATCACTGAGGGACACTGAGTAGTTAGCTGGTTTGTATTCTGTAATTATTGCATGGAACACAAAAATATAAAAGAATGACAGGATATAAAGCAAAGTGGGGAATACAGATTAACAAACAATGTTGATAGTGCTCCTAACATGCATCTGCCTGCTGAGATAACACAATTAAATCCATGCTAAGAAACCTACAAATTATTTGACTGCCTATTTCCTCAAATAAAAAAAAATAAACACAACGAACCCAGTGAAATAATTGGCAGATCCAGGGTATTTTCCTAGGGTCGGAATTTCTTTTCAAAATGACTGGATCCTCGCCTGGAATATATCACAGCTTGGTGTCAAAGGGTGTTTTCCTAGGGTCGGAATTCCTTTTCAAAATGACTTGATCCTCGTCTGGAATATATCACAGCTTGGTGTCAAAGGGAAATGCTATCTTGTTTATCATATATTAAAATACAAGGAGAATAGATGGTACAGTCTGTTATTGTTAGATGTATTTCTATTTGTAACCATCTGATGATTTGAGTCTAATGGTTTGTTCTTATATTGGAATATTCTACCATAGCCCATCTAAGTGGAAGGTAGGCGCCCAATACCATGTTTAAACCCCTTATTCTGTATGTGTTTTCCCCAAATCAGGAGCCTGCAATTCTGTGGTTTTCGTTAGTTTCTATATTTCATACTTGTTTTTCGTTCATTATTTTGTACATATCAGTGGCGGATCCAAGATTTTTCATAAGTGGGGGCCCACTAACTGAGCTAAGAGGGGGTCCGCTACAGTCACACTTCAGTGATTCCCTATTTAAGCAACCAGCAATTTTTTTTCCCCAAAAAAAGGGGGGGGGGCGGGTCCCTGGCCCCCCTAAATCCGCCTCTGTATATTTACAACGTTAGTTTTCTCCTTTTAATAGTTAGCTTTTGGGGCCATCAGACGTCGTTTCATGACCTATATATAGTTGTTAATTTCTTTTTCATATTGGTATCTTGTGGAGAGTTGTCTCATTGACAACCATGCCACTTGACTTTGTGTTTGTTAAGCCTACCTTTTGTATCAAAGGCGAGAAGGCGATCCTACATTTCTTCGTCGGCGGTGCTATGTCCACAAATGTTCACTCTTTGGTTAAAGTTTGTGGAATTTTAATAACTTTCTGAAACTGTTTTCGATTTCTACCAAACTTTGAAGGAAGCTTGTTTATGATGTAAAGAAAGTAACCATCCAGAATTAAATTATGAAAAAAAGGTACGTATTCCTTATTTTACTTATGATTAAATGGACTTAGTTTTTCTGCCAGCTATCATTTCATTAACTCTGGATTTTTATGATCTTTTATGCCCTACCTACTATAGTAGTCTGTCCCGCTTCAGGTCAAAGTGTTTGGTCAAGGTAGTTTTTTTATGAAGTTGAAGGCCTATCAATTTGAAACTTAGTTTATGATATGATCTTTTTAATATTAATGCCAAATTATAGTTTTAACTCCAAATTTCACAATCCATTGGACATATTAAATGATTGTGCGAGTGGGGCATCCGTGTACTGGGACACATTCTTGTTTTTTTAGTTTTTTTAATAACACTTAACTTACTATCCTGGATTCGTACATAACTTGGATAGACTCTAGATTATGACCAAATGCTAGTATCTAGAAGGATATTTTATGATAATTTATTTTCTGTTTTCCGTATATTAATTACTTTTAAATGGACTTTTTTCACATGACACAGGGTGCCTTAAAAGTTTGCTTTTATCAGATTCATCAAGGATTTGTATTGTAACTATACAAATCCATTAATTCATAATCACATATGGATTTTGACCACACATAGACAAAATCAAAATATATATACAGTATCTATAAAAGACTGCGATTTTTTTAAAATCTGTTTTCCTTATTTTTTGTTTAGCCTACTATACATTTGAAAAAAACCTGTACCAAGTCAGGAATTTGACAGTTCTTGTCCATTCGTTTTTAGATGTGTTTTGTTATTTGATTTTGCCATATGGACTTTCCGAATTGATTTTCTTCTAAGTTCAGATTTTTTGTGATTTTACTTTCTACTACATTTTGTGCTTACACACTTTTACAACAGAAGTAGGCGAGACACTGGGTCAAAAAAGTAAAGAAAAATCAGAAAACTGGAATAAAATATACTACTTGTCTAGGGTACTGTCATAAGTACAATTACTACTGACAAGCCGCTTTTTCAGTGTTATAATTAAATAGCTTAATTATGCATTCATGTTTTAGAACAAGAAAACTCTATAAAAGATGAAAATGACACAAATTAAATAATCATCACTGACTCAAGAGTAATAAAGTTAAGAATCATAATACAACGGCCTGGTGACATGTGCACGTGTAAAGGAGCATTGCAGATAGAATGCAAATTAACTGTCACTAGATTCGAAGCGTTATTGAGATTCGTTAATAATCTTCAAAAATGTGTGCACAACAGAAACAAATAAATTGAAGGTTGCCATTTTACTAATCATATATAAATGAGGGGGAGGACAGGGGGTACCCTTCTCCCTCCCCCCACCCCTTTTCTCCTTTCTCCTACCCCTCTTCTCCTTTCTCCTACCCCTCTTCTCCTTATTTTATTTTTTTTAATTTACCGGAAAAAAGAGAGATATTTTATTTTTTCATATTTTATTTTTTTCTCCAACTTTTTCTCCTTTCTCCAAGCCTTCCTCTCCTTTCTCCTTTTTCCTACCCCTTTTCTCCGTCTCCCTTACCCCTGTTCTCCCCCTCATAAATATCATGAGTCGAACAAGCCCATGGATGTAATTAATACGCGTTAGTAAAAACTTAGTTTGTTATCAAACTGTGTATTGACCTTTCAATTTTAGAATAATAGAGTTCAAATATATCAATATTCATGTTCTAAGTTATTGTCATTTTGACGTAAAGGTTTTTAAACCAATGACACGATACGATTTATTTTTCGATTATCTCTGATATTTACTCATTTGATATGGTAAAGTCCCAACAGGTTCGAATAAGATCTTCCCAGCATATTAACATTGGTTTCCCTCCCCCTTACTTATATTCCCCTGTTTGGATAATGTCCAATCATATCATAACATAGTATACAGATTTAATATGCCTATATATATAGTTTAAGATGTAAATATTACAAAGCTTAGATTAATGTTAGTTCAAACAAAACACTTAAGCAATCCAACCAAATTTTAACTCTACAAGCATTAGGAAATTAACTGTAATCATAAATATTAACACAATTTGAACCTTTTGTCATTATTTACATATTCTCTTTATCCGTAGGGGGATGCTATTTCGTTTCAAAAAATCATCCGTAGTTCCTTCTTATATTCTCTCGAAACCTCCTTACTATCTTAAACATATTATAGTTCTGTTTATTTCCTTTTTAGCTCACCTGTCCCGAAGGGACAAGTGAGCTTATGCCATCACTTGGCGTCCGTCGTCGTCCGTCGTCCGTCGTCCGTCGTCCGTCGTCGTCTGTCGTCGTCTGTCGTCGTCTGTCGTCGTAAACTATTTCAAGAATCTTCTCCTCTGAAACGACTGGGCCAAATACTTTCAAACTTTAACTGAATGTTCCTTAGGGTATCTAATTTATAAATTGTATCCGAAGTTTTGATCTATCAACAAACATGGTCGCCATTGCTAAAAATAGAACATAGGGGTCAAATGCAGTTTTTGGCTTATAACTCAAAAACCAAAGCATTTAGAGCAAATCTCACATGGGGGTAATATTGTTGAGATTCACTTGTTGTCGAGTATCGAGTTGCGAGTTAAGAAAATCGAGTTGCAAGTTGAGAAAGTCGAGTTGCGAGTTACGAAAGTCGAGTTGCGAGTTAAAAAAGTCGAGTTGCGAGTTACGAAAGTCGAGTTGGGAGTTAAAAAAGTCGAGTTGCGAGTTACAAAAGTCGAGTTGCGAGTTACGAAAATCGAGTTGCGAGTTACAAAAGTCGAGTTGCGAGTTACAAAAGTCGAGTTGTGAGTTACAAAAGTCGAGTTGCGAGTTACGAAAATCGAGTTGCGAGTTACAAAAGTCGAGTTTCGAGTTACGAAAGTCGAGTTACGAGTTACAAAAGCCGAGTTGCGAGTTACAAAAGTCGAGTTGCGAGTTACAAAAGTCGAGTTGCGAGTTACGAAAGTCGAGTTGCGAGTTACAAAAGTCGAGTTGCGAGTTACGAAAGTCGAGTTGCGAGTTACAAAAGTCGAGTTGCGTAAAAATTTGGAAACTAAAATATTTTAATTATTTGGTGTAACTGTATATCTTTATGGAATAATGATTGCTTATAGAATTGAACACAGTGTTGTTGATTATTTTTGTGGTTTGGACTTTATCTGAGTCTCTTGTAAAAATAAAATGGACTAGATAATAACTATGTACAATATTTTCTGAAGAAGCAGATAGCCTTTTGAAATACAGCAGATGGCTTGCAGTTTAATTTTTTTTAAATTACATAGTTTTTTACATAGCACCGTCGTATTAAACGTAAAGGGAGATAGCAACTAAACTATAGTACATATATGTAAAACACCCCTTCTGCAGATTTTGTTTAAAGTGGGTTTTTTGGGGCAGCTGCAGAGCCGGGCAATATTCGTTAGGGACTGCAAAATTTATTGTTTGTCAGTGACACTTATAATTGAGGATGTTAAAATTATATATATGTCTTATACATTGGCTAGAGATGAAGGGGATATGATGGGCGTGAATAAAACCAGTTTAAACCCGCCGCATTGTTGTGTCTGACCTATGTCAGGAACCTTTAGCCTGTGTTGCTCTTGTATATGTTTTAATTTTGGTTCATCTTTATATTTAGCAGCATAGAATGGCGTCTATATTCTTGATCTATCTAATATTGTGTTTCGGGGCCTGCTCAGGGCTCCCTCTAGGTGTGTGATTTTTCGCTGTGTTGTTGACCCAATGACCTTTGGTTGAATTGTATATTTTGATTTGGTTGCTGTCTCTTTGACTCATTCCCCGTTTTTATTCTTTATTTTATAAATGTAGCTGCCAAAGATACTAAAAACTGTAAAAACTACATTTGCGCCATTTTACAGGTAAGATTTAATTGGAAAGTATAAAATGATTATTGCTACATCGTGATTTCATAAGTATTTTTTTAAAGTATTGGGTAACCTATTAAACTGAGTCACTTACTAGGTTTAACTTGAGTTATATAGTGTTCACATGTTTGATATTGTCAATTATAAGTGATTTTTAACTTAAATAAAACCGGCAAAATAGCAAAACTCTATATAAATCGCTATTCTGCTGGAGCTGGTAAAATAACTCCGAAGGGCGCCGACAAAACAGCCACTGCCATATTTTATACGTTGAAACGAAATATTATTCTAAATAAGTCACATACATTTAATTCAAGACAGGACCTGAACTATAAAATCATTACAATTATCATTGTTAAGTAACATATATTTGTTCCGGACCATATGAGTATTTGGACCATACGCGTATGGTCATAACTTTATGGGTATATACTCATATATTTCATATATTTTAAATTGGATTCATCTAAAAAATCGTTCATATGTAAAGGTGCTGTAGTAAATATTCACGTTCTTTCTGGCATGCTGCAGAGATAGTTTTGAAACAGGTTTTATTGTATGGTCATATATATATTTATCTTACCTTCTATACATTTCCAGGAATATGATTGGTTAAAAGCGTCCGCGTGCAAACCGTGTATATTTGATATTAGGTTAGTAGGGAGGCGGGGCTTATCTCATACACGGTTAGTAGTGGAGTTACGTCCCTTTATATACCTTATTAGGTAAGAAGGGGGCGGAGCTTATTCTATACACGGTTAGTAATGGTGTTATGTCCCTTTATAAAATACAAAACGGTACTGAGAAAAAAATCTTAAAAGATCCAACAGACGAAGAAATTGATGATTAAGATTGAAACAAATTCATAAAACACATCTTGAAAAGGTTGGGATTCAAAATATCCCCTTAGTCTACTCCAATTTGGGAATAAAAATAAGAAGTGAGCACATTGTCTATTTTAGCACATAATTCACTTTTATTGTACATATCTCTCACGATTGCATGAAAATTACTACCTATGTTTGGCGGCAAAAACACACGTTTTTCAAAACGATGGATGGAATACAGGGCCGTAACTAGCCCTTTTTAATACTGAGGCAAAATATATTCGCCGAGCGTAGCGAGGCGAAAAAATTTTGGCGAGGGGTCTGGGGGCCGCTTAAGGCCCCCAGAAGCTCTGAGAAAAATAACGCAAAATCGTGCATTCTGAGCGTTTCCCGGACTCTTTCTTACATAGAAACGCAAATCATTTTTAGCTATTTTTTCGACAATATTCTGGTCTCAAAGCAAACACATAGATTCATTGATTTTTAAGACTTTAAAGTTTTATGGAAATTCAAACCATTAAAAGACCGATATGTAGGATAAAGCAAAAATCGTAATTCTCATAATCATTTATACCGGATCTGTCTGTCTTGTATTGTGCTGACTTGAGAGATTTTTATGCCCCACCTACGATAGTAGAGGGGCATTATGTTTTCTGGTCTGTGCGTCCGTTCGCCCGTCCGTTCGTCCGTCCGTCTGTCCCGCTCCAGGTTAAAGTTATTGGTCAAGGTAGTTTTTGATGAAGTTGAAGTCCAATCGACTTCAAACTTTGTACACATGTTCCCTAAGATATGATCATTAGTGCAGTAATATACGTTAAATACTAGTACTGCTCACGTCGACACTAGGGACCATATCATGCATGATCTTGTTTTACGGTATTTATGATTCTTTCATTATTGAAGACCCTCCAGCAAGATGAAGAACAGGAATAAAAACTTTGACCATTGATCATTTGTGTTTTTTTTCTATACATTGACATTGTGTGCGATTAGCTCCAGTGCACGTGTACTTCACATGTTAAAGGGTCTGAACACGACTTAATGCAAATTTAACCGTTGAATGTAGATTAGGTCATATGGCAATACATTGATGTTTTTTTCAACAAATGATTTGATACCGGGAATTTGGTGGTCTTACTTTAATTTAAACCATGTCAGCTATCTAGTTTTATCCACAGGCGCTTAGGTATATGATACAGTTATTTTATTTTTTATTTTTTTGTTGATTAAGATATTCAATTTTCCATATCTATAATAGATATCTATCACGTCTGTGCATATCTTACCTACAGAAAATATCTAATATATTTTGCATTGGGTATGGTTTTATATACAAGAAAGACTGACAGTTTCGTATTCTTTGATATCAAGTTTAATTCTCCATGCAGAAACGACCACTTTTATCTGTGTCCAGTAGCATCGTAGATTCTTAAAATATTTTCTCGCATAATGCCTGGACACCGGTGGACATGATGCAACATTACACAGTGTGACACGTTTACAATTGAAAATCAACACTCATACTAGTCATCGAGTAGGACAATAAATGAACAAAAGACAAACCCGGAACACAGAAGTACAAGCAATAGACCATCAACTCTGAAAACCAAAAGTAAAATAGAAACATGGATTACGAAAAATATGCAGGGGCGACATCAGAGAGTGAAGAGAACTTGCTTCTTGCAAGACACTTCAAGTTCAGTGAAAACAATTTGATATGAAGACAATCATATGAAACAATCTTTTTTTTTTTTTGAAATTTAAAACATGAGGCATTTGCCTCATTTGCCTCAATGTAGTTACGGCCCTGGAATAATGAAAACGGAAAAGATCGATCTTCAATCGGTCTTAAAAAGTCTACTTCCAGATGTCGATGTAGTTTTAAAAAGACCAATCTTATTTGAATCGATCTTTTTTCAAGTGTAAATGCTTAGATCGATCGCTTTTTTCAGGTGAATGTTATATTCAGATATGAAAATAAATCTGCGCATGTTCGGCGTGTTTAAAAATGATGGATGGAATATGAAAAGTAAACATGCATAGATTCGGGTTTTTTTTTTATTATCTTCTAAATTAATAAGTTCTATTTGTTAACTGTAAATCCTCATCTCCAAACGCATTGGCCGTTCGTTATTTAGCGATAGTCTACACACATATCTTTGTTTAATGACTTGTGATGTATGATCCAAAATAATGATTAATAAGTCCATACGAAATTCCAATGAACAAACTATTTTCTCAATGATATTGCAATGTGTTATAGTTCGCGCGAGATGCAGAATTTCCTTTACTATTCTAATTTTAGGATTATTTGTTTACGAAAGGTAATTTATGGTCAGATTGGTTCTTTTTATGTTGTAGTGTAAATGCATTGAATTAAATAAGATCGATCTCGTCTTTTAAGGATACATTTTTTTTTTTTAAATGCTTCCAGAACATAAGGATGTTTGCTGCTCAGTTTCAAAATAAATAAATTTTCATAAAACTAGTATATATTGATAGGGGATTAATTGAGGAATCATAATAGCAAATAAAATATTGGGGTCAATGTGCTTGTTTTCGAGAAATTAGCTATTAGAATTTTGGCGGGAAAATGTTCTCTCTTGACTTTTGGTAGCTTTATCATTGACCAGATAAAGTTCTACTAAACTATTAAAAAATAAATAAGATTTTATAAGACTTTTACAAATGGCTTATAATTATACATGTAAAAGATTTATAGAAAGAAAAATGGGGGTTCATGGGCAATTTTTTTTAAGGCATTCAAATGGATAAAACCAGAGGATTTCGAAAATCTGACAAAAATTCAAAAACATGACAAGCAAACATCCTTAACTTATATTTGACTCTTATAAATAAGTATCACATAAAATGTATAACTGTTTCAAATCCCACAATCACGGGAATAACTAAGTTCGGGTACATGCATGTTTTGTTTATCAAATGTGAATCAAACCTGAAAATTCGGTGTAAAAAATATTTTTGTAACTCGCAACTCGACTTTCTTAACTCACAACTCGACTTTCTTAACTCACAACTCGACTTTTGTAACTCGCAACTCTACTTTCCTAACTCGCAACTCGACTTTTGTAACTCGCAACTCGACTTTCGTAACTCGCAACTCGACTTTCCTAACTCGCAACTCGACTTTCTTAACTCGCAACTCGACTTTTATAACTCGCAACTCGACTTTCTTAACTCGCAACTCGACTTTCGTAACTCGCAACTCGACTTTTGTAACTCGCAACTCGACTTTTGTAACTCGCAACTCGACTTTTGTAACTCGCAACTCGACTTTCTTAACTCGCAACTCGACTTTCGTAACTCGCAACTCGACTTTCGTAACTCGCAACTCGACTTTTATAACTCGCAACTCGACTTTCTTAACTCGCAACTCGACTTTTATAACTCGCAACTCGACTTTCTTAACTCGCAACTTGCAACTCGACGATAAGAAACCCTCAATATTGTTTATCAGGTCAAGATCTATCTGCCCTGAAATTTTCAGATGAATTAGACAACCCGTTGTTGGGTTGCTGCCCCTGAATTGGTAATTTTAAGGAAATTTTGCTGTTTTTGGTTATTATCTTGAGTATTATTATAGATAGAGATAAACTGGAAACAGGAATAATGTTCAGCAAAGTAAGATTTACAAATAAGTCAACATGACGGAAATGGTCAGTTGACCCCTTTAGGAGTTATTGCCCTTTATGTCATTTTTTAACCATTTTTCGTAAATCTTAGTAATCTTTTACAAAAATCTTCTCCTCTGAAACTACTGGGCCAAATACTTCCAAACTTTAACTGAATGTTCCTTAGGGTATCTAGTTTGTAAATTGTATCCGAAGTTATGATCTATCAACAAACATGGTCGCCATTGGTAAAAATAGAACATAGGGGTCAAATGCAGTTTTTGGGTTATAACTCAAAAACCAAAGCATTTAGAGCAAATCTGACATGGGGTAATATTGTTTATTAGGTCAAGATCTATCTGCCCTGAAATTTTCAGATGAATCAGACAACCTGTTGTTGGGTTGCTGCCTCTGAATTGGTAATTTTAAGGAAATTTTGCTGTTTTTGGTTATTATCTTGAATATTATTATAGATAAAGATAAACTGTAAACAGGAATAATGTTCAGCAAAGTAAGATTTACAAATAAGTCAACATGACGGAAATGGTCAGTTGACCCCTTTAGGAGTTATTGCCCTTTATAGTCAATTTTTAACCATTTTTCGTAAATCTTAGTAATCTTTTACAAAAATCTTCTCCTCTGAAACTACTGGGCCAAATACTTCAAAACTTTAACTGAATGTTCCTTAGGGTATCTAGTTTGTAAATTGTATCCAAAGTTATGATCTATCAACAAACATGGTCGCCATTGCTATAAATAGAACATAGGGGTCAAATGCAGTTGTTGGCTTATAACTCAAAAACCATAGCATTTAGAGCAAATCTGACAGGGATCTATCTGCCCTGAAATTTTCAGATGAATCAGACAACCTGTTGTTGGGTTGCTGCCCCTGAATTGATAATTTTAAGGAAATTTTGCTGTTTTTGTTTATTATCTTGAATATAATTATAGATAGAAATAAACTGTAAACAGCAATAATGTTCAGCAAAGTAAGATCTTCAATTAAGTCAATTTGACCAAAATTGTCAATCGACCCCTTAAGGAGTTATTGCCGTTTAAAGACTTTTTTTCACAATTTGTTCATCATGTTGACTTACTTTAAAAAATCTTCTCCTTTGAAACTGCTGTATCAATTTCAGCCAAACTTAGGCTAAATGAGTTTCAGAGTATCTAGTATAACTTTTATATTTTATTTCCTTGTATGTCAAGAAACATAGCTCCTATGGCTAAAATAGAACATAGGAGAAAATGATTATTTTTTTTGGCTTTTGAAGAAAATAGGATGATCCAAAAAACATTTAAATAAATTGAAAAGCCAAAATAATCATTGATGAGAGATTTAACCAAAAGAATTAAGGTGAGCGATTCAGGCTCTTGAGAGCCTCTTGTTTTCTTGCTCATGGCTTGACCCATTATTTTAGAGAACTTCGCTTGTAGTACCTGCAGCTAACTGTTAAATATTTATTTTTCATAAAAGAACACTGACAATTCGCAAACACTTCCGACTACAAATAGCCGAGGCAGAGGCAGGGGCAGAGGCAGAGGAGGCAGACAAAGGAGAACGGGTAGAGGGAGAGGAGTGCGACGAGGTGGGGCAGTTGGAGAAGCGACAGATGGCCAGTCAAGACCTGTGAGAGGTCGAGGTCGAGGTGGAAGGGTTAGAGGTCGAAGAGGTGTGGGAGGTGGCGAGGCGGCACCAAACGTAGCTGATGCAGGACCTACCAGAGAAGCATTAGTGCAAGTAGGAATATAGTGTGCTCTCATAATATAAAATTTAGAAAAATATGTTTCAGATCCATTAGTTCCTTATAGTATAGAAAGTTCCGGCCTAGATTTGATTTCCTTTATATGCATTTTCTAGTGGAACTGAGCTTGTATCAATAAGTTTTTAGAACCATATATATCAGAAACTGCCATGACAAGACCGCACTAAAGGCACCTTAGGTTGTAATGAGATGCTGATTGTGATCATCCTTAAATGTACTCTAATGCCAAAATAATATAAATATACGATGTAGTATTATCGCCATTGACACAACTCTCCACTAGATACCAATGACGCAGAGGTCAACAACTAAAAAAAATGTTGCCCGTACGGCTTTTAATAATGAACAAAACCAATGCTTTATAGTTATCTCATAATTAATAGGCCCTTACTTGACAAATGTTAACCCTTAGACTGCTACGCGCGACTATTGTCGTTCCGATAAAGCAGTCCGCTACTGCTACGCGCGACTATAGTCGTTTCCGTACCTCGTTTGTTTACACAGTTACCATGGAATGGGCGGAGCCAATATTCATGAGATTGCGGCAGTTTCGACTTGTATGGATTCTGATTGGTTAAAAATCTGCGTTCTTTCGAGTGTCTCTTGACTTTAAATCAGGTATAACGATAAAACCGAAAGTGAAAATTTTTGATGAAAAAAGTGACAAAATGGCGGATATTATTTGGAGAAATGGCCAACACGTTCAGAAGTATTTCAATGATAACGATTTAACAGCGGCGGCCGATTGAAAAGGATTTGGACGAGAACAGAAGATATAATAGATGGAAATAGAAACATTCTATCAAAACTGCGAACAGAAGACTTTTAAAGCGAGAACCAGACCTTGTTCAAAATGGATGACATGAAACAGGATTTGCGATGTTTATCATTTCGCCTTTCAAATGTGAATCAATATTGACTGACATCGATAGATCCGAACATTACGTTTGTCAAGATTATTTATTGATGAAAGCTATAACAATGAACTTGTCGTATGAATATATTTGTACATGGAAGTAAAAGTCGGCGAAAAATACCGGAAAATATTTGCATAAAAAAGGCTGTTGGTCCGAGAAGAAACTTTTTTTTATCTGATAATCACAATGGAACTAGTTCTTAAAAGAGATTTTTAACTATATTGGTTCAATTCTGAAGTCATGGATACTTTTACATTGATGGATTCGTTAGGGAGCTACCATTTGATTTTTATGGGGGGGCTAGGATGAAAAATTTTGTCCTGCTTTTTTTTTTAGTTGTAATCTCTGTCCTGCCTTTTTATTTTTTACTCTATTCGGTCCTGCCTTTTTTTTTACTAGTTATCCTGACTTTTTTTACACAAATTGTCATCCTGCCTTTTTTTTTTACCAAGTTGCTCATCCTGCCTTTTTTTTTTACTCAAAACTCCTGTCCTGCCTATTTTTTTCAAATTTCATCCTAGCCCCCCCATAAAAATCAAATGGTAGCTCCCTTAATAAAACATGAAAAAAATAAGTTTACCTTTGTTTACCTCTATTTGCACCTGTACAGGTAAAAAATGACCAGAGACTCACACAAAAATAAAATAAATAAAAAATACAGAATCTAACAATACTTTTTTATATAACTTTTATTGATGAATATTCAATATTTACAAAGATACAGCAATTGTAAGTGAACATGTTTATTTCATCAGTGATTAAAATTTTATTCAGCAATACACAAAAGTACAATAGAAATGAATGCAGCAGTCTAAGGGTTAAACAATTGTAACGAAAAAACTAAGCATACGATTTATGTATCAAACAAATATCATTAACAAGAAACGACTTGTACTTATATGAGTTTAACTGTCCCTCTGGTATATGTCACCCCTCTGTTTTAACTACAGGTCCTGTATTTGGACAGGCACATACAGAATACGACGGGGTTCAAGGAAATTGTTGGATCCAAGCCATCACTTTCAAATAAATAAAACAAAGAAATAGCTTTGATAAGTTCTCAGTTTTTATGCCCCACCTACGATAGTAGAGGGGCATTATGTTTTCTGGTCTGTGAGTCCGTTCGTCCGTCGTACCGTCTGTTTGTTCGTCCGTCTGTCCCGCTTCAGGTTAAAGTTTTTGGTCAATGTAGTTTTTTATGAAGTTGAAGTCCAATCAACTTGAAACTTAGTATACATATGCCCTATGATATGATCTTTCTAATTTAAATGCCAAATTAGAGTTTTGAACAAAATGTTACGGTTCACTGAACATAGAAAATGATAGTGCAAATTTCAGGTTAAAGTTTTTGGTCAAGGTAGTTTTTGATAAAGTACTAGTCCAATCAACTTGAAACTTAGTATAAATGTTCCCTTTGATATAAAGATCATTCTAATTTAATGCCAAATTAGAGAACTTATTCCAATTTCACGATCCACTAAACATAGAAAATGATAGTGCGAGTGGGGCATCCGTGTACTATGGACACAGTTTTTCAGTATATTTTGTTTTACCTTTTCTTCTTTAACTGTACTTCTGCTTGTTGAATTTCATTTAAATATTTCATTTCACTATATGCCACTGGACGTTAAATAACACACTATCAATCAATCATTTTCATTATTTTATGTTGAAGGCCATGTATCAATGCAGTGTTTTGCTTGTATATTTTATATGTATTTCATGGACAAAAAAATATTTGCTAAGAAAATAAGAATATATCAATTATAAGGGTATTTCTTGTATTTTGCTATGACATTCATTATTAAAAAATGATTCTTGATCTTTCACTTTAAACAATCTTTTTTCTAGGAACATCTGAATAACATTTCAAATGATGATTTGAAAAGGATGGTAATGCGGATTTATCATCGGCAACCATCCATCATTTTGGACATTATTGATGCAAGGGACGCTGGAAATGGCAGTCCAGAAATACCATCAAACAGAGAGGTTCCGTCATGGTGCAAATGCAGTTTTTGCCGAGAAATGACCAATGAAATTGAGAAAGTGTGCTGCAAGCAGACACCAGTCAACTGTCACTCCCAACTAAGGGTTAGTGTTTTCACCATAAATAAAATTTTAAAAAATATTCTTATTATTACGATTGAAAGAATATTTTGTGTGGTTATTGAAATAGCTAAGAAAATGTGTTGTTTTTAACCGGATTTTTGTGACAAAAATGTCGGTTATTGATTTGGGGATGCTTGGCGGGCGGCCGGTCGGACGGGCGGGCGGGTGTCAATCAAATGTTGTCCGTGCATTAACTCATGAACCGTTCAACCAAAGCTTTTAAAATTTTAATATGTTGTTACTGACAGCTACATGTAAATGAAGGTCAAGTTCAATAATGGCCATTTTGACTTTTACCGTTCAGGAGTTATGGCTCTTTAAAGATTGAAAAATGGAGTTTCCAGTCGTGTCCGTGCATTTACGCATGAAGTGTTCTATCAAAGCTTCCCAAATTTTAATATGTTGTTTCTGGTGACAAAATGGAGGTCAAGTTCAATAATGACGATTTTGACTTTTACTGTTCAGTAGTTATGATTCTTGAAAGATTGAAAAATGGTGTTTCCAGCCGTGTCCGTGCAATTTCTCATGAACCATTCAACCAAAGCTTTTTCAACTTTGTTACTGATGAAAAAATAGAGGTTAAGTTCAATAATGACGATTTTGACTTTTACCGTTCAGGAGTTATGGTTCTTGAAAGATCGTAAAATGGTGTTTCCCTTCAAGTTGTTGCATTTACTCATGAACCATTCTTCTAAGCTTTTCAAATTTTAATATGTTGATACTGATGTCAAAATGGAGGTCAAATTTGATATGGACGATTTTCACTTCCACTAATCATCAGTAATGGTTCTTGTGATATTGCCAGGACACAAATACATTGTTAATAAATTCAGTTTGCTGTCGTTGTGACAGCCTCTTGTTTATGTTTGTCTTGCCTGCCTGGTTGTTGTCCATTTTTAGCTCACCTGGCCCAAAGTCGTTAACTTTTACAACCAGATGCTCCGCAGGGCGTAGCTTTATACGACCGCAGAGGTTGAACCCTGAACGGTTGGGGCAAGTATGGACACAACATTCAAGCTGGATTCAGCTCTAAATTTGGATTGTGATTAAATAGTTGACACAGCATAGGTTTCTGACACAGAATGAATGTGTTCTAATGAACTTAAAATTTTTGTTTTCTCTTAGAGCAATTCACTATCAGACTATGCTGTAGAATATTAATCCTCTCAAAAAAATGTTTGAAGAAATTTTCTTTTTATTTATGAAATTTCAAATGAGAAAAATTGAACCCAATTTTTTTTAATCACATCCCCCTTTCCCTTATTCCAAAACTAATCTCAATTAAAATTTCTAATGGAGTTTGCAACAATAACTACTCATTTAAATACATCATAAAAGATGTAAAAAAAACTGCTTGTTATCACTGAATGGTAAAGATTATTTTAATTTATCAGTTGGTAGTAAAAAGTGAATATACATTGTATATTGTATATAACAAAGATTTAAGTTGATTCTGGACAAAGAAAGATAACTCCAATTAAAAAAAAATCTTGCTATTTCACAATATTGTACAATTAGATATTTCTTGCTTACTATTCTGGAAAAAGAAAGATAACTCTAATTAAAAAAAAATATGCTATTTCACAATATTGTGCAATTAGATATTTCTTGCCATTGCACAATACTGTACAATTGAAAAGACTTGCTATTGCACAATACTTAATATAATAGTTTTAGATCCTGATTTGGACCAACTTGAAAACTTGGCCCATAATCAAAAATCTAAGTACATGTTTGGATTCAGCATATCAAAGAACCCCAAGATTACAATTTTTGTTAAAATCAAACTAAGTTTAATTTTGGACCCTTTGGACTTTAATGTAGACCAATTTGAAAACAGGACCAAAAATGAAGAATCTACATACACAGTTAGATTTGGCATATCAAAGAACCCCATTTATTCAATTTTTGATGAAATCAAACAAAGTTTAATTTTGGACCCCGATTTGGACCAACTTGAAAACTGGGCCAATAATCAAGAATCTAAGTACATTTTTAGATTCAGCATATCAAAGAACCCAACCGATTCATTTTTTGTCAAAATCAAACTAAGTTTAATTTTGGACCCTTTGGACCTTAATGTAGACCAATTTGAAAACGGGACCAAAAGTTAAGAATCTACATACACAGTTAGATTCGGCATATCAAAGAACCCCAATTATTCAATTTTGATGAAATCAAACAAAGTTTAATTTTGAACCCTTTGGGCCCCTTATTCCTAAACTGTTGGGACCAAAACTCCCAAAATATATACCAACATTCCTTTTATGGTCATAAAGCTTGCGTTTAAATTTCAGAGATTTCTAATTACTTATACTAACGTTATGGTGCGAAAACCAAGAAAAATGCTTATTTGGGTCCCTTTTTGGCCCCTAATTCCTAATCTGTTGGGACCTTAACTCCCAAAATCAATACCAACCTTCCTTTTGTGGTCATAAACATTGTGTTTAAATTTCATTGATTTCTATTGACTTAAACTAAAGTTATTGTGCGAAAACCAAGAATAATGCTTATTTGGGCCCTTTTTTGGCCCCTAATTCCTAAACAGTTAGAATCAAAACTCCCAAAATCAATCCCAACCTTTCTTTTGTGGTCATAAACCTTGTGTCAAAATATCATAGATTTCTATTAACTTAAACTAAAGTTATAGTGCGAAAACCAAGAAAATGCTTATTTGGGCCCTTTTTGGCCCCTAATTCCTAAAATGTTAGGACCAAAACTCCCAAAATCAATACCAACCTTCCTTTTGTGGTCATTAACCTTGTGTTAAAATTTCATAGATTTCTATTATCTTTTACTAAAGTTAGAGTGCGAAAACTAAAAGTATTCGGACGACGACGACGACGACGACGCCGACGCAGACGACAACGCCAACGTGATAGCAATATACGTATAAAAATCTTCTCCTCTGAAACTACTGGCAAAAATTTAACCAAACATGGCCAAAATCATCATTAGGGTATCTAGTTTAAAAATTTTGTTCGATGACCTGGCCATCCAACCAAGATGGCCACCACGGCTAAAAATAGAACATAGGGGTAAAATGCAGTTTTTGGCTTATAACTCAAAAACCAAAGCATTTAGAGAAAATCTGACAGGGGTTAAATTGTTAATCAGGTCAAGATCTATCTGCCCTGAAATTTTCAGATGAATTGGACAACCCGTTGTTGGGTTGCTGCCCCTGAATTAGTCATTTTAAGGAAATCTTACTGTTTTTGGTTGTTATCCTGAATATTATTATAGATAGAGATAAACTGTAAACAGCAATAATGTTCAGCAAAATAAGATTTACAAATAAGTAAACCTGACCGAAAGGGTCAGTTGACCCCTTTAGGAGGTATTGCCCTTTATAGTCAATTTTTACCCATTTTTCGTAAATCTTAGTAATCTTTAAAAAAAAGATTCTCCTCTGAAACTACTGGGCCAAACTAATCCAAACTTGGCCACAATCATCTTTAGGGTATCTAGTTTAAAAATTGTGTTCGGTGACCTGGCCATTCAACCAAGATGGCCGCCACGGCTAAAAATAGAACATATGGGTAAAATGCAGTTTTGGGCTTATAACTCAAAAACCAAAGCATTTAGGGCAAATCTGACATCGGTTAAATTGTTTTTCAGGTCCAGATCTATCTGCCCTGAAATTTCCAGATAAATATGACAACCCATTGTTGGGTTGCTGCACCTGACTTGGTAATTTTAGGGATATTTTGCTGTTTTTTATTATTATCTTGAATATCATTATAGATAGAGATAAACTGTACAGCAATAATGTTCAGCTGAGTGAGATTTACAAATAAGTCATCACGACCGAAATGGTCAATTGACCCCCGAAGGAGTTATTGTCCTTTATAGTCAATTTTTAACAATTTTTCATAAAAAATGTAAATTTGTACTAACAGTTTCCTCTGAAACTAATGGGCCAAGTTCATTATAGATAGAGATCATTGTATAAAGGAGCAACAATGTTCAGTAAAGTAAGATTTACAAACACATCACCATCACCAAAACACAATTTTGTCATGAATCCATCTGCTTCCTTTGTTTACTTTAATATTCACATAGACCAAGGTGAGCGACACAGGCTCTTTAGAGCCTCTAGTTTTTAGACTTGTATAGATCTTAGACAATAGTGGTTAATGTGACCTTTTGTATAAATTGTATATTTCTGACCTTGTGCAAGCATAACCATTTTAAATACAATTATTGTACTAACAATTTTCAACCATCAAAATAATGGATTTGGTGTTTAGATAAATATTCTCTACATCTCAATAAAAAAAGCTTACTTTTATTCTCCATTATAATGTATATAAAATTATCAGTGTCATTCCTTTGTAGGAGTTTAACACTGTGGTGTTAGGTGAGCTGGTCCTGGAGGTTGCCAGACGAATGAGGGAGGACCTGATGATTGATCCTCATGACAACAATTACAACAGAGGGAATAGGCATGCTGCATATAGGCAGTATGTCCTATGGATCCATGGTTACCTTGGAGCAGGCAACAGGCGGGTTATACCAAGCTGTGTTGTTTGGAAGATAAGGGAGAAATACCCTGATCCAGTTGGCCAATATGTTGGATTTGAACCTGGTCCACTTGGCTAAACTTTTTTTATTTATTTCAATACAATTTTCATTCCTGAATTGTTATTTCTTTATATTACTGAACAATCAAATCATGACAAGAACAATTAAACATGACAGACAATACAATATGGTAAAAATTATTATTACTTATTATTTATCATGGATGTTACAGTTCACAAACACTATAATTAAACACAGATCATTGATGATACAACTATGGCAGGTAAACCATGAACAAAATGTAGTATTGCATTATCTCAAAGTTTATAACAAATTGTAAATAAACTGCTTTGCTAAGCACAGCAGGATACGCCCTGAAAGGTCCAACCCTGAACAGTTGGGTCGAAAATGCACACAATATTCAAGTTTGATTCGGTCCTAATTTGGATTGATATTAGATATTTTAAATATGTTTCTCAATAAATGTACTCAAAGAGCTTGAAATTGGTTATAAGAATTGAAATTACATGCAATTAAAGATTTCTTGCTTTTGTGCAATACACTGTGCTGTTGCGCAATATTTAGTTAATTTGTTTTCAAACTAAAGTTAAATTAATTCTCAATTTTTTACTATTTATAGAAATTATTGAAATTAAATTGAAACTTTCATCAGTAGATATAAACAATTCCCTAAAGTTTCATGGAAATGCTGACAGCATGTTTGAGTTATCAGAAAACTCTGCAATCCCACCTTTTTCAATGAGTAAAACTCCATTACTCAGAAATGATGAATTTAAAATTTACAAAATTATAAAGGGAGCTTACTTCATTAGATATATCAAATTCACCAAATTTTCATAATAACTGCCGAAAACATTTCTTTAAGTTCTTGTCTGAATAATGGAAAATCACCCTTTTTATGAATAAAACCCTATAATTTGCAAACGTAAAATCAAAAATTTATAAACACCAAAATGGACCTCACATCAATAGACATAAACAATTCACCAAGTGTTATCAGATGAATTCTTGAAGACATCATTTTAATTAATTATTCAAAGGACTGTACATATAGTCAATAGTTTTGTCAGGGTCTTCTTTGTTCGACCTTGCTTTTTGTTCAAGGGAAATTTGGTGTGTGGGAGGTGGAGGAATTGGAGCAATGTTCCTCTTAATTCTTCTAGGATCATCAGCCTCCAACACAACATTCCTGGTCATCCCAACTTCATCATTCAAGCGTGCAGTTAAAATACTGTGAATAACATCCGAAAGATGTGGATATCTGTTCTTTTCTTTTATCTCCTGAACAGACCATCTTGACGATTTCTTGTTGAAACCTCTCCTCCATCTGAAGATAAAATCATTAAATATGATTCCTTATCTCAGTGCAAATATCTACATAAGATTTAACAAGAGTGCACACCTAAAGTGTCTCATTTTCTTTACTCATAATTGATATTATGTTGAAAGTCCTAAATATAAATCTTTACTACAACCAGCACATAAACATGACTGCAACAAAATTCAGACGCTCAACAAAAATTAGTGGTATTATAGCCATCTAGACTAGTATCCACCAATTTACAAGGACACAGATGTAAATTGACCATATGTAGAAATGCATTGTATGACTATTGTTGATGTGACTTTTAGTATATTTTCACCCTAACACACAATATCAACCACATATTAAAAAATTTTTTGGTCTTTTTATAATTTCTGTGATCTCAAAATACATATACCAATTTGTGGCTTTGACCAAGAATTGACAGATCAATAAACACTAAATTATAGTATGAGCAGAACACATTTTCTTGGTTTATTTTTTGGAATAAATACCTTGGAGTTCCATCATTTTTTGTAAGAGAAGGTCTACCAACATGGATGTTATGATCCAAAGCAGCTAACCGATTTCTAACTCGGTACACAGGTGGAGTATAGGCATGTCTTTTTGAAGTATAAGCTAAAATAAGGTTTTGGAATGATTCCAAATCTGAGGTGCTCCTGGGAAAAAAAATTGTGAGAATATTGTCAATTGGAATGTAACCCCATTAATATGTTGAACATAAAGTAATTATAAGACTACATACAAAATGTTTAGTTGTCTTTTCCATTTTCAAAAAGCATAGAAACCAAAAACAGTTGAAGATTATACTACAGAAAAAAATAAACTTGCCATAATGGGTCTGCATATTCATTATCTGATATTTTTTGGTTTACCTAAGTTCTGTATAGAACAGTTGTGGCCTAAGAGCAATTACTAACACAGAGTTAAAGACTGACCCAACATTTTTATACAGTTGAGCACACCACCAGTTTTTTATGTATCTGCATATCAAATTTTATCAACCCAAGTTCAATGGTACAAAAGCAATGTGCCATACAGACAATCACACAACGTACATACCCCCTTACTTTATTGGCAGGGGCATACAAATACAATATAATATTCCTAGATTTACACAATTGTTCATAAGTACTGTTTTTGATGTTAGAATATTTAATAATGATCAAATGAAATTCACACATACCTGCAATTCAAATAGTAAGGTATGTTTTTAATGAGCCTGGCATCCATAACAATGCTTCGTAATGCTTTATGAGCATCTGATCCTTTTACCATATATGATTTTTCCCTTTCTTCAGGCAATGGTCCATGGTTGCATTTGTTGTTGTGAAATGTGTCATCATAGGACAATATCCAGATGTGCTCATTTACCACATGGTGTAAAATTCCAAACCAAGTGCACTGAAATAGTTTTATAAACTATTGTAGATGATTCAAAACTACAGATTAACCATTATACGATTGTTTAATACTTTAAAACCAATCTTTAATCAGAAGAAACTTAAGTAGAAATAATGTAAATGAACAATAACATGCAATTGAGCTATTTTAAATTTGAAGAGGAAAAAAATATTGGGTATACATGATTGAGACAGCAACCAAACACAAAAAGCATGCACTAAATACAAATAGATGGCAACATACAGTAATGTACATTGATACAGAATGTAGTTGTCAATACTTTTGATAGAATCAAACAATAGTTTAAATAACACTCCAATCTTTATTTCATACGTATTTGATGGAATTGCTGTAATAAGTTTTAGTTGTTTTTCAGAACTTTTTTCCAGATAGATTTTTTAAGTGGTAAACTAACCTTAAATTCACCAGGGCTTTTACTAACAGATGCACAATGCCAATAATGATTTATAATTTCTCTTGTCCACTCTAATAATGGTTTGTTTTTCTTCCCTTTTTCCTGAGACATCTGAAAGTATAAAGCATTATTCATAAATCTATAAAGAGTTCAAGGATTACAAGATTAAACATTTGCTTCCGATTAATTTCTGATATATGTAAATTTAATAAGATTTTTAATATGTCTAGTTTTTTTTATGGAAAACAGAATTTTACTCTTGTATGTTATACTCAATATGTATCAGTATATTATACACTGTTAAATCTGATTTAAAGATAAATTGAAAGCCATATTATGTTTTAAAACAATTGTCTTTTATAAAGTTATACATGTAGTAATTTATTTGATTTACATTAAATAAATGTTGAATGTATGCCACCACTTGCATAGAACATTATAACTGGAAAAAACTTATATAATAATAATACTTTATTTCCGTAAGCAAATACAGCTTATTGGATTTACACAATATAAATATCCAATAGATAATATACAGCATAATATAACATTTATACACAAATTATACAAATCAATGAAAGAATTAAGCGGAGTATGACATATAGACATATTAAACTAAAAATAAACATTTGAATAATTAACCAATACGTGCTTTTTCTGCAGAAAATAAATATTTTCCTAGGTTGTTTAGCTCTTTGACATTTCTTACAGATAACAGTTGTACTAATTTAAAAGTAGATGGTTTCTCATAATAATAACTCTTTAAATATTTACATCTGATGTCGTTATATTTATCACATTCTAAGATAAAATGATACTCATCTTCAATAGCATTTTTATTACACATGCTACACAAACGTTCATTTCTGGCTATATTATAGTATCTACCTGTTTCTATACATAGTTCATGAGCATTTATTCTATAACTAGTAATATAAGATCTATACAAACTGTTTAATGGACGACTAAGGTAAAATTGCATAGTGTGGCCATCATGTAAATACTGATACAAAGTACATTTCGACGAATTTTCAAAATATGATAAACCTTCAGATATATCATTATCTATTACTCTTTGTTTAAATTCACTCAAAAATAAATCACTGTTTCTTACTCTCTGTGAAAACCAAACATCACTGAAACCATATTTACATAATATATCTCGTATCTTACAAGACCAATTTAGCTTGTCATTTGGCTTCACACAACTAGATTCGTACATATCTTTATATACATGTTTTAAAATACAGTTCTCTGTGTCTAACAATCTCAACCAGTAAGTTACCATTTTCACATATCTATTTACATACAAGGGCACTCTGCCCAACTCAAAATATACCATGTTATTAACAGTTCCTTTTCTAACTTTTAAAATTCTTTTCATATAATATAAATGCAATTTTTCTATATCTTCGGCTTTATGAATGCCCCATACTTCACTGGCATAATTCATTATACTTGTAACATAAGTATCAAATAAAGATAGTAAAGTTTCTATATTAAAAAAATCATCATCTGTTTTGCTAAGTAAGCTGAAAGTAGCTTTTCTACCCTGTTCAGTTAGTGTCTTTTGTGTTACAGTAAATATACCGTTATAATTAAACAATAAACCCAGGTAAACAAATTCATTACATACTTCTACTATGTTACCATTTAAATACCATTTTTCATTATCTTTTATTTTACCTCTATTACGAAAAATTACAATTTTTGTCTTACTTAGATTTATATGTAGCCCATACTGTGTTGAACACTCATTCACAGTATCTATCATTTTTTGTAACTCAATTACACTTTCACTAAAAAGAACTGTATCGTCTGCATACATGAACAAATATAAATTTAACATTCTGACTTCATATGGCTCAATACCCTGTTTGATTAATTCTATTTCTATATCATTTACATAGAGCGAATATAAAAAAGGAGATAATGACTCCCCTTGCATCAATCCTGCGTTACAACTAAAAAACTCTGAAAACTGACCATCTAACTTAACACATGTTTTCAATTTAGAATACATAGATTTAATTAAACACAATAGATTACCAGTTATTCCACACTTAAGCATTTTTTGCCATAAAATAAGATGTGAAACGCTATCAAAAGCTTTGACATAATCAACAAAGCAACAATATAACCGTTTTCCTTTACGTAAAGATTTAGCTATAACAGAATGAAGAGCAAAGATTGCGTCCCTTGTACCATATCCTGGAATGAAACCGAATTGCGCATCTGTCAAAATACTGTTTTCTTTACACCATTTCATCAATCTAGTATGTATCACCGATGTGAATAACTTTCCAACGTGAGAAACCAGTGATATTCCACTATAGTTACCCGTATCATTCATCGAGCCTTTCTTGAATAGTGGTACTAATACGCTAGTAACCCATACTTCTGGGAACCATCCTGTACATAATATAACATTAAAAAGCTTGCACAGTAACGGTAAAAGGACAGTTTTACACTCTTTAATAAATTCATTTAAAATATTGTCATATCCTGGCGCCTTTTCACGTTTTAGTTTCTTCACACATATGTCTATTTCTTGTTCTGTAAATGGGCGATCTAATTCTGAATAAACCACATCATAGTTTTCATCATTTACTTGACCGTCTATAATATTGTCTTTTGATACTAAGTTCTTGAAATGTGCGACAAAGTCATCTAATGTTAAATTGCTATTTAGTGTTTTTCTTTTTCTTCGAAATTTTCTGTAAAAGTATTTTGGGTTGGTTCTTCTCATCGAACTAAACATATCTCCTCTCTGGGTTTTGTAACGCCTTTTTAAAGTTTTTTCCATACGCTTAAATCTTTGTTTTGAAATATTTAAGTAAAGTCTATTTTCCTCACTACTGCATAAATTAAACTGTGATAATGCTCGTTTGTTAGTCCGGTATAACTCTTTACATTCGTCACTTATCCACGGCTTATCTCGGTTAAAATCAGTTACTCCTAAATTTCGTTTTTTGCCGTTACAATAATCACACTTAACAGTTTTAATCACTTCTCTTTTTGTGTATTTTTCTGTAATGTTTAAAAAAATGTCGTTCGTTTCAGCCACAATTTCGTCAATATTGTCCGTTTCATTCATTCTATTCACAAGATCGCTTATTTTATCTGCACTAGCACAAAGGTCTCTCTTTACATCTTCTTTATACTCTTCATTCCAGTTATAGGTATTATATTTTATAATTTTACATGAACAAAAATCAGTTAATGATAATCCTTTCAGTTTGAAATCAATAATTAGAGGAGCATGACATGAAAATGTATTAAAATTACCAATCATAAAATTATTTACTATAGAAAAAGATTCATGAGATAATAACACATAGTCAATAACGCTACAACCATTTTTATTTTGAAATGTAAATTTACCACTGCTTTTCCCGAACCGTCCATTACATACTCTAACCCCAGACGATTTACACAAGTCCAAAATCTTTCGACCAAAAGTGTTAGCAGGCTTGATGTCCTCAGTAGTTCGCTCACTCGGTAAATCGGGTGTGTAATCAATAAAACCACTTATATCACTTTGTAATTGAGTACTCAATAGATCATGCCCTATAAAGTCGTTTGCTTTACCAATTCGTCCATTCAGGTCACCAATTATAGCAATGTTACCTAATGCACCATAATGCTCTATATGTTCCTGTAAAACTTCAAATACGTCACAGTCATATTTGCGGTAAAATATATTTTTATCTGGTGGTACATATATAGCACATAAATATAAATCTTTACAATCAAACATAATAATATTGCTTATTTTCAACCATATCATACTGTCTGCACAACATTTTAAGACCTCAAGATACGAATTTAACCACTTTTTATAAAAAACAATAACACCGCCTCCATTGCATTTCTTCCTTTGCACAAAATGTTTTTCGTAACCTGCTATCTCAAATTCTTTTGGGCATTTAACCCAACATTCGTTAAAACATAATATGTCATAATCAGCAATTTCATGTTGAAATTCGGCGTCGGCTAATTTTCTTATCAAACCTTTAGAAATGTTCCAAGAACATACTTTTAATGAATATTTAACGATTTCTTTTCTGTTTTTATTTGTATCATCCCCCGCTAATTCCTATTCATCGTATAAAATTCCCTCAACGTATAACTTGTCCCCAACCAAGTACGCAGTCTTCTTTTCTTTTCGTTTTTCCAACATTACCGGTATTAACTTTTTTCGTTTGGCTAACACTTCTTGTGGATATTGTGGACTAATTCCGAAATCTGACCCCTTTAGTCTTTTTGATGACTTTCGTACCATCTCGCGGTCACTGTACTTAGAAAATTTTACCACTATTGGCCTAGGTCTACTTTCTCCGACTTTTTTTTTACCAAGTCTGTACGCTTTTTCTAATTTAAGGTTTGCTTTGGCATTTTCAATTTTCAATGTTTGTTCACAGAAGTCTAAAATTATGTCTAAACAGTTTTCTTGTATGTTTTTCTTTCCTTCTCCGATATTACCTTCATCTACATTACCCTGAGCCCCGTTCGTCTCCATTTCTACATTAACTATTTTTTCTTCAATTGCAAAAAACAAAAGATTGTTCCTCAAGTTTTGCGCCTCAACACCTGCTAATCTCTCCTTCACTGAATTACTGGTAGTTTTTGATACTTCAAAACTTTTTGTCAGAGTTTGAATTTTAGCTTTTATCGATTTGTGTTCATCTTTAATGTCTGACATAAATGCCGCACTATGTTCCAATACACTTATTCTTTCTTTACATGTAATTATTTCGGTATCGACATTGCTAAATTTCTGTTCAAAATTATTCAATCTGTGTTCAATAGAATCCAATTTATTGAGTTTGATTTCAATATTGTCTACTTTACAACATAAAGTTTTTAGCATTAACTCAATATCACACGTATTTTGAAGCTGCTGTGGTGTTGGAGGGGGAGGCGGGCTTGTGAAAGGATGTGGGTACTGTTGGAACTGTTGTACAGGCGTAAAAGGGTATGCCACATTTGGAGTACTGGACTGAATTGGCGTGTATTGATTGTAACCTTGATTCATAGTATTAATTTGATCGTAACTATTCGTTGGTGAACTGTTATTAAATGTACTCAACGTATTTTTAGTAAACACTACCTTGTTTTTGTCACTCTTTCTTTTAACTGTACTGTTTGTAAACAAAGAACTGTCTGAAGTAGAATTTCCTGATGAATTATTTCCTTTATCTGGTGTCGATCGCTTCAGTTTCTTGGTTTTTCGTTTTGTCATAACTTGTGTCAAGATAGAACATCCAACAAAATCATAATAAATGCTGTATAAATCCAATTAATTCAACTTTTTCAAGAAATTTTTTAACAAGAAAATTTCACTGCCACCATACTGGCGCATTAAATAAATGTTGAATGTATGCCACCACTTGCATAGAACATTATAAATGGAAAAAACTTAATAAGAACTTTAAAATTAAAGATAGCTGAATTTGTACTTCATATGAGTTCTGTGGTTACTTAGTTTCATAACATTTAGTTGATTCAAACTGAAGTTAGACAAGGGTAAAACTTAAATGTCCCCTCTGACAATATATATATGTTCCGGACCATATGAGTATTTGGACCATACGCGTATGGTCATGACCATATGCGTATACTCATATGGTCCGACCATACGCGTATGGTCCGACCGTACGCGTATGGTCGGACCATATGAGTATTATACTCATTTGGTTATTAACGGGCCGGACCATATAAGTATTTGGACCATATAGATATTTTTTTCAAATATACAATAGAAATAATACAATAAACTTTATCTTAAAAACAAATGTGTTTATAAAAAAAATGTATTAATTTTACATGTCAAAAGTTACATAAACATTAAATATTGATGCCACAGTCAGTTGATCTTAGTTTTTATCGCTAATTGTATTCATGTATGCTTTTGTATACTTAGAATGACATGCACGCGGTACCATACATGTAGCTTTTCTGTAACTGCTTGTTTTGGCTGCGTGCAGTGATATCGACTCGGACAATTCGTGAGGTGTCTACGGTGTTTTTGAGAAACTCTAGATCTCCAATATCGTAAAATGAATATCACAGATCAATTTAAATCAAGGCAGTGGCTATTTCATGGCTCTTAAATGCTAGTTTACCGTCTTATAATTAAGATTAAATAGAAGTATAGAAAAAAAAAACAGAAAAAAATAAAGAAACATACACTTTTAATATTTTACTTATCAAAAATGTTTAAAAAAATAACACGATCTTTAAAAAATATCATGATCCTTGCCGGTGATGTCACCTACTTTAAACAATAAAATTCCTTGTACAATATGTTCATTTAATTTTGGCATATTTTTATAATTGTACTTACAAATAGTAAGTAAATTTAATATTAACTCAATCGTAACTACTCGGCCATTCTCGCTACGCAGTACAATAGCTATTCTTCGTGCAACCAGAAAGGCCGAGTTGTTCCGATTGAATATTAACTGTGTGAAACTGTTTTTTTTAAATAAGTTTTTTTAATATATATAATAAAATGACATTTTAGTGACGTATAATAACCAGAAGGGTCACACCTATTGCCCTAATGAAGAGTTTAAAAGTATACGTGTTGATTACCCCGACCATACGCGTACGGTCCGACCATACGCGTATGGTCGGACCATATGAGTATATACCCATATGGTCATGACCATACGCGTATGGTCCAGATACTCATATGGTCCGGAACATATACAATATTAAATGCAAACCTTTAAAATCTTTTTTCCAATATTCTTTGTGCCATGCCAAATGTCGAAAGAGTGTTTAATATTAGCATACTGTGGTTTTTCTGGAAAATAAAAATGTTTTTTTTAATCAATATTAATATATATTGAACAATGTTAAAGCATTTAGGTCATGTAGGTGACCAGTCTTCATTCCTTTTTTAACTTAATTTGGTGAGAAGTTAATTGACTGTATCACTAGCCTGTCAAAAGTTAGTATTTGGAGTAATCACTGTGCATGTAGCATGGCATTTAACTCCTAATATAAATTGAATAATATTATTAATTATCCTGCCTTAGGTAGCACTCCACAGTTAGGTGTGTAGTTTCGCATTTTGGCCCCTGTGGATTTTTCAAATATGAGAGCTAGTGTGCAATAAAATTCATTTTTGGATAGCTGAGTATTAAAATAGCCTTTGTATTGGGTTTATATGAACATCAAGGTTATGTAATGTATGTAATATAGGCTGTTTTCTGTATGACAGTCCGTATTTGCATGTCCATACCATACATTGGTCCGGCAATTATTGCAATGTTTTTTTCCAACTTTTTATCGCACAAACTTTGTGATTGGATTTTACGAAAAAATGAGGCGAAAGACACCCAATTTTTATTTGATCATAAGGAAGATTTTAGAAAACAGTTTCTAAAAAGGTATCACTCAAAGGCATTGAAATTCTAGTTTGATCCAAATTTTGGGGGGATATATGACATGTTCACCCCCCTTTTTGCAATATTCTATGGTAAATAAATGCAGAATGTTGCCATGGATGCACATGAAAGGAATTAACTTTCATCCTTTTAACTTTTGAAAATTGAATCTATGGAAGATACTGATTACATACATATGCACATGTACAACACAAACAGTTAGGTTAATGTATTAGAAATCAAGGAATAGGAGATGATAAAACATTTTGCGGCTCATTTTTAACTTTATTTTCTAACTGTGGAGTGCTACCTTATGGCACATCAGAAAGCACAGAAATGCACTTTTAAAGATAAGATTGACCACAAATCTTTAGTCTTTTATGTTCTTGTTTTAGTTCTGAAGGTAAAAAAACTGCTAGGAATGCAATTTATGTTAATTTTATTGTTTACTGTCCTTAGCAACCAAGTATACACATTTTGACACTTAGACATGTTGCGGTCTTAAATTTTTACTCCGTAAGCTTTGCCCTTGTAACCAAAGATTGCGCTTTATATGATAATCTCAGAATGTATCGCTTTATATTTTTGAATGCGAATAAGTCAAATAAACATTTTTAGCAGGATTTTATATTATAATTTGGCATTAATTAAATTTAATGATGCCAGTACTGTTAGAAATTTATACCCTGCTTGAGAGCTTCTAAACCAAGGTTAGGTATGCTATTCACAGCAAAAATTACCTATAAGTGCTTTCAAACACCTAAAATTTGTACAATTTGTCCTCTTATAAGGTAATTTTATAATTTCAAATAAAAAAAAGGGGAAAGTTTTAGAAATTTACCCCAAAAATGAGACAGACTTGGGGTTTTTCACTATGATCCAGCATTTACTTTTAAATCACTTTTTGTCGCGTTTCAACATCAACTGCTAACCTTCATAAAATCTTTATTACTGAACCAATTTTAAAAACTAAGGTACCACTTTCATCGTAACAGCTAGTAGAACACAGAAAATATAAAAAATGTTGATGCAGAAGGGGAAAAATTTCACCTTAAGGTAGCACTCCACAGTTAGGTGTGTAGTTTCACATTTTGGCCCCTGTGGATTTTTCAAATATGAGAGCTAGTGTGCAATAAAATTCATTTTTGGATAGCTGAGTATTAAAATAGCCTTTGTATTGGGTTTATATGAACATCAAGGTTATGTAATGTATGTAATATAGGCTGTTTTCTGTATGACAGTCCGTATTTGCATGTCCTGCTCCATACCATACATTGGTCCGGCAATTATTGCAATGTTTTTTTCCAACTTTTTATCGCACGAACTTTGTGATTGGATTTTACGAAAAAATGAGGCGAAAGACACCCAATTTTTATTTGATCATAAGGAAGATTTAAGAAAACAGTTTCTAAAAAGGTATCACTCAAAGGCATTGAAATTCTAGTTTGATCCAAATTTTGGGGGGATATATGACATGTTCACCCCCCTTTTTGCAATATTCTATGGTAAATAAATGCAGAATGTTGCCATGGATGCACATGAAAGGAATTAACTTTCATCCTTTTAACTTTTGAAAATTGAATCTATGGAAGATACTGATTACATACATATGCACATGTACAACACAAACAGTTAGGTTAATGTATAAGAAATCAAGGAATAGGAGATGATAAAACATTTTGTGGCTCATTTTTAACTTTATTTTCTAACTGTGGAGTGCTACCTTAGATCAGACTCCTTGATCCTTTCTTGTCATATCACATTCATCAGCATGTTAAATTTTATATTGATAAAAGTGCAATTTAATTTGGTGTACTTACTCATCAATGCTCCAATCTGTGGGTGTGCATCAGTTACAACTTCTTTAATATTTAACCCAGCATCTGTCATTATCTTCAAACCTTTTTCAAAACAGCCTTTCTCCAGACTAGTACTTTTGCCCTCAGTCATCCTTTTGTCCATAGTTATAATACATAATATCTTCTTTGTTTCCATCTCCATAAATGTGTAAGTGCAGTATTGTGCACAATGACCTGGGCTATCCATTCTACCATCCCCTGAAAAATAAACCAGAAATCAGTTAAAGAAGACCAGTACCAGAAACAAATGAAGATATTGATATACATGTAATCTTATTAATTGTTTCAATAAATTTTTTATAATTTGTTCCTATTAAATATTATGAAAAGGAAGCTAAATATAGTATGCATTTGCCATTGGTTTTGACTTTTAGTTTTATACATAATAGAAATATTTTTTATATCCATTGATGCTCAGTGTCAACACTTACATATCATTCATATTTTGTCCCTATATCCCTTAACATTTGATGAATTGCTGTCTCATTTGTAATTTCACCACATCTCCTTTAGTCTCTATCATTATTCACAGGCCAGTGAAAATTTTGTAAAGAAATAGCCAAATCATAACCCATATAAAGTTAAAGAAATTGTACAGACTAGCGTTCTTGCATATAAGTCAAATGCTTGTTTAAAGACAGTTGTGATTTATATATATGTCATGTATGTCAAAGTCAGTCAAACTAATATATTTACCCAGTACAACAACTTCTTTTCCTTGAAACTCTGTATAAATATCATCAAGATGCTTCTGCCAAAACTTGTCAATTGATGGTACAATGTATGATCTCTGCATTTTATGAAATGTGGAAGAACTCACTATAGGAAGGCCCAGTATTTTGCAAAACAATTCAATTTTTTGGAAATTGTTTCCTGACAAAACTGTTGCAGAGGTTAACATTAAATCTCCACAATGCATTCTTCTATTTAAGAGTGGTTGAGAACACCACTTATTTAGTATATGACCTCCTTTGCACACCTAAAATTGCAATAAAATGGATTGAACATATGAACATATTGTGAAGTAATTGACAATTTTTATATACATGTAAATTTTACACTAAGAATGAATGAAAATGAAAAATCATGGAAAATAATTAACAAGCAGTTGTGAAATTGAATGCAAAATTTGTTCCTAAATAACAGTGAATTAATTTAAGCTTTAAACAAGAATGTGTTTATAGTACACATATGCACCACTCACACTATCATTTTTTTTTTATGTTCAATGGAACGTGAAAATAGGGTCAAAACTCATACCATATGGTGAACATATGTACTAGGTTTGAAGTTGATTGGACTTGAACTTCGACTTGAAGCGGGTCAGACGGACAAACAGACAAATGGATGAACAGAAGAACAGATGAACAGACAAACAGATGAATGGATGCACAGACTAGAAAATATAATGCCCCTTTACTATTGTAGGTGGGGCATGAAAATTGCATTAATTGTCTTGGTCTATGATGGTGTTGATATCTCCTGAACAATTCAGGAAACAAATATAAACAGATTTTAATTGCTATGATGTCCAAACCCTGTTCAAAAACACATATGTTAAAATTGAAGTGAGGTGTAAAAAGGTGTTAATAATGTGTTCAAGGCCTCACTGTGACTTTAAGATGAAGTACAGCAACAGAAGTGAAGTTAAATCTTTGCTTTTTGTGTGCCTTTGGTGTACATAAACTGTTTTTGTCATTGATGGATACCCCATATTGTTTCTTTTCATCTACTACTTAACCGGAAATTACAATTTTTAATCTTAGTTTAGGTCAAACTATATACATGCCGGAGTCCAATGCATTGTCCAAATTTTCTTCAAGAACATTTGTATTTTTATATACTTCATGAAAAAAAAACTTATAACAAACAACATCTTCTTAAATCTAATGGGTATATATCTCTATATAACAAATCTACATATCAGAATGAAAAGGTATATAATTTTATTATGTCACCCGATCGACAATGTCGGGTGACATATTGTTATGGCACCCTCAACGGAGTTGGGGTGACGTATTGTTATTGTACGTTTCTTTTTTTTCTTATTATTATGTCACCCGATCGACAATGTCGGGTGACATATTGCTTTTCTTATGTTTCTTTGTTATTATGTCACCCGATCGACAATGTCGGGTGACATATTGCTTTTCCTCCGTTTCTTTTTTTTCTTATTAAGTCACCAAAACGGAGTTTTTGGCGACTTATTGTTTTTGTATCGTTTCTTATTATTATGTCACCCGATCGACAATGTCAGGTGACATATTGCTTTTCCTCTGTTTCTTTTTATGGCACCCTCAACGGAGTTGGGGTGACATATTGTTATTCTACGTTTCTTTTTTTCTTATTATTTTTTTTCTTCCACTTTTTTTTGTCCAGCTTATATCTTGGAATTTTATGAACCAATGGTAATGTAACTTAACCATAATGTTGACCAGCATGTGCAGATTTGCAATCGGGGTATGGCACTTTCAAGATGGCCGCAGTTACCATGGAAACGGAACAAATGTGAAAAAATACAGTTTTTCGTTTTGGTGAACTGTTTGGATATGCTTTAAGTCAGAATCATTATATTTTAATACAATGTAGGTGCCCACTATATACAGGTGTTGGATGATTTTGACACTCATTGGAACTACTATGTTGCCATGGAAACTACACCAAAAATTTCCAAATTCTCAAAATGTTCCAAACTTCAGGAAACTTCACAGTAAGGATGAGCAACATTGGAAGATGTGGAATTTGGCGTTGGAATTTCCAAAATATCTCTTGTTACCATGGAAACAATGCTAAAAGGTCAAAACTTTGAATTTTCACAGAACATTCCAGAACATCAATGTTAAATTTATTCTAGAGACATTAAATGGTATATGATTATGGAGGGAAAAAATTGCAGCGGAGGTTTGACTTTGGAACATTCAAAATGGCCGCCATTACCATGGAAACAGCAAAAATATGAAAAATTTCAAAATGCTTTAAATTTAATGAAACTTCAAACAAATGTTGCCTAGCTTATGTAGACTTGACTTTTGAGTTTGGAATTTTCAAAATGGCCGCCGTTACCATGGAAACAGCAAATTGTCCAAAATTTCAAAATGCTTCAAACTTAATGAAACTTTGCAAAAATGTTACTAGACATCTGTAGATGCACTATTTGACTTTGGAATTTTCAAAATGGCTGCCGCTCACCTGGCAATGGGGGAAGGCTAGGGTGCCATCCGTTATTGCTAGCAATTACAAATCTAGTTCTGTATTATTATTATTATTCCACCCTTTTTGTCCGGCAGTTTTTTCGGAGCCAATGGAACCAATCTTAATGAAAGTAAACTATAATGAGGAACACCAAATTTCGGGTTGCAGTAGGTCTTAAGACCATAAAAAATGGCTGCCGTTACCATGGAAACGGAACAATTGTGAAAAATTAAAGTTTTAGGATTTAAAGAATTATTTGGAGTTGCTTTAACTTAGAATCATTATATTTTGATACAATGTAGGTGCCGGGTAAATACTGGTTTTGGATGATTTTGGCAATCATCGGAACTATCATGTTGCCATGGAAACTACATCAAAAATTTCCAAAATATCAAAATGCTCCAAATTTAATAAAACTCCACAGGAACGATGAGCAACATTGGTAGATGTGCTATTTGGCGTTGGAATTTCAAAAATGTCTGCCGTTACCATGGAAACAAGTCAAAAATGGTCAAAATGCTTCAAAAACCTTAAAGTGGCATTTACTTTCTTAAAATGGTAGGTCAAATCCATTGAAACTTTGATGGTATGTTCCCTCCCAAGTTCCAATGTGGTATCTGCCATTAGAAATTTGGAATGGTATCTGTTACCATAGAAACCAGCCAAAATTTCAAAAATTTCAAAAATTTTAAAATGCTCCAAAACTGATGAAACTTAATATATTTGTTGACTGTCAAGTCTACATAAGACTTTTGAAGTTGGAATTTCAAAAATGGCCACCGTTGCCATGGAAACTGCAGAAATGTCAAATATTTTTAAAATGCTCCAAACTTAATATTATTGTTAACTGGCATGTATAGATGAGACTTTTGACTTCCGATTTTTCAAAATGGCTGCCGTTGTCATGGAAACAGAAGAAATGTGAAACTTTTGACTATGCTCAAAATGTACTAAAAATTTACAGAAAGATATATCGCAATGTGTTGATCTGCAATCACTGTTGAATTGTTTTCAATTGTATGCCGCTTAGTGGCAATGGGGGAAGGGTGACATCCGCTATTGCTTGCAATGGCAATTCTAGTTTTTATTATTTTTCTACGGGTATGGGTTTGATAGTTGTATTCAACTTACATGACTTAGACTTATATATATAAAAGTGTTGAAGAAACTTTACCCATGTTATGTAAAATGCAGATCCAATAGTTTCTGTTTTTAAATCAACCAGACTTTTACAATCAGACTTTGTACACAACTGTACTGTATGTGTGTTTGCTAGCATCAACAGGCAATCTCTATAAACCAACAGTGGTTGTTCTGTAATAAAGTTGTCAATATTTCCAATTGTTAATCTCTTCACTCCTGGACCCATATCTATAGCGGCCTCTTCTGATTTGTCGTCTTCAATTGGGTCATCATCTTCAATTTCTTGTTCCTCTGAATTATCAACTGTACTTGGTCTAGAAATATAAAAAATAAATCTAATTTTACTTTATTGAATAATAAAGTCTTGACACAAATACATTTCCAGCTGTTGTATATAACATAATAATAATATGCAATGAAAGTGTTAAATATCAAGCGCATGTACACATGTATGCTGAAAAGATAAGATAATGTGATAACAAGTTGGGGAAAAAAATAACACTAAAACATAATAAGAATATAACAATTTAAAAGAAATACAAACACTTTACTGTGAATACAAAATTGAAAATACTGAAACTTACCTTAGTGTTATGTTGAAACTAGGTTCATAGTCTTCATCAGATGTCTGTTCAGAGTCATCATAATTTTGAGAAATATCAATCATGTCAATACTGATACTGAAATAAAATTAAAAAAAATAAAGATGTAATAACAATTTAATTTTGATCATTAACCGCAAACTATATTAGATTTACCCTAAACAATTTTTGTGCCACCTCTCAGCTGTATGTTATCATCAGAAAAAAATAATTCCAATCAGGACAGTAAATGTCTAGCAGTCATACAAGTACTACTTTGGTTTGGACAATAGATAAAATGAATTTCTGACAGATGGACAGATTTGTGAATACTGAATTAAAATCCCAATATGTTGCAAAAAAAAGTCACACACAAAACAATCTTGGCCATGTAAAAAAAAATGAGGGTTTTTATTACATAGTGATACTGTTACATGTATGCCTTTTAGCATCTTTTAAAATATAAAGACAAAAATATTTTTAGAGATTCAAAATAATAACAACTTACTCAAAAGGATTAATAAAACTGTTGTTGTTCACATCTTCCAATCCAGACATTCTAGACTCTCAGAAAAGTTATATTAGAAATTCAAAGTTTAATTAACCTGTAAAAACAACAATGAAATATGTAAAATTAAGTAATACTTTCCATTATGTACTTATTTTTACCTGGACCCATTTGCTAGTGTTACATCTTACAAAAAAAAATGTAGGTCTTTAGCATGTAGTGAGATGAGAGGCTTTGTTTTATCTCGTGTTGAAGGCCTCATTGTGACTCAGAGGTAAAGAACATCAATTAAAGCCCTGTTGCTTTGCTTGATGTGTGTTAACTGTTTTGCTGTTTAAGTGCATATATTGTGCCATGGATAGACTGTATATTCCCACTCCATGAGCAGGTTACATTGCAATGATTTTTTCTATAGTACTGTCCAGTGAATACCTTCTTTAATCTACTGACAGTAATGACTGTTACTTGCAACATGTACAAAGTGTAAGTTCTCTAAGTTCATTTACAATCAAGGTAACTGAAAAGAATCTAATAAATTGTTTTTTTGTTGTTGTAGAAATACTCTGCTTTCCACATACACAAAGTTGAAAGTATCAATAATATCAATGTGTAATAAAATTGAGAATGGAAATGGGGAATGTGTCAAAGAGACAACAACCCGACCAAATAAAAAACAACAACAGAAGGTCACCAACAGGTCTTCAATGTAGCGAGAAATTCCCGCACCCGGAGGCGTCCTTCAGCTGGCCCCTAAACAAATATATACTAGTTCAGTGATAATGAACGCCATACTAATTTCCATAGATATACCAATTACAATGTATTTTTATTTTGACAGAGTTAAGTTGAAATACAAATTTTAAAAGAAAATCAATATATATAGATTTATTTCACATACATGTACTTATGACCTCCTTCTGTGTCTGAACATGAGATCTCTGATACATCTGGCTCTATTATTTTTGATGGCATATTGTGATTAGTTGTTAAACTTCCTGAAGCACAACTGTGCTGCTCTGATGTTCCAGCTGGAGTAGAGGCATTAATTTCGTACCATGGTGCAGCAGCCCTTTTACTACCATCATACCTATGAGATATAAACATATCTTTAAAAAAAATGCATTTTAACTATTTTCAATCATTACTTTTAATGGTTTCAAAACTTTAATAGTTTAGTTTAAACATGTTTTACTATTCAATGAAGACAAATGGGCTTTAAATAGACTTGTGACACTTTCAAGAGTTAGACATATAAAATAAAGAAACCTGTGAATTGTTGAAGTCTATGGTTCTATTACATGTACATGTTGTCTGAATAGCAACTTCTTTACACATGCCTCTTGTAGGATGAGCATCACATGCACACTCTCTCCATGTTAATGGATCATCACAACAATTTTTGGAAAGGTGAACAGCACTGGTTGCCTGTTGTGAGGCAATAAATATCTGCATGTATAATACTTGATTATAGGATTATACAACTTAATTAGCCATGGCATTTCAAAAATTCCAGCAGAATGTATATTTTTATCAATTGCTTATTAATTCTTAACCTGAACATGCTGAATATATCTGAGACATTCACCGGATGTACTGCTAAGGAACGGCAACGAAATTTTAGCTCCCGAAAAAAGAGGATATTACGGTAAATTTTAGAACTTATTCTGAATGAAAAGTGCAACAGTATTCAGTAAAAGGACAATTCGTTAAAATGCAAACTTATTATATATAAAAATCAATGCCAACTAACAGAATTTGGGAAAATTGTAAATCAGCGATACCTTTATCTTGACGACGTCAACGTAGCACCGTCTCCAATAGTATCCTATTGTTTTGAAGATTGTTTTGAATATGGCGCCTTAGATACAATACATTGATACATTAATACCGATGTTATATTTGTTGATAAAGTAAAACTGTATACGAGAAAGACTTTTTGTGAAATAATAATGTCTGAATATAGTTTTGATACCAAAACTGTTACGGTTCTAAACAGTTTATTAGAAGTTGTTCGCGATCTTCAGCATCGATTCGAGAAATTTGAAAAGCAAATTGAGAAAATTACTGAAATACAAAGCACAGTTAACTCACTTGCCCTTAGAGTCGATGATATAGAAAATAATGTAGAGTCTGTCATGAAAAGGAGCAATGAAATGGAAACGAGCGCCGAAAACATGGGTCACTTAATGCACAAAGTGGTGGATAGGTGTAGAGAAAACATTTCAAACATAACAAGTTTAAAAACTGCAGAATTGCGACAGAAAGATCGTAATGACAACGTAGATTTCAGATTGAGTAACACTGAAGATGATGTTATTGGGCTAAAGTGGCGCTCTATGAAAACCAACCTAATCTTTACTGGAATTCAATTTCACTCAGAAGAAAACACAGAAGATACACTTAATTCCTTTATTAAACGAAAGTTAAACATCGACAAAAAAATCAACTTCGTTACAGTCCACAGATTCGGGAAAAATGGTCGCGGAGGTAATCGTCCAATTTTGGCAAAATTCATTTCAACTAAGGACAAAGAAATTGTATTAAAAAATGGATTCAAATTAAAAGGGACACATTTTGGAGTACAAGAACAATTTCCAAAGGAAATAGAACAAAAAAGAAAAATGTTATACCCGGTGGCCAAACAGGCCAGAAGAGAAAAGAGGAAAGTACTGTTGGTTAGAGACCATCTGTATATCGATGGTAACCTATACAAACCGAATATGGAATCATCTAGATCTGGAAACGAAAAACTACAATACGCATGTGCCGATAGTATCATGAATCTGCAAAATACACAACAATACTGTAACAAAAGACTAACACCAAGTCATGAATCTGAATCTATACACCTCTTAACTAACGTGTGCTGTACATGAAAGCAAGTTGTTCAATTCAAAAGTGAAAAAGGAACTTAATTTCGTCAAAATATTACTTTGCTATCAAACTTTTTATTTTATAGACAATCCGGTACATATTTGAATATTTCTATGTAAACCTCATGTTTCACAGTTGTGACTGAGGGTAACTTTGTTGTTATTATTTTCTGTATACCATTGTATTTGGTTATCGGAATAAACTCTGTATAGTATATCATTTGCCACTGTTCAATTAACAATCAATGAATGAAGATGTGTTCTAATTCATTTGTTTTTAATTTTTTCTTTGATATATGTAAACTCTTTCTTGTAATAATCAAGCTTGTAGTAAAGAATATATAATGTTCATGATATTTTAATAGTTTATAATAATTTTTTAAATCATTTTCATGTCCTTTTTTGTAATTTTTCAAATACATGTTTAAACCTCATTCCTGCCTGATTTTAAAAATCTTGATTGTCCACTTAAATGTACAGGCTATTAGGACAAGACTGACTTCGATGCATACAATTTGTTTTAATTTTATTCAGTATTCATTAATATATTGAATGAATAATTAATTTAGTATTAAGAGAAAGAAAAGTTGTTAAATATCTTTGGTGGATCCAGGGTGCAGGGGTTGGAACCCCTCAATTTTTTGGCCGATCAATGCATTTTCAGAATGGGGACATAAAGTTGGAACACCCCCCCCCCCCCTCCCTATTTAAAATCCTCCCCTGAATATACATCATGTACACATGCATGATGACATGTAATTATAACCGTACATTACATATATTATTTCATGATGTACCACTCTGCATTTGAAGATAATTACATGTTTATGTCAGTTGAAGTGATAATGTTGAACCTATAAATGTCAAGCTACACGTAAAAATCATAAAATTGTAGAGTTTCCCCTTTGCAGGCCCCTAAGTCGAATGCATGTTTACATTTATTCTCTGAGCATTTATTACAATGGTTTTAAAACAGGATAAAGTACACGCGTGTGAATGAATTAATTGCATTACACAAAGCTTATCATTATTATCATCTAGCGCTTATGTTGTTATCAATGAACTTAAATTAGAAAAAATACATGCAAGCTATTCTCACGGACTATAAATTACCTGTCAAGTAATACTTTTGCAACTTCAGACTTCAGTATGAGATGTTGCTCCAATTTCTTCCTTAATGGAAATCCATCTGTCATACTGACTCCCTATGAAGATTTTTGTTTTGTTCGTCAGGCTATTTCTTTCTTTCTTTTTTTTTCTGTCTGAATCTGTCAGCGAACTATATCTACTGCCTGTCAAATTTTCGCGTACTTTCGCTTTGACAGTCGACATTTTTGTTCAATTTGAAAGCACGCTTTATACATGCGCAAACAAA
Source organism: Mytilus galloprovincialis (assembly GCA_037788925.1). Lineage (NCBI taxonomy): Eukaryota > Metazoa > Mollusca > Bivalvia > Mytilida > Mytilidae > Mytilus > Mytilus galloprovincialis. Next base: position 51,745,052 of record CM075341.1, read on the forward strand.
GGTCAATTTCAAGTTCACATGAATACCGGTTAGATTCATGATGACGTTTTCACTTGCAAGCGAACCAGTCAAAAATTATGTTTAATCGCTTATTTCAACAAAATTAAAGGAAATTGGTTGATAAAAGCAAATTATTATTTGATTATTCCAGTTTGAATAATGATTGATCTAAAAAAAAAATCATACTTTATTTTTTTTTATATATCGTAGCTAGTGCTCCTTTAAAGTACATTTACAGTACTTTTTTTTTACATTAACATGTTTGCAGTTCATACGTGTTCCTTTGCATTGGCAATTTTTTGTAAAGATGCTAAATATTCTAAAACATTTGTCCACCCGCATTATGTTTACTTCCGATATCTTCAATTTCAGTAAGCATTATTGTCACTAGAACACACCCGTGCTATCGCGGGTCCGTGATTGTATTCAAGTATATAACTATGCGTTAGCCTTATTTTAGTATTGGTATTGTTTATCTGACAAAGTCCACTGGTTCATTCCCTCTATTCCCACTTTTTATAAATCTGGTAAGAAAAGGTAAAATATCATGTGGGAATAGGAGGAAAACTTGTGCAAACAAAGGATTATACTGTACAAACATTTTTATTCAACTGTTAATTGACCAGTGTCTTTTTTTATTAGAACAGGTTATAAGTTATTTTTGCATCTATGAATTCTGTTTTTTTAAACAAAATAAATATGAAAGAAATTAAAACAAATATAAGTAAATTATTTTTATTACTTTTATAGCACAAATTTAACTGAAGATTCAAGCTATTATAAAAACAAATTATACAACAGCACTAAATAAAATCGCACATTTTAGCACAAACATTAGACAATCACTGTATACAAGTCAATTAAATAAAATTGAAAATGGAAATGTCTATTCCATGTGAAGAAGGTCGGAGGCTGCATCACCAAACTCTACTGTTGTGACTTCCTGGTTGTGGTGTCTAACCTTAAGTTCGTCTAATCTGTTGATGATTTCTACATACTTCTTTTAAAGGGCCACTCTCTTCCCACTGGCTACATACTGGATCATTGTCAAGGCGTTCTTATGTTATGGAAGTTTAATTTGTTGAAAGATGTTTGGATGTGGCTGCGTGGAATGTTTCTTCAGCTTGCTGTGCCATCCCTCTCGATGATTTGTTGTTCTTGATCCTTGTGTTAAGTAGTGGTTCCAAAGGTGACTGTTCTGTTCAACACAGTTTGTTGTTACATAGTCTGTAAAGGCTGTTTAGTTGATGTTGGTATCAATCTGACCTATGTCTGTTAGGGCATTAAAGCACACACCTTCAACCTCAGCAAAGGGTATAAGTGGAAGTACAGCGGCACAGCATACTAGTTGATGAATATTGTGGTCATCCTTGTATGGGACCTGAAGCCCACTTTCTTGTGCTTTTCTCCAGATGTATTGCGTCTAGTGGCAGAATTTCAGATGGCGACTTTGTTGTCCAGGAAGATATTGGTAGGCTGAAGTTTTAGTTGGTGCTGGTGGCAGAGATCTTTAAGTAAAGTCAGGAAACTTGTATATACTAGTTCACTCTTGGCTGGAAATAAACAACTGGGTACGAGTGGATTACCATGTCTTATATCTGCAGCTGATAAGTGTGTTAGATTCTTTTGCGTACTGAAGATGAGCATACGCCCTACTGTGTTGTCGTCTGTTAACATGATTGATTTGATCAGTTTTGGTAAAATGGAAGGTTCTTCTTGCGTTTGTTGTACATTGTGTTCTTGCAAGATGGAAAAGTTCTCAGACAATTTTTTAAGGTTACAAATTCAAATATTTTAAAATTAATCTGACTCCAATCTATTTATCATAATTTTTCTTTATTTTTAAGTACAAATTCAAAATTTTTAAAAATAATTCTAACTACAATCTTCTATCATAATTTATCTTTATTTCTTAGTACAAATTCAAAAAATTCAAAATAAATCTAACTCCAATCTATTTATTATAATTTTTCTTTATTTTTAAGTATTTCTATGATGAAAAAATTTGTAAGGGTTCCGCGGAACCCAGTGTCTCGCCTACTTTTGCTGTAAGTCGCAGGCTCAACAAAATTGAGGAAAAAAATCAATAAAAATATTCCTCTTGATACTATCTAAAGATTGTAAGAAGCTTCTGTCCAAGTTTTAGTTTGATGAAAGTAATGAATCTAATAAATGTTTTGAAAACTTTAACTGCAGACTGTATGTAATGTTAACTGGATGAAAATCTAAGTCCATTTAAAAGTAAAATACAGAAAAAATGGAGTTATCTTTTTACAAAATTTACTTCTGGATAATATCGTATGATCATAAATAAGCTTCTGTCCAAGTTTGGTACAAACCCAGTATAGTTTAAGAAAGTTAATAAAATTCTAAAAACTTTAACCACAGAGTGAATGTAATGTTTCCCCGCAGAAAAACTAAGTCCATTTAAAAGTAAAATACGGAAAAAATGGATTTTTTTTTTTACAAAATTTAGTCTGGATACCATCTTATGATCATAAACAAGCTTCTGTCCAAGTTTGGTACAAACCCAGTATAGTTTAAGAAAGTTATTAAAATTCTAAAAACTTTAACCACAGAGTGAATATAATGTTTCCCCACAGAAAAATCTAAGTCCATTTAAAAGTAAAATACGGAATAAATGGAATTTTATTTTTACAAAATTTACTTCTGGATACCATCTTATGATCATAAACAAGCTCCTGTCCAAGTTTGGTAGAAATCCAGTATAGTTTAAGAAAGTTATTTAAATTTCAAAAACTTTAACCACAGAGTGAATATTTGTGGACGCCGCCGACGACGACACCGACGACGACGGAAAGTAGGATCGCTTAGTCTCGCTTTTTCGACTAAAGTCGAAGGCTCGACAAAAAGAAACATATTACAAATAAACAAGGTATAATACCTAAACAGTGTACCAAATATGTTAGGCTTTTAAAAAAAATACAGGTAAATCTTTGGTAAAATTCTAATTAACCTTGATTGTTATAAAAACAAATAATTTATCAAAACACCTATTGTTATTTGCAAGTGGGAATAGAAGGAATAGTATTTTTTAAAAAGTGGGAATAGGAGGAAGACACCAGTCCACTGTCTCTAAACCACACCGGCAAAATTTGTTCGGACTCGATGGTATCTAACATCCGGCACAATGACGGAACATTAATAGACAGAAGAAAGCCAGGTTTCTCCTTATTTTCTTATTTTTTTTTTATGATATCGAAGAATGTATATACATATACAACTATTTTCTATTGTGATATGCAATATTTTCTACAACCGTTCTATATTAACGAAGAAATAAGTAAAAATGTACGCCAAAATGACGAATTGAGTGAACCTTGCCTCGAAATTGTTTAATTTCTCGTTAAATTGTTCACATTGTACGGAAAGAAAGGTACGGGAAGATAGATATTGACACGGAGATTGCAAAACTAGTCATTATGAGCATCTCAATACTTGTATTTCTGTGTATGGAACGAAAAAAATGGGTCATGTCAAATTAAAATACACCAGTTTCGTCATTGTTGTTTCTAAACAATCACCCGGTTTCGTCTATATATATCACCCGGTTTTTTTTATATTTTTTTAAAACCAACAATTTATGAAAAGCAACGTTAACACGGATTTGAAACATTGTCTGTCGAAAGAATTTAAATATATATTTATTATAAAGTAAACTTGGCGTGTTTACATTTATTTACATAGGTAAATATAGTACTACACATTTTCCTAATGAAAGGCGTATCCGTTATTTCACTGATCTTCAAACTAATTTTAAATGGAATATACATGTAAATGCTCAATAGCAAACACTGATATCTTGTTGTTTTTTTAACATTAACATTATGATATTTTTTTATATAGGTTTTGAGATGCATCGCAATATGTGACCCCCTTTTTTTAAAACAAAAAAAACCTAAATAACGCTTAATAAAAAAAATTTAAAACATCACCAAAAAAGTATGCAGAAGTTAAGATTGATATTATTAAGAAGTGTGTAAAGTTTGATGCAATAATGATAAATCGTTTTGAGATATGGCGCGACATGCTAAAAAAAAAAACACTCCTGTTTTACTTACAAAGTTCTGTAACTCAAAAAGATTTAATTTGATTTTCACTAAAAGGTTTACAGATCGTTTGACCATTTCGAGAAATAACTTTGTTAAGTTTCATGAAAACTAGATAAGCTGTTCTCAAGTTACGGTGCGACATGTTTACGCTGGACAGAAGGATAGACGGATAGATAGACGGACGGACAGAATGACTGATAGATGGAGGAACGGACGGATGGAAGGAAGGACAGACGGACGGACGGACGGATGTATACAATAATACGTCCTGTCAAAATTGTGACGGGCGTGTACAAACGCAATGAAATGAAAAAAAACCTCTTAATTAAAGGTCAATAAGTTTTATTAGGATATCGGCCTAGTTGATTTGTTTGTATATCTTCTTGACTTCCTAAGTCAATTTTGCTATATGACTTTTATGGAATATGACAGTTCTTGTCCATTCGTTTTTGATGCGTTTTGTTTTTTGATTTTGCCATGTGATTATGGACTTTCCAAATTGATTTTCCTCTGAGTTCAGTATTTTTGTGATTTTACTTTTTATATATATGTTTGAAAATAATAGATAGAAATTGATAAAAAGAACTTCAAATTCGTCATTTAAGGGCAATGCAATAACTCCTTTAAGAACTTATGTGAGAATTTTATAGTAAATTGACAAATGGCAGAGCTCAACATTTTGAAGATAATCATCTGGCCTTTTCGAATTGTCTATGTCTACGGCTGTTTTTAAATAATTGACATCATGCACTTGCATGCCCCCCCCTTTTTTGTTTATTTCTTACCCATGAAGGCCATCTTGGTTGACAAGCGGGGTCACAGTAAACTTTGTAAAACTAGATACATGCACCCTAATTATAATTAAAAAAGACATATGATTTTAAATAAGGTTTGTTAAATGCAGCCTAGTAATTTTAGTTGTGAACATTTATGTAAAAAAATGTATTGAAAGATAATGAACGATGGTCGACCGGTGCTAAGTGATGAAAAAAAAAACTTTTCCTGTTGGGTCAAGTGAGCTTAACACAATCAAGAATTCCAAACAAAATTACACCGTTCTTGAATTAAAAAAAAAAAATGTGTAACAACTGAAAATTTCAAATTTCACGAACCGGATCGGACATAGCAAAAAACTTCACTGGCGTTTTTTTTTCAATAATAAAAAAAAGACATATTATTTATATTTAAGTGTACACACTGACATGTCACAAATGCTTAAATGGTTGCAATTCAATTTATGATGAAGGTCTATGGCCGAAGGAAAAATAATATAGAAATGAGGTCAAGCGCAAGGGCAATGGACATATGGCAAATAGGGAAAAACATCGTTAGATCTGTGTTCCATACTTGTATATGTTACAGTCAAACCTTCTAACTTTTGACATATGCAGCTTTATACAAATAGTTCAAAACGCTATGAATTCGAATCACTTAGTGTCGCTTGTTTAAAAATATGAATGAGAATGTTTATAATAAACATAATCAAACTCACATAATCCGAATAATCCGATTTCGCGGGTGTCCCTGTTTTCTTATTTCTTACAATATTTTAATTCGGTATACACTTTATAAGATAAGTAGCGAATCTAGAAGACGTATAGATTGACCCCCCCCCCTACCCCACCTTTGATGCCAGGTAGTTGTAATCCTTTTCTTCCTATAAACCTTCATTTTCGATGTCGAGTATGCATGCATATATACATTTGTCTTATCATCAACGTCTATCCATAAGAAGATTTATTTTTAACGATCACAGAAAAGATTACATACATAGAATGATTAGATTACTTATAAAGGTGTCCATCCTATTGTACGAGAAAATCACCATATCAAATGTGTGTTTCGATTTTTTAAGACCGTAAAGTTTAATTCTAATTTCTAGTTGAAACATATTTTCCATAATTCATATAGAAAACGTATATTTGAGAGCTTTAACCTCAATTTGTGTTGTAACCTTCATTTCTATCTATTCTACTGTTAAAATTTTTTGAATGCAAAGCAAAATTAAATTATTTGTGTTCTATAAGAGTAGAAATTCTAGTGTTTGCTTATTATTTATTTGAATCTGAGACTAATCATATAAATAATAAGCCGTTGTCCTGTGAAAGAACTTGTTTTCCAACGAGCCGGTCACAAAACTCCCTTTTTAGCACTGAAGTTAAATTATCAATTATAATGCAATGCGATTATGATTTTTTTTTAATTTTTTTTATTTGACCAAACCGGGTGGTAAACATTGACGAAACCGGCCAGTTCCATTTTGACATGACCCATTTCTTTCGTTCCATACTCAGAAATACAAGTATTGAGATGTTCATAAAAACAAGTTTTGCAATCTCCGTGTCAGTATCTATCTTCCCGTACATTTCTTTCCGTACAATGTGAACAATTTAACGAGAAATTAAACAATTTCGAGGCAAGGTTCACTCAATTCGTCATTTTGGCGTGCATTTTTACTAATTTCTTCGTTAATATAGAACGGTTGTAGAAAATATTGCATATCACAATAGAAAATAGTTGTATATGTATATATATATTCTTCGATATCATAAAAAAATAAGAAAATAAGGAGAAACCTGGCTTTCTTCTGTCTATCAATGTTCCGTCATTGTGCCGGATGTTAGATACCATCGAGTCCGAACAAATTTTGCCGGTGTGGGTTAGACACAGTGAAGTCATGACGATAATAAGATGAACAGTTTTCTCTGCTTTCAAAATCTTTCTGTTGTAACCCGTCGACCTGGAACTTATCAATTATTGGTAATATTAATTATTTGGAAAACAATGTAGGGCCTTGAATGGAGTATTTTTTAATCAACAGCATTGTCTTATATTAGTTATAGATAAAGTTGAATTCTTTCAGAGGCGGATTTAGAGGGGACAGGGGGCCCGTCCCCGTCCACCCTGTTAAGGAAAAATGTTGTTGATTATATAAAGAATCACTGAAGAATGACCGGAGCGGACACCCTCTTAGGCAGTTAGTGGGCCCCCACTTATGAAATTTTCTGGATCGGCCACTGTTTTTGATTCGCTGTTATACGTCATGCTGGCTTACAAATTGTAAACTGTATCTATATCGTATTGTCATCTTCGAAAGTCATCCTGATTAAAATACTACAATAGGGAACAATGTGACAATGATTGAATTTAGTAGTGTCAACCCTGTGATTATGACCCGTGTATATAGCAAAATCCTAAATACACCGTTTTGTGCTGCGCCTGTCAGATGCGGAACGTACAGATAAGGTAATAGGTAACAGGTGAATATACTATTGGTATCGGTATCGGTATCGGATTCGACCCCGAACTTATTAATTATTGCCAATATTAATTGTGTGGAAAACAAAAGGGTCTGGAGTGGTGTAAATTTTAATCAACACCATTGTCCTATATTAACTATATATTATACAGGTGATTTCTATGATTTGTCTTTTACCCCATGACGGCTGACAAATTGGACCTCGTTATTTTAGTATTATTATAGATAATTCAATTAATGTATTACTGATCGATATGCTTAATTCAAGAGATTAACATATTTGATTAGCGTTTATTTTTTTTAAAAGTTAAAATCGAAAGTTTTTATTGCAATTACAATTGAACTTTTTTTTATATTAATTTTAGTTCAAAACATTTATGGTGAGCTGGACCGTACGCGTATACTCATACGCGTATGGTCGGACCGTACGAGTATACGTATACGGTCCAGATCGTACGCGTATGGTCCAAATACTGATACGGTCTGGAATATATATGTGCCAGACCATATGAGTATTTGGACCTTTTTTTGTCCATTCGTTTGATGTGTTATATTATTTGATTTTGCCATTTGATTAGAGACTTTCCGTTTTGAATTTTCCTTGGAGTTCAGTATTTTTGTGATTTTACTTTACTTTATGCATTTTTTTTTTGGTAAAGTTCCTAAATAATCTAAAACAATTGTCCACTCACATCACGTTTTAAATTATTTCCGATAACTTCAATTTCAATGAGCACACTGGGTTGCAATTAATGAATTACTGGCACATGCTAAATATAGGAGATTAACAGATTAAATAAGCATAATTTTTTTAAATAGTTAAAATGTTGAGTTTTTATTTCAACTACTATTGAACTTTTTATATTAATTTGAAATATGAGTTATGTTGATCTGTGATATACATCTGTATCTAATAAGCTTGACCAACTTCTTAATATTAGTCAGACCGTACGATTTTGAAAAAGTACGCCTACGGTCCAGACCGTACGCGAACGGTCCAAATACTCATACTGTCTGGAACATATATACTTCCCATCAGTGATTAAATGATAATAAAGGAAAAAAGGGGAAATAAAGACATATTTTTAAGGACATGTATATTGGTTCATGCTATGTCACCTAAAGTGTTGTATATTGGTTTTTGTTGTTTTTTTCTTTGTTTCAAGTTTAGTGTGACATTCATTTTCGCTGAACTATCATCCCTTGTTGTATAGGGACTAGCTAAAATCTCTTCCAGGTTGCAGGATTTTCGAACTGTATTAAAGACCCATTGATAAACTTGGGCTTTCTTCTGCTCCTTGATCGGTTAATTGTCTTTTTGACACAATCTCCGTTTCCATTCTCAATTTTATTTGTATTATAACTAGGGTCATTTACACATCCGTGTACTTTACAATTCGATGGAAGAAAACAGAATTGCATTCGACAAGCGTATCAAATTGGTTGCTATTTATATGCTTTACTATTGATACGCAATAAAGCATGATTTATCTCAGTAATTATGTTATAACTTGCTTGTGCGTTGAATTACAAATTAGGTTCACTCTCATCCGTGTACTTTAAATCTAAATGCGAAACAGCTGTAATCTTTTAAAAAGAATCTTGATTTTTTCGAATTAAACAAACAAAATATTGATTTGAGGAATTCATTTCAAAATCATAATAATTACATTAGATGTATGTTTCATTATAATACGTTAATCTGATTGGCTAACTGCACATCACATGTTATTCCGTAAGCAATTGCATTAGACAATAAAAAAAAATCATTCATGATGACACGAGGTCCCACCAAAAAGTGCACAGGTGAATTAAATAAAACTTGATAAAAATCGTGCTTCATGATCCTAGCTAAAAAATGTAATTATAAGTATTGGAATGCTTCTTTTCGTAATTTTATAGGGTTGTAAAAACGTTGACCGTGCGTACACTTTTAGAATGAAGCGCTTCCGCGCTTCATACAAAATGTACTTCGGTCAACGCTTTTCACCCCAATAAATTTACAAAAATTACAAAAAGAAGCATTCAATTCTTAAATAAATGTAATACTGTATTGTGTTTATGACAACTAAAATCACTAAACAAAAATTAAAATATTACGAAGAGATGAATAGAAATGACAAAAGTAATATGAATTCACAAGAATTCGATAAACTTCTAGGATGAGCTAGATTTAAGCGAGTGCAAAACTATTTTTTTTTTTAAAGATTGTTCAATAAAACTAAGCATAACATAGACACACAAGGGAGTAATTTAACACAATTATGTTTAAAAGGTTTAATCCTGCAATTGGGTGTTCTACTATACAGATACAGCCCTACATATATCGCTATGCTGCATCTATATACTATACAGATATCTCTTTAAAGCTCCGCCCAAGTGCCGGACTGAGTATTGTATGAACCTGCGTGACCTCAGAATGTGTTTTGCAGTCGCACTCCAGTGGCGTATTAATTGCGAAATAACGATTACTTTTATACGTTCTGTTTGTTTTCAAACATTTCATTAGCGCAACAAGATTCACACCATTTTTCTGATATCATATACACATGAAAAGCAGTCCTTTTGCGATGGCAACTATCGATTCCAAAACTTGAATGTGTATGATTGTGTAACAAAAACAGCCATGTCAATTTCAGCATTCATGTTTAGTTTATGTCGAGTCTGTTGCGTAGGACAACTCGTACACTCCTGTTTTAAGTTGGACAATGTTTTGTTATTTTTGTTTACTGTTGAAATTAGTTGTTATGTTAAAATAGATAATTATTCACCTTGAGCGATGTATTATTGTTTACCATTCGAGATTCTTTTTTTGCGAACCCGTCTTGAATGTGTGATTACTGTATCGTATTACCTCACAGGCCTCAAGGAATTTCGAATCGAAAATAAATGCAAAACATGTGTTTTTGTGTCTTTCAAAACACAAATAAAATACAGAATTAATTGCAGGACAAAGACAATAACTGTTTAGTGTCTTTAAATATCAGCTGTATTTGTACTCCGCTCAAAACAGGTGTAATATCTCACTAAAAGCTCGCATACACCTTGTTTCCTAGCCTCGTACAAATACAACTGATATTTAAAGACACTAAACAGTTATTGTCTATATAACGAAAACGAAAATCAATATCTTTAATTCAGAGGTTTCGTTTCCTTTATTTTTATAAAACAAAGTTTTAAATTTTTCGAGAACGTATACTACCCGAGTCAGATGTCAAAACTTTAGTCAGCTGAGAACAAAAAAATGAGTCAAATACGAATTGACAAAAACATAACAATTATCGACAACAAAGAAAACCACATTTTACTATAACTCATCATAGAAAAACAAAAGACTGGACAAAACAAACCAAAATCACCTATTGAATGCCAAGTTAGATACTACTAGTATGCAATATTTTCAATGACGAAACCGGATCTTGTTTTATGAAATTTTAGTCGTACACTTTTACAAAGCTGGTTCCTGCCTTTTAGTCGGTTTTTTCCTTATTTCTTCTAAACAGGGAAGGGTGGCAGAAAACTGTATTACATTTCCCAATCGTGTATTCATATTCTTCAAATCAATACAAATAGCAAATGGAAAAAAAGAAAATCCTTCATTTCTCTGTCTGTGGGTGTCCGCCTCTGTATCGGTTATTAGATAATATCGAGACTTAACATGTTTAAAGATACATGGTTATTTAAGACAAGGTGTGTAACGTTTAAAGTAGTTATTGACACATTTTAATTTAAGAAATACTAGTATAACCCAGACATCCGTGTACTTTTAGCGAAATAAATCAGCGAAACGGATTTGATCTGTATTATGGTAGGCGTTTAATAAAAAAAAACCAGATTGATATCAAAGTCTGTTTTGTAATTTACGCAACGTCAATAGTTTAACCAATCTGTATCAATAGTTTGAGATATAAATACATTTGTATATGTTTTGATAAACAAAAAGTCCTTGGTAAAGAAAAAATAGATTTAAAAAAAAAACACACACAAATTTATATATTTATACAAATATATATATTTATAGTTACACTTTTTAATATAAGCATTTTACAAATTGTAATTATATTTATAAGTCTTAACATTTGCACAACAGTACTTATTTTGATGATAATATACAAATTACAGATGTTATAATGAAATCGTGTTGACAATTATTTCAGCTTAACGAATAGCCTTCGTCAATGTCATTAAAATTTTATAAATTTATATATTATATATTTATATATTATACAGTGTATATTAAGTGCGAATCCAGCTAGTTCATTTTCACTATCATATGCGAGTATATATGTCTACTGTAGAATAAAGGATCATGGGAAAACTGTACTTGTTTACGTTTTGAAAATACCAAAATAATTGATTTGAAGGTAATTTTCAACATATTTTCATTGTGATATGTTTATTTAATGTACAAAAAACAGCATTAAACTTCAAATAAGTGTTATAAAAGCAACATAATATAGCATATCGATTATTGAAAGCGATCCATTTTAACTATAGATGCGATGAATTATCACTATTAGTACAATCATTTCTGCATCAAATATATAGTTAATCAAGCTTGTAACAAAAACGCTTCTTAAAATGTCATATTGCATTCTTAAAATTACATCTTTTTTTTTTATAGTTTTTTGCAGTTAAAGATTGATATGGTGGAGTTTAAGTGCAGTTCCAGAACAAAAATCATAGCTATGAATTTTGTTCCAATTAATATTAAAAGTTTTAAAAAGGTTAGAAATATTAAGTTCCTGTGATATTTGTTTTAAACGAATATGCACATATTTCATAGAAATCAATGAACAAGTTCACACAAAATAAAAATAAAAATTCTTGTTACACCTAAATTATAATGCTTCTTGCTACACTTGAATCATAATGCAAGCTTAATGCTGTACTGAGTGTGCTTGCATAAGATACATTTGCAATTGAAGGCATGACTGTAACAATAGCATGAAGATAAAAAAAAAACATATTCTACTCTTTTCTGGCTCAAAAGTGTCATTTTGATATCTTTTACGATTATATAATTAAACATTGCTATACTCCAAAGGATACAAATTTGATGATTTACACTCTACATTTATTGTACAATTAATATAATACTTTTTTTTATAATGCACTTGAGAATGATAACTTTAAACTGACTGATGACAAATGCTCAGGATATAAGATAACTTGTTTAACCAGTTGAACATCTATACTATTAAACGAAAAGACCTCATTCTGTGTTTCGCTTTTCTTCCTCCCACAACAAATTAATCATCATGCCTCTGTGTCCTATAGGTACCGTGCATAGTCGCATTTGTCATCTCTTCTTATGGCTATTCAGTTTGGGTTATTTGGGGGAGAAAAACGACAATTGAGAATAAATCATTTGATAGATAACAAAAATGAAAAATAAATAGGCCAATCAGGGCGTTGTCCATATCGTGGTTTTTAGATCGTAAGAACCACTACTATTATATCTCGGTTTAGGGAAAACGGTACTATTTATTCTGCCATAGGCCACTATACTTACATTTTCTAAATTTACCAGATTTTAAATAAAAACACCAGTTTTGATAATAAAAACCTGGACAAAACAGTTATGTGTGGTGTTTGTACTTTATTACTCTATTTTAAAAATTGAAGCCAAATAGCATCATGACCAATTTGAAACGGAGCTTGTTTATGTTATCCATGCCCACCGTCATTTTACACAAAATTTATGAAATGTTGGAAGCCTTTTCGAATAATTCTCTAGAAAATATTTCGATAGGTTTTAAAATTTATATTGTAAATTTACACACTGCAGTTATTCATAGATAAATAAAACAAATATATTGTACCCTTACATCCAATCACAGCCCTCCTACGCTGACTTCCTTCACCTGTCTTGGGTACACAAAAGGCCAACTTTATGCTGGAAGTATGATCACACACTGCCTTACTATATAAACAGTACAAACTTAACCAGACAATATCCAATTTTAATAGATTGTGTCAACGAAAATACCCAATTGATACATTTAGGGAATTACACAGCAAAAAGGCAAATATTTCAGTAAAAAATAGTTGTCGTGACTTGAATTCTGGGTTTTCTTATTGAATAATTGATCAATGCTAAAGGTGAAAGCAAATACAAAAGAAAAATAGTTTGGTGCAGTTTATACAATATAGTTAATATTGAAACCCTAGAATAAAGTTTTATATCAGTACCCATCAATTTTATTTATTATGATGACTCAGAACTTTTCTCCACACAGTACTGTTCTCAGATCAAAGTTTCTATTCTTTGTGATAAAAATCAAATGTTCTTTATCAAATGCTTCAAAATAGTATAATATGACTGAAGTCTGATTGATTTTGATTTCCCTTGCTATCTTGAGTATAGGGAAAACGGTACTATTTATTCTGCCATAGGCAACAATACTAACATTTTCTAAATTTACCAGTTTTTATAATAAAAACCTGGATAAAACAGTTATGTGTGGTGTTAGTACTTTATGACTCTATTTTAAGAATTGAAGCCAAAGAGCATCATGACCAATTTCAAACGGAGCTTGTTTATGTTATCCATGCCCACCGTCATTTTACACCAAATCTATGAAATTTTGGAAGCCTTTTCGAATAATTCTCTAGAAAATATTTCGATAGGTTTTAAAATTCATATTGTAAATTCACACACTGTAGTTATTCAGAGATAAATAAAACAAATATGTTGTACCCTTACATCCAATCACAGCCCTCCTAAGTTGACTTCCTTCGCCTGTCTTGGGTACTCAAAAGGACAATCTAATGCCGTTTTCCCTATACTGTGACACAAAGCTATAAAGAATTCCTATGACACCATCAATGTAATACTGGGTTATTGATTAAACCTTGACTATAATAAATACTTGTATGTCCCCATTATTTAAAAGAACCATGGATCATTTTATGTCCCCACCCCTACATGCTGATTTACCTCTTTCTCTACTTCATTCAGATAAGGCTTAATAAACAATATGTATCCAACTATATCTTATCTTATTTAAAAAGAATAACAAACAGTTCCGTTTAAATAGATATAAATGACAGTTCTATTCAATTTGTGTTCATTTTATTCAAAATTTACAACATAAGCACACATTCAAGATTTTTCATACTAATCTCTTTTCCATACTTTAGTATATGCCATATTGTGGTCCAAATTTCAGAGCTGGTTATAAAATTAATTATTCTGTCTTGAGATGATAAAAACAAGGATAGTAGACACTTAAAACATTAAATCTGCAAAATACTCAGCTGTAAAGTTGCCTTTTTTGCCTGTATTAATCTATAAAAAAGTTGAATTATGTCCCTTGGGAGTATTGATTTCCAACAAAAGTCTTTTTAAACAGTACAAAATGACAAATTATATATGCCTAATACAATAAAAGATAGAAATTAAAAACCAATTGTTCAGAGAACAATTGAAGGTCTTTCCATCAAAACAATGTATTTTGATATGAAAGTTGTGAAACTAAGTTTAAAATGTCATTTCAATCGTCAAATGATAGCTTCTAGTACGCTGATTCCAAAAATATTTGGTTTCCATACATTTTTTTTAAATAAGGGAGATAATTTGTTACTTCCGGTTTGAAAAATGTTACTCACGATTATATTTGAATATTTACCTGACACTGATTCCAAAAATATCTGGTTCTATATACTTTTATATTAATAAAGTACAAAAAATAGCTACTTCCGGTTTACAAAAGGTCACTTCCGGTTGTTTCTTTCAAGGTTAAATGGTTTGATACCTTTTTCCAAAAGTTTCATAGCTTTATCATGTATACATATAAAATAAAAGCAAAGGTCAAAATCTAGAACGTCAAATTAAGCTATGACCTTGAGATCAATTTCAAGGTCATGAACTAAGGACCTCAAATCAAAAGACCATAGGTCTTAATTATATTTGGTTAATGACTTATATCACCAAACACGTATTTTTAAATACAAGAGGGGAGAAAACTCCCTTTTACGTTCAACGTGCCCTTGCAATAAAAATGTATGTGTTACGACATGTCGAACTAACAATTTAGTAAAAATAATTTGTTGATATCTTATACGGTCTTTAGATATAAGTGAAAATAAGCCAAATTCAAATATTAGAATATGACCTTGACCTTTGACCTTGACCTAATTTTCATTTTTTTGGACCAAGGACCTCAAATCAAAAGATCCTAGGTCTCTATCACTTATGGTTTATAAGATAGAAATGCATATCACTTATATCAGATGCATAAGGGGAAATAACTCTCATATGGAGCGGTCATATTGCTTCGGTCAAAATAGGACAAATCATGCAAAGGATATAGCGAGCAATTTTGTAAAATAAATTTGTCGTTATCTTTTACGGTTGCGAAGGAGTTGTGAGCACAAGGAAAACAGTGTTTGGGGAGATAACTCCTACAAAGAAAAGTATTCGGTTACGCAGGGTAAATTTCAAAAAGCGCATAAACTGTTCGATATCATATACCAAATATCAAAGCGATATATTGCGAAACAAATGTTTATCGCAAGAACAAAATTAGGCGGAAGAAAAAAAAAAAAAAAAAAAAATAATCAGAAGAAAAACAATAGGTCTTTCCACAGAAAAGTGGAAAGACCTAATAATAATAATTAAAAACCAATTGTTCAGAGAACCATTGATGGTCTTTCCACCAGTAAGGATCTTTTTTATATGAAAATATTAAAATTCGGTTTTAAACGTCAATTTTAGCGTCAAATGACAGCTTATTGGACTCTGATTCCAAAAATATATGGTTTCTATACAAAAAGATATACATAAGGGAGATCATTTTTTACTTCCGGTTTAAAAGATGTTATTTCCGGTATGTTTTGATAGTTTACTTGACACTGATTCCAAAAATAGATGGTTCTATATACTTTAACATTAAATTAGTACAAAAAATGGCTACTTCCGGTTTACAAAAGGTCACTTCCGGTTGGCTTTTTCAAGGTCACATTGCTTGCAACCTTTTGCCAAAAGTCCCATGGCTTTATCATGTATATATAAGAGGAAAAAGCAAAGGTCAAAATCTAGAACGTTAAATTTACCTATGACCTTGAGCTCAATTTCAAGGTCATCAACCAAGGACCTCAAATCAAAAGACTCTAGGCCTCTACTTTATATTGTTAATGAGTTATATTACCATACAACTAATATTAGATATAAAAGGGGGCAAAACTCACATTAAATGTTACATACCCTTTTAAGTAAAATTTACATGTTACTACATGTCGCAACTAACAATTGTGTGAAAATATTTTGTCGATATCTTGTATGATTTCTGAAAATAAGAGATAACAAGCCAAAATCAAAAATTTGAACATGACCTTGACCTTTGACCTTGACCTCATTTTCATACTTTTTGAGCAAGGGCCTCAAATCAAAAGACCCTAGGCCTCTATCACTTATGGTTTTCCAGTTACAAATTTATTTCACTTATTTCAATACAAAAGGGGAAATAACTCTCATATGGGGTCTTCGTAAAGCTTCGGTCAAAATAAAACGTAACATCCTGAGGATATAACGAGCAATTTGGAAAAATAAATTTGTCGCTTTCTTTTACGGTTGCGGAGGAGATCTGATAACAAAAAAAAACAGTGTTTGGGGAGATAACTCTTACAAAGAAAAGTGTTCGGTTAAACAGGGTGAGTTTCAAAAGCGTATAAACTGTATGATCTCATATACAAAAAAACTAAGCGACATCTTTTGAAACATTTTTACACCGCAAGAATAAAATTAGGCAGAAGAAAAAAAAAATAATCAGAACAAAATCAATAGGTCTTTCCACACGAAAGGTGGAAAGACCTAATAATCAGAACAAATACAATAGGTCTTTCCACAGAAAAGTGGAAAGACCTAATAATCAGAAGAAAAACAATAAGTCTTTTCACAAAAAAATGAAAAGACTTAATAATAATAATAATTAAAAACCAATTGTTCAGAGAACAATTGAAAGTCTTTCCACACCAAAGAAATTTTGATAAGAAGTCATTCTTCATACTGATAATGGTTTAATTATATTTTTGAGTGATATAAGGGAGATAATATGCTACTTTCGTTCTCATATGATAGCTTCGTTCACACTGATTCCAAAAATATATAGTTTCTATATACTTTTGTATATAGAATGGGAGATAATTGGCCACTTCCGGTTTGTTGGAAGTCATGTTTAGTCTTCAGTAATCAGTTTATGTATCTATATGACAAAATATATGGATTCTGAGTAATTTTAGATGAAAAAATTGCAAAAAGGCTACTTCCGGTTTTCTCAAGGTCACTTCCGGTATTAATTTTTCAAGGTCATTTGTCACCTAACCTTTTGTACAAGGTCAAATGCCTTTATAATGAATTTAGTTGAAGTAATAATCAAATAACCTCATATCAAGACATTTCAGGGGCAACAACTCCTCTAAGATGCCATGTAATAGTATAAGACTAAATGTAGCATATCTTCATTACAATAAAGCTGACATTTTGCACTTGTTCTTTAATATGTATCTTTCAAAGTGTCGGAGAAAATGCAAAAACAAACAAAAGTCACAATTGAGAACTTGACCTTGACCTTTGACCTTGACCTCATTTTCTAAGTCAGGACCTAGGGAACTAAAAAAAAACATTCCAGGGTTATACGGTTAACTGTTTATGAGTTAAATAAACATACCGACAAATTTATTTTGTAAAGGTAGATAACTCCTATAAAATTTCATCGAATCGCTTCGATCCAAAAACGCCAAATATTACTGAGGATGTAACGAACAATTTGTAAAAAGAATTTTGTCGCTATCTTTTTTTGTTACGAAGGAGATGCACTCTGATGGTAAACAGTGAATAGGGAGATAACTCTTACAAAGAAAATGGTTTGCCTTAGCAGGGTGAAATGTAAAAGCACCTTAATTATACGATACCATATGAGAAATATCTAAGCGACATATTCAAAAACAAACATTTATCGCAAGAAGAAAATTTGGCAGAAGAAAAAAAAATAATAAATATAAATCAATTGCTTTTAAAAAGCAATTGGAGGCGGTCTGTCCCCCTTTGAAATTGATTGGGGGGGGGGGGGGGTTCGGTTGTTTGTTTGTTTGTTTGTCTGTTTCTGTATGGGGTCTGTATTATTGTTACCGGAGAAGTTTCATGTTTAGTTTGGAAAGTTTTTATTTTATTTTAGGTACAGAGCGCGCGCCAGATTGAGGAGATATCACGTGACGCGGGTTTATAATAACGAAAATTTAGTATATTTATAGTATATTTATTCCTTTTTAGGTGGGGACGTTGAACAGTCAACATGTATAGAGACGGAATGTACACAATGTAATTTCTTTTGTCATTGTAGGAAATTGACATTTTGATCACAGTTCACGGGCAGTGCATAGTTTGGATTTTATCGATCCGGTGTAACGTTAAAACACATTTAATGATTATTTTCTGATAATGTACATTTTTCAGCACCTGTTTGTAACACAGATTAGTATTTCAATCTCGGAGCGGACATTTTATTGTAGGTTTTTACTGAGAATTACGGACCTAGCAAGCGATTTTTACAGCATTGCCATTTATTTTCTCTAGGAAAAGTCTTGAGAGATATCTGCACCAAGTTTTTTTATGAACCTTTAGTACATGTATGCTCTGCTGCCTGCAAATTTTCAGGTCGATTGGACTTGTAGTTTCAGAGTACATGTTGATTTTTTTTCTTGAAACAAGCGAAAAAACCCAAATGAGAACTTGGACACCGTATTAAACACACAGAACGGAAGCATACATACAATGAATGATTGGTTGGTTGGTTGGTTGGTTGGTTGGTTGATGTATTGATTGATTGCTTGGTTGGTTGGTTAATTGGTTGGTTGATTAAACACGTTGGATAGGGTCAATTTAAACAGCGAAAAAGAAAAAAAGATCTTGATTAAACACATGAGACAGAAAATTGCATGCACTGATTGATTGATTGATTGATTGATTGATTGGTTGGTTGGTTGGTTGGTTGGTTGGTTGGTTGGTTGATTGATTAAACACGTTGGATAGGGTCAATTTAAACAGCGAAAAAGAAAAAAAGATCTTGATTAAACACATGAGACAGAAAATTGCATGCACTGATTGATTGATTGATTGATTGATTGGTTGGTTGGTTGGTTGGTTGGTTGGTTGATTGATTGATTGATTAAACACGTTAGATAGGGCAATTGAAACAGCGAAAAAGAAACAAAAAAGATCTTGATTAAACACATGAGACAGAAACATTCATGCACTGATTGATTGATTGATTGATTGATTGATTGATTGGTTGGTTGGTTGGTTGGTTGGTTGGTTGGTTGGAATGCAAACACACATAAAACTCTTTAAATAGTGCCAAAATTCACATAATTTGCCTCTTAATACATGACCTTGACCTTTGACCTTGTGACCTTCGTCAAGGTCATTGCTCCACAATGTCATTGCAAAAGACTCTATGGGTCAAGGACCTTTTGTTTAAGAGTTTTGCCTAATAATGGCTTTTTATAAACCATAAATGGGGGTTATGTCCCTTACTTAATGGTAAAACCAATACAGTCATAACGTAAATAAGTCGCCCCTTGAAGTACCAAGCATTTTTCACTACTTAAATTTTCTGTATCTGTAACCATTCCAAAGTTATAGGGAAATCAAAGACAAATAAAAATCTAAAATACGACCTTGACCTTTGACCTTGACCTTATTTTCATTTTTTTGGACCAAGGATCTCAAATCAAAAGACCCTAGGTCTCTATCACTTATGGTTTTCCAGTTTAAAATACATTTCAAAATTTCAAATACAAATGGGGAAATAACTCTCATATGGATCGTTCATATTGCTTCGGTCGAAATTGGACAAATCATGCGAAGGATATAAAGAGCAATTTTATAAAATAAATTTGTTGTAATCTTTTACGGTTGCGAAGGAGTTGTGAGCACAAAGAAAACAGTGTTTGGGGAGATAACTCCTACAAAGAAAAGTATTCGGTTACGCAGGGTAAATTTCAAAAGCGCATAAACTGTTCGATATCATATACCAAATATCTAAGCAACATATTGCGAAACAAATGTTTATCGCAAGAACAAAATTTGGCGGAAGAAAAAAAAAAATAATCAGAAGAAAAACAATAGTTCTTTCCACAGAAAAGTGGAAAGACCTAATTACAAAATGAAGCACTATTGAAATATTTGCTGCATGAATTGCCAACAATGTGAGCAATTCTTTACACAGGAGAGTATAAATTATATCTAAATTTAGCCTCAAGTGGGCCTCTTTGTTTCTTAGATAAACAATTTTAACTGTGAAAATGCTTCTAGTATGACCAAAAACTGCCTTACTATATAAACAGTACAAACTTAACAAGACAATATCCAATCTAAATAGATTGTGTCAAGGAAAATACCCAATTGATACATTTAGGGAATTACACAGCAAAAAGGCAAATATATCAGTTAAAAATAGTTGTCGTGACTTGAATTCTGGGTTTTCTAATTGAATAATCAATGCAAAAGGTGAAAGCAAATAAAAAAGAACAATAGTTTGGTGCAGTTTATACAATATAGTTAATATTGAAACCCTAGAATAAAGTTTTATA
Organism: Mytilus galloprovincialis; assembly: GCA_037788925.1. NCBI lineage: Eukaryota > Metazoa > Mollusca > Bivalvia > Mytilida > Mytilidae > Mytilus > Mytilus galloprovincialis. Next base: position 51,765,980 of record CM075341.1, read on the forward strand.
TCAGTACCCATCAATTTGACTTATTATGATGACTTAGCACTTTTCTCCACACAGTACTGTTCTCAGATCAAAGTTTCTATTCTTTGTGATAAAAATCAAATGTTCTTTATCAAATGCTTCAAAATAGTATAATATGACTGAAGTCTGATTGATTTTGATTTCCCTCGCTATCTTGAGTATAGGGAAAACGGTACTATTTATTCTGCCAAGGCGACAATACTAATATTTTCTAAATTTACCAGTTTTTATAATAAAAACCTGGAAAAAAACAGTTATGTGTGGTGTTAGTACTTTATGACTCTATTTTAAAAATTGAAGCCAAAAGAGCATCATGACCAATTTCAAAAGGAGCTTGTTTATGTTATCCATGTCCACCGTCATTTTACACCAAATCTATGAAATTTTGGAAGCCTTTTCGAATAATTCTCTAGAAAATATTTCGATAGGTTTTAAAATTCATATTGTAAATTCACACACTGCAGTGATTCATAGATAAATAAAACAAATATAGTGTACCCTTACATCCAATCACAGCCCTCCTAAGTTGACTTCCTTCACCTGTCTTGGGTACACACAAGGCCAACATAATGTTTGGAAAACGTAATAGTACCGTTTTCCCTTTAAAATTACACATAATTTTCAGAAGTACTCAGACGAGGACAGGACAATTATTTTAGCGTTCATCTGCATGTACACTATGATTAATATACTACTTTAATATATAGAGACTTTATATTATATAGCAGTGGTCGCCATGGAGAAGAAACGTAGAATTAATAGTATAACAGAAAATTAAATACACTTTAATATTTATAATATAGATACGTATATGTTCCTAGTATACAGAAACGCGGAAATAATGGAATATAATAGAAAACCAAATAATGACGGACTTTAAAAAAAAAGAGAGAGGGCTTAAAAATATTGTCCTGTCTCCATGTTCCTATATGATTCTAGATATCATTTCTCAAATTCTCCAGACATAAAATCTTTTACAAAAAATCATCCTAAAATAGATAACATACTTTCAACCAAGGTTAAAATGCCCGCGATTTCACTTTTAAGTCAAACAAGACTTCCGGATTTAAACTTGCACATAAAATTTGATAAGAGTACTCGGGGACAGGACAATAATTATCATCAGTCGTATTGATAAAGACTCTTTATATAATATAGCTGTGATCGCCTAGGAGAAAAAACTTGAATTTTGATAGTTGATAGCAAATACACTTAAATTATAGTATATGTATGTTAATATATTATACAGAAACGCGAAACTAATGAAATTTAACAGAAATCACCTGCACGATCTGTTCGTGAAATGTCCTAAATATTCACCTATTTCGGTATATATTTCACAGCTGAATGACTTCAGGTGCGATTAGACCCTGTTTGCATTTCTTACATTGTCTTACCAGTATTATTTATTTCTAAACATATACAATTTAACTCATTTTCTTCATTTTCTTCAAAAATCTTCCCTCTACCTCAGAAATGTATGGCAAATACAGTGACAATGATATTTTAGGATCCGCATTTTACATACAGTTATATATTTAAATCGCTAAAAAAGATAATATTCAGAAAAAATCGAATTATAGATATGAAAGATGAAGAGTTTGGTCTTTACGATTTTGTTAAGAATGGCGAATTTGATCTATGCTACAAAGTGTTGTTTTACAGTCTTGTTAAAATATAGTTTCCGGTGGCGGATCTAGAAATTTTCAAAAGAAGGGGCCCACTGATTGTATAATAGGGGACCCGCTCTAATCATGCTTCAGTGTTTCCCAATATAATCAACCAAATTTTTCCCTCAAAAAGGGAGAGGGCACCTGAAAACCCTCTAAATCAGCCTCTGGTTTCCTGTTATATATTAAAAGAACCAATAGCTAATACAAAGTCAAATTTATAAATTCAAGGGAATAACATTATAGTTGTTTCATGATATCGTTATAAGTAGAAACGATGATTATTTCGATGTTAAACTGGAAACCCAGAATTGTAATGTTCCATATTTATTCATATAACGAAAACGTAGTTTTTTCTCTCTCGATTTTCTCATTTAATTCTTTTGCAAAAAAGATTATAAAGAAGAAAAAAAAAGAAAACATTGAAAAATATCAAGACTTTTGGTTTCAAAATATCTCATAGTGCTGGTCAACAAAGCTTGTTCCTTTATCGATACGTTCGGTGCAAAATGTTATTTTTGTAGCAGGTACTAATTATCTTTTAAATGAAAAATATAACATACATATCGTTTATGTATTATATTAGATATATTTAAAATTATAATAAGGGCCAATTACACTACTGTACTAAACAATATTGACACATGAAAACACATGTTATTCGATAACCTAAATAATTTGAATACTTAATTATAACTGAAAATATAAGTTTCCTCCATTATTATATTCTAATTTGTTTTCGCGTTTGATTTCACATCATTTCACTTTTATCCGTGTACTTTTAAATTTACAAACGTATCACGTTTGGTCTGGTATTACCAAGAAATGTTCAAGTGAAATAAACACGATCTCTTGTATCCGTGTACTTCTAAATTAATTCCATATTTGGTCTGGTATTACCTAGAAATGTTCAAGTGAAATAAACCCGATATCTTGTATCCGTGTACTTCTAAATTAATTCCACATTTGGTCTGGTATCTCTTAGAAATGTTCAAGTGAAATAAACACGATCTCTTGTACTTCTAAATTAATTGTACATGGAACAGAGAGAGTTGTACATGGAACAGAGAGAGAGAGAGAGAGAGAGAGAGAGAGAGAGAGAGAGAGAGAGAGAGTGTTAAATTATTATTATTTAAAATTTGCATAGGTTATTTCTAATAACGTACACTATATATAAACACCAAGCATAAATAGTATACATAGCATTATCCTGTGCAATATGTTCCACAAATATTATTCTTGATTTTCAACCAAATCATACTCGAGTGCCAAACATTGTTCAATGATGAACCCTTGGTTTAGTTGCATTTTTAGTAAGCAGCAATAAATCTATCAAAGACCTCATTATAGGACACGCTTAGTCCAAAATAGATTAGCAATACCTAAAAATTATACCCTGTGCAGACGATTTGTCGAATGATTCCACAATGAAATTCAAATTTCCAAAAGAAAAACTAAAATCAGATCATGTGTCTAGTTTAGTTAACCGACCCTCATTGTTTACTTGTAGATATAATTCAAGATATGAGTCAAACTTTTCTGTATTTATATCTAACCAATATGCATTTTACGTTTGCCAATCTTATAAGTGGTAACATATAAAGCTTGATAACGATTTACGATAAAAATTAGCAAAATATTATATCATCAAGATGAAAATGCGGTAAAATATTGTGATATGGTTTTTATAATGTAGCATAAGTATTTGTGAATGATGATTGTAGTTATAAAAATTATAAAAGATATAAGAAATGTGACCTGTAGCACAGGTTTTCTCCATGAAGCTAAGACATCGTAGTAAAGAGATGTACTAATAGAACTGAATTTCAAAAATAGAGTATTGCACTAAATAACCAAATTTATTAGTAGTACAGTAAAAGTTTAAATCTAAAGTTAAAAAACATATGTTTAGAAATTCAACAATTCTTTAAAGTTTGAACTTAATCATACATTAACCTTACATTTCTCGTAATTCAATGCCGTTACAAATTTAAACGCTTCAAAAGTTCCGGGATTGAATTAGATTTCTAATGAAACATATTTTATGAAAATCATATTTAAGATCAGCATTGACAACAGTGTGATGATGCACAACTAATTATACACAAAACACATATGTTGCCAAGCAATTTCTTATTTAAATGAATGACAAGATTCTTGCAGTAGTTAGTTTTATGAAGAAGTTGTACCCGTTGTATCGTAATCTAAGGTAAGATAATTTAATTATTCCTGCTGCCCACGTTAAAGATATGGTAAATTGATAGCTGTAATGTATAAGTACGGTATGCAATTTTGGATCATTATTTTTTACTTATCATTTAATGTGAAATTGTCTAAAAAATATTTTTATTATAAATCTATATGTATGTACAATTGAGCTGCATCAGATAGATATTGAATTTTGCAATTGAATATCTATACATCAGTTATTCTATTTGTCGAGTCGACAAAATTTCTTCAAAAAGTCTGTAACTGTTTGACCAAAGTATCTATAATAATAGCAGTCAGTATATATATTTGGCTGATTGTTTTTTTTGGTTTTTTATTTATTCAAAAACGATATGCTATCAAAGTCACTTACTAGTTATAATTAATTATCAAATTGATATACACCAATATGTACCTTAAATTCTATGAATTATTCAAAATTGAACACATATTGGTAAATAAAAATTGTTTTTGTTTTTTGTTTTTTTATATTTTTAAACTATATATATATAAGATTAAAGACTGCCAGAAGGCATAAAAGCGCTAGTGACAATATTTTAACGAACTGTTAGCACATACTTACAACTTCTCGTCCAATCAAATTGCTTGAATTGGCCTTCTAATTTTCATAGTATACTAGAACACACCCGCGAAATCGCGGGCATTCAGAGCGTAGTTTAAAGTATGTAAAGTGTTGTTGGAAGAATTTTGTAAAATATTGAATGACTGGAAAATTCCAGCAAAAGTATCATAAGTCATAGGTTATTGGGGACATGAAAATGCCTTTTTTTTTTTTATCCCTCCTCCTTTATTTCCAATATTCCCATTTTTTGGTTCTCTATCAATTTCAATATGAACATACATTTAGTATGTTATGAACATTCAAGTAAGGAGCCTTTAATTCAGTGGTTGTTGTTTGTTTATGTGTCACATATTTGTTTTTCGTTCATTTTTTTTGTACATAAATAAGGCCGTTTGTTTTCTGGTTTAATTGTTTTACATTGTCAGTTCGGGGCCTTTTAAAACTGAGTATGCGGTATGGGCTTTGCTCGTTGTTGAAGGTCGTACGGTAGCCTATAGTTGTTAATATCTGTGTCATATTGGTCTCTTGTTGAGAGTTGTCTCAACATGGCAATCATACCACATCTTCTTTTTTTTGTAATCAATGAATTTTGTAAAATTTTCAAAAAAGGTATCAAAAGTTCACATGATTAATTGTAGCGCTTATCTGTATATTATGAACATTCATTACTATATAAATATAGTGTATTTACTTTCAATTCGAAGTTTACTAATCGATCCATAGTGGTCATTGATAAAGTATACAGACCCTCTCTATTTAATAAACTCTGTGAATGCCGTGGATAGTTAACTTGAAAATGATAGCAGATAGAATTTTGAAAATACACTTTATTCTTTGTATATGTATGTTCAAAGTATACAGAAAAGTATACAGACCCTCTCTATTTAATAAACTCTGTGACTGCCGTGAATGAAAGCAGATAGAAGTTTGAAAATACACTTTATTCTTTGTATATTCGAAGTTTACAAATCGATCCATAGTGGTCATTGATAAAGTATACAGACCCTCTCTATTTAATAAACTCTGTGAATGCCGTGGATAGTTAACTTGAAAATGATAGCAGATAGAATTTTGAAAATACACTTTATTCTGTGTATATGTATGTTCAAAGTATACAGAAACGTATACAGACCCTCTCTATTTAATAAACTCTGTGACTGCCGTGGATAGTTAACTTAAAAGAACATGATAGCAGATAGAATTTTGAAAATACACTTTATTCTTTGTATATGTATGTTCAAAGTATACAGAAAAACGCAAACCGGAAGTCTAATCTTACTTAAAATTTCGTCCAATGACGGAACAATATCCGGATGCCTTTTTTCTCGTTTTTCTCAAAAAATGACTCAATCTGAATAATCATATGAATGGATGACAAATGCCACTATGCACTGTACCTATAGGACACAGAGGCGTGTTGATTAATTTATTGTGGAAAGAAGAGAAGCGACACCAAAAATGAGGTCTTCTCGTTTAATAGTATAGATACTTCGCATGAATGACAACAAGGGTAAGATTTCATTGTATCGTAATAAAGATATTAGAACAAAAATTGCTACTGGCTATTTTGCAATATATTCTGTGTTCCAAATATAACTAAATAGTTTGTAATTAGTTTTCAAACAGATTTTTAACATCCTACTAAACAATCTTTTGATCTAAATTTTTTTTTACAAATAAAGCAATTTGATATATTTCGTTATAAATTGGTCATTACTACATATGCAGACACGTCATATCCCGAGGTGTTAAACTAACTTACACCCAATTCTTAACTCAATATTGTTAACATTGATTATTAAATGAAAAAAAATACAATATCAAACCATGATTTATAAAAAAAAAAAATATTACATGAAACCCCACTTGTAACCTTTTTTGGTTATATTCGTTCAAACTTTGACAAGTGAGTATATTTTACCAATGTCACGGTTGTTTTGCAAATTCCAATTAAATCCATGGTTTAATATAGATCAACAGGTCAAGGTTGACCGTATCATGTATTCCTTTTACAAACAAAAAATACGTTATGCTCCTTGTATGCAGTTGTCAATATGAAAGGGTATGAGACGGACGACATTTTTTGGCAAGCGTTTGATTTGGTAGAAGAGATTAGAGATAAAGGCAATATTATAACCCAAAGTGCTTAGTACGTGAATCAGTTTAATAGAGGTAATCATAACTATATTTTTTTCTTGCGGTTTTGAAGAAAAAAAGCCCCCCTCTTCTCGAGAATAAATAAACATTCATATTCGGACCTTCAAAGGGATTTATAAGTGTGTCTGCAATAGAAACCCGACTACCAGACACGCTCAGTATACAAAGATACAGGTTTAGTTGTTCGTGAATCTATCTTTTTGGGGAAGGGGCTCAACAGAAAGGGGGTGGGGTTCCAATACATTGATCATTAAATCGGGTCCAACCCGCGGAACCCCTACCCCGGATCGGCCATTGGATAACTAGGGGGGTCCGAGAGTTAGAATCCCCCGTTTTAAAACAAAAAGATCAATGCTTTAGAATAGAGACAAATGACTGGGTTCAGCAAAGGAGAAATTAAAGAATTATTTTTGACTTCAAAATAGATGCTTAATTTTTTTCGCTATTGGAATTTCCTAAATTGTTTTTTTTTGTCTAGCCTTCGACTTTAGTCGAAAAAGCGAGACATAGCGATCCTACATTCCGTCAGCGTCGGTGTCGTCGTCGGCGGCGTCCACATATATATTAATTCACTCTGTGGCTAAAGTTTTTAAAATTTTTATAACTTTCTTAAACTCTCCTTGATTTGTACCAAACTTGGACAGAAGCTTGCTTATGATCATTAAATAGTACCTAGAAGTAAATTTTGTAAAAATAAAATTCCATTTTTTCCGTATTTTACTTGTAACTGGACTTAGTTTTTTTGCCGGGAAACATTACATTTACTCTGTGGTTAAAGTATAATTTTAATAACTCTCTTATACTAATCTGGATTTGTATCAAACTTGGACAGAATCTTGTTTATGAATATAAGATAGTATTCAGAAGTAAATTTTGTAAAACAAAATTTTTTTACTGTATTTTACTTATTATTGGACTTCGTTTTCTGCCAAGAAACATTACATTGACTCTGTGGTTAAAGTTTTTAAAATTTTAATAACTTGTTTAAACTATCCTGGATTTGTACCAAACTTGAAGCTTGTTAATGATCATAAGATAGTATCCAGAAGTAAACATTTTTATATGATTTTACTTATTAATGGACTTTGTTTTTTGGCCGGGATACAATACATTTACTCTGATGTTAATTTTTTTTAAATTTATTAATTTTCTTATACTATCCTGCATTTTTACCAAACCTGAACAAAAGTTTGTTTATGATCAAAAGCTAGTATCTAGAAGAAAATGTTATTAAAATTTTGTACCTCATTATCTGTATTTCACTAAAATATGGACTTAGCTTTCCAGTTAAAATTACATAGTCTGCTGTTAAAGTTTTTAAAACATTTATTTAGATTCATTAAATATTCTTGATTTTTACCAAACTTGGACAGAAGCTTCTTTTAATCAAAAGATAGTATCAGGAGCAATATTTTATTGATTTTCTTCCTCATTTTTGTTAAGTCTGTGATTAACATCAAAAGTAGGCGGAACCCTTACAATTTTTCAATTTCTATTGTTACGAATAACAATGGACTTTGTTTGCAGGATGTAGAAGCAGGTGTTTCTGGAAACCCCGCTCACCACACCCTGTGGCCAAAGTCTATTGTTATTCGTAACAATAGATCTATTCAATTTTCACTTGTTTCAAAAATAAAAACTATGAAGTATAATAATAGAACTGGGGTGTTAATTTTAATATGAACATTCTGTACACCGTATTTATTTACTTTAGCTATATATATAAGTTTTTGGTTAAGAAAGCCCATTACATCCCAACTCCTTTGTTCTAATAGGAGCCGGATCATCCCTACCAGATCACCCCAGTTTCAGTTTCTTTGTTTTCCATGCTTTCCTTTGTTCTGTAAAATTTTGGCGGGAATGTCAAATCCACTATAAAACTTATAATTAATTATACAAAAAAGACTATCTATTAAAATTTACGTAGAAAAAAAAATACAGTGTGTATGCTGGGATTCGAACACAAGACCTTTAGCATATCAACCCACGACACATACCACTACACCAGGACGACTGGATACCAACAATCAGTATTTAAACATACTTAAAGGAAGCAAGATAATTTTATAAGTGGAGCGAGTTGGTAGATCTTTATTAAGTAGGATTTAAACCCTTTTCGTTAATAAGTAAGTTGTCAGATTGTTTCTTTAATTTGATTTTACACTTTTTCAAAAGTGGAGGGATTCGGTAAACAAGAGTGGGTCGAATCTTTTATAAAGTGGCGATCTAATGTGGGCTGGTTGGACAGTGGGGTGATTTTAAATTGTTTTGTATCTACTCGTCGTGTTCGGGGGTCATAAAGGGTATTACATTAATATACAGTAATATAGAAAGTATATCATAATGGTTGTGTGGCGTGTCAAACTAGATTTTATGAATATTAAATGTTATTTCGTCTAATCTAAAACAACTGGGATATAAAATAGTTATCTTACTCGGACTTTGTGTGTCAGTGATAGATCCCCCTCTAGACTCCGGCCATCGGGACGATCTTACACTGACACACCATGTCCTTGTGGGATAACTATAACGGAAGGTTTCCCAAGAGGGCTTTAATGAAAAAAACATAGAAGAGGCACTCATTTTCCTGCCATCACTTGTGTCCAGTAACTCCGGCTTCCGTACTGGACTATTACAAATTTCAGGAATTTTTACAAGTACGCAGCCACGTTCAATTATTTAACCTTAGTAAAAATTCATTACTGATTTCTAATCATCAAATTACTATATAATAATGATAATATCATTTGAAGAACTGTTTACTGAATAATTGATAAATAGACAAGGCATGGCATGTGTACACTTAAGTAAGAAATACAGTTAATTTATCTGTTTATAGCTGAATTATGTTTATCAAACATAGGATCTTTGTATTATCAATAATCACTCAAATTATTTTAGGGAGTGGAGTTTGTAACTTAATTTTTAAAACGTTCAGTGAATCACTAGTCTTTTTCGTGGATTATATAATCGCTTATTATTTTAGTGACTATGCAAAATCTCTAAAAAAAATAAGGAGGTTTCTGCTTAATCTCTGATTAAACAAAATAACTGAAACATATATACAAAGTTCCCCTATTCAAGAAATGGTATAAACACATTTGACTTATTCACACTTATCATTATCATGTCTCATTATAAATCTAACGTCAGATTGAACGAATTTGTTCAATTTTTTAAATGGCTTACCCAGATACAATTTTCGAATATGTAAAATGCACAAATAAGGAGGAACGAATCGCATTTTATAAAACAAAGAATATTTTGATATCAGCAGTTGCGTCTAACATTTATATTCTGATCTACAAAAATGAATCTCTCCAGAACACACTTTAATTTATTTTCAACATCACTATACACTCGCTGAAGCAAATTAAGGGAATACAACAAGAATTATTGAGGTAAAAAGTAAAACAGTCCAACAGGATATGATGCGAACATTCTTCAACCTTTTTTTAATTTTACTTGTATGTTCTGTCAATGTTTATATAGAGAACCTTCAGAGATTGCACTTTGTAAGAACAGCCGTTTCACAAACAACGCCTATTAAGGAAATATATAATATTCATAGATATTTTGTTTTGTTTACGTACTGGTTCCCTCATATGATCTCTATGTTTCATCTCATAGAATCATAACTTGGGAATGTAACTAGTATAAAACACATAATTGCGTTGAAAAATTGAATTCTGAAGTATTAAAGGTAGTGGTAGTACAGAATGTTAATATTAGTTTAAACTAACAAGTTCGGGGCATGTAAATGTAGAAAAATATGCCGCACAGCCCTATGTTTTGATCTGTGAATAAAATAGAAGTGTATATCAACGTTTGATTTTATTATAAATTTTTTACGAAACTTCATACTAAATGTGGCACGCAAATGGAGTTCCTCCGGGACATTGCATTGTCTATATTTAAACAAATGCAACCTAGAACATTGTTTTTCGTGTCTTTTAAAAAATATATTTATGCAAAATGCCACACTCATTCAAAAAAATATTCTTTTGTTTACAATTATTGTTGAAAAAAGCTGATACACTAATCATTCGGCGAATATAACTGTTTCCATGATAGTTACTCATAATGAAACTTTAAAAAGAAAAACACAGGAAGTTATACCTAATAGGAAATTATAAAGAATTTGTAAAAAGAAAAAAACTCATAAATTATGTATAATCTTTACACAGTTCATTTACATTTCTTTAAAGGTTATACGAATCGTCAAATTCGTAAAATAATCGATTTTTTATGATTCGTCTCTGCACCATATGTAGTATTCCACTTCATGATCAAATTTGCGTTAAACAATGCACAGTTGTCCTTATATGCCGCTTCGACTAAACGTATGAATTATTTTTCAATTAAATAGTTAGAATCTTGCTGGTGTCAGTTTTAGGAATTTTTTTTTATCTATTCAGATGGAAAGTTTTTCACATATTTTAATTCTATCTAGTCCTTCGTGTAACTCAGTGAATGTGATGCATATTTTCAACTCGACTCCTCGAAGTAGACGCAGTCATGGTCATCGTCATTATACATCACCTTCTCTGCATGATGTCTCTATTAATGACTTGCTGCTATTCATACAAAAGCCGTTAGGTATTCATCACATTCGCACGAAACTTTATTCATTACCCCTTTCAAAACTTCATTCTCTGTTCAATTTATGTTTGGAATCCACTGTTACAAACCCTCATTCAAACCAATACAAACTTCAAGCTATAATTTCGGATATTGCAAGTCACAGACTTTTCAAGCCAGTTCGCATGGGAAAAGATGAAAAAGAGAAAAGATCTTTTCTAAATCTTTCCTTTGCCAACAAAGGTCTCGATGGCGTCAACCTAGGCAGTATTCTTCATCATAAATTAGTTCAATCGAAAATACCTCCTTATTTCAAAGACCAGTGTGTACCAATAATTTCTTATACCTATACCAAACCTATTGCAACTAAAATTTTCAATTACAAACGCGTTTTGCAGGATCTCGATATTGACGACTTCAAGTCTAAACCTCCTGATTGCACTTGTGCTAGTTCCCAATTCACATATAATCCTGCTGGCCACGTTATTACCGGTGACCTTATTATTGTTAATAACTTTTCTCTACGAAATGTGTTATCGAAAGATCCGAAATATCGTTAGCCTAAATCCATCAATTGGAAATACAACTTTAAAATTTTGATGGATTCAGTCGAGGATTATGCCAGGCAATGGGCAAAACGCGAGAAGGAAGACGTAGACACTCTATCCGAATGGATTAAGGCAGTGAGGTCGTTGATACAAATCAGAATTAAGAAACTGAATGGGTCCATCAATGCCCATGCTACGTTAATCTTTAAAAACCCACATGTTGCTAAACACCTATCCGACCTCCATGATAAATATGTTATTGTCCCCGCAGACAAAGCCCCAAATAACATCGTTTTTGTCTGTAAAAGTCATTACATTAACTGCTTGATAAACGAATTAGGTATTGACAATTCACTTGGAAACTCAACATATACCCTCACGACACTTACCAAAGAGGAAATCCTGGATAATCATAGGTCTGTTATTTGTTCCTTTGGAATTTCAACCAAAGATGAAGAACTGGATCTTCCATCACTGTATTGGATACCTAAACTACATAAGTGTCCTTGCAAACAACGGTATATTGCTGGGTCTTCCAAGTGCTCCACGAAACCTTTTTCTAAATTATTCTCATCTATTTTATCAGCAATCAAAGACGGGCTTCAAAGTTATTGTGAAACTGCCTATTCTAGAGGTGGCGTGAATCAGATGTAGATACTTAAAAATTCCAAAGATCTTTTAGAGTACATACAATCTAACTCTCTTTCATCTTGTAACAGTATTAAAACATATGACTTTTCTACTCTTTACACAAGTATTCTACATTCCAAACTAAAAGACAAATTGAAAGAGTTGGTATTACTTTGCTTCATAAAAAAGAATGGCCAACGTAGATACAAGTATCTTGTCTTAGGGAGGGATAAATCCTACTTTGTAAAGAATCACTCTGATTCAAACTAAAAAATCTCTGAAACTGATATTATCAAGATGCTTGATTTCTTGATTGACAACATATTTGTTACGTTCGGAGGACGTGTTTTTCAACAGACTGTCGGCATTCAAATCGGAACAAACTGTGCCCCTCTACTTGCCGACTTGCTTCTTTATTATTATGAGGCTGACTTCATGCAGGAACTTCTTAGGAAGAAAGATAAGAAGTTAGCAATATCCTTTAACTCTACTTTCCGCTATACAGATGATGTTCTTTCACTAAATAATTCAAAATTTGGTGACTATGTGGAACGCATCTATCCCATCGAACTGGAGATAAAGGATACTACAGATACAGTTAAGTCGGCTTCATATCTTGACTTACATCTAGAAATTGACAATGAGGGTCGGTTGAAAACAAAACTTTACGACAAAAGAGATGATTTCAGCTTTCCTATTGTGAACTTTCCATTTCTAAGTAGCAACATTCCAGCAGCACCTGCATATGGGGTATATATCTCCCAATTGATACGATTTTCCCGTGCTTGCATTTCCTATCATGATTTTCTTGATAGAGGGTTACTGCTCACAAGGAAGCTATTAAACCAAGAGTTCCAAATGGTGAATTGAAATCATCCCTTCGTAAATTTTACGGACGCCATCACGAGTTGGTTGACCGTTATGGAATAACCGTTTCACAAATGATATCGGATATGTTCCTTACGTCGTAACTACAATCCCCTTTCCTTTCATGAATGTGACCTACCGAATTAAGACTATTTACCGGATGTGTAATCACATAAGCAACATGACGGGTGCCACATGTGGAGCTGGATCTGCTAACCCTTCCGGAGCACCTGAGATCACCCCCAGTTTTTGGTGGGGTTCGTGTTGTTTATTCTTTAGTTTTCTATGTTGTGTCATGTGTACTGTTGTTTTTCTGTTTTTCTGTTTGTCTTTTTCATTTTTAGCCATGGCGTTGTCAGTTTGTTTTAGATTTATGAGTTTGACTATCCCTTTGGTATCTTTCGTCCCTCTTTTAAACTATAATACGTCGAAGACGTGGAAATTACAAACATAAGCTAGTTTTGACTTATTCAATTACAATGTTTGATTTGTATATTTTACAATGCGCGTAAGACGTTCAAAATGTTAACCCTGCTAAGTATGATGAGTTTATATACAAACTAACGGCCTGTATGCCAACAATGTTTAATAACGTTTAATAAAAAACAAAGATTGGACAAAATGCCTTGGTTAATGAAGGCAACAGAATACACAGCTGTTCAATAGTCATAAATCGATTAAGCAAAAACAAATCTGAGGGAAAAACATTGAAATAAGAGAAAAAACAAAGGATAACATGAATACTGAACTGCTACAAAAACAAACGCCAACATACATAGACACATACTAGTTGATACAACAGCTGCCATATTCCTGACATGGTACAGGACATTTTAAGAAAAATTGGGGGTTGAACCTGGTTTTATGGCTATAGAAACCTCCCGCTTATAGTGTAGTTTTGAAAATACCGCCAACATAATAACATTACGTGACAGGAATAGAGTACAAATAAAAAAACAAGAACACTCAGGACAGAGAAATACATAAATAAATAATATCATAATAAATACAACTTTTAATGTAATTGATTAAATAACAATTACTTTGTAATTTGTACGATTAAATTAAATTTATGATTACATCAATTCTGAAAGTGTCTGATTAAATTAATGATTACATTGGCAAAGTAATCACTATTACATCTGATTACAATGAATAAAAAAAAAAAATTTGCATGATGTGAAAAAATAAACGTTTAAAATATAACAATAACATATTTTAGAAAGTATTGTGTTTGCTACATTATAAAATGATAACTTCAGCTATTTAATAAACCTCAAAAGTTCACTTCATACATACATGACATTGTGTCAATGGTTATGACCGATTGCACTTTATCATCATTAATCTCTGAATTATTTTGACTTCAATTGAATATAGCTTTAAATTCATAAAAAGCGTTTGCTGTTCGTCTTCTGACATATTCTAGACTTTAATTTATATTTGTTTCAAGGTGCAGTTTATGGTAGTTAAAATATGGATGAAATAAAGTTACCAGTTTAAACAAATTTTAAAAAGTGCTAAAAATCATTGCTTTTTACATGTCCAGTCCAAATACATACAAAAATTTGCTTATTTTAAACAAGATATTTGTCCAACTTTTAATTAATTTTGTCTTAATTGGATAAATTATCACATTTCTGATTTGTCTTTTACCATATATATATTGTCCTACAGCTAGTATACTCAGTAAGTAATTGCAATACAAACAAACCTTAATTGGTTTCCTACTTGTCAATTCAAAGTTGACAAAAATCACAACATTAACAAAAGATTATAATTAAGGGTTAAAGAAAAGTATTACTTGAATATAACAGTTATTATCAACTATATATATGTACATCTTTAAATTGTGAATATATGTACAATATCTTTTACTAAGGCCAGAAACAAATAGATTTATTATATGTCTCTTCTTAGGCTATTGATGACTTTTCAATACTGTAACAGTTTATTTTTTACTGAAGTTTACAAACCAGTTGGCATGCTTTATAAAACAATGTAAACCAAACTATCTTAACATGTTTAATATAAATTGAACAAGAATAACAAAAACTTTCCTTTGTTGACCATAAACACAGTTTAAGATATTTTTCATTGTAATCATAAAGTAATCATAAAGTAATCAGGATTACAGGGTATTTTGAAAAGTAATTGATTAAATTAAATTACATGTAATTAGATTTTTGGCTGATTAATGATTACAATGATTACTTAAAAAATCGAAATCAATTAGAGCTGATTAACGATTACAATTACAATTACCCCAACTCTGCTCCCGGTACACCATTAAGTCACAATATAACTATGAACAGTGCTTCACACGAACGTATAAAGGCCACAAAACGTGACGTATATTGTTTCACAGGTAAATTTCTATAAAAAAGAATATAAAATTTGTATTCAGTTTGTAAAAGTTGTTCTTCTACATCTAAACTCTTTTTCAACAAATGAAAAAAGATTGCATATAGTTGATTTCATCAAACAATCTTATAAATAAACTAACTGATTAATTATCTTAACATATAGAAATTAAAAAAAAAAGAATACAAACACAAATGATAAGTCATAACACAATATCCACTAAGACTTACAATAGAAACATCAAAACTACATTAAAGGGAGAAGCCCTACCAAAGTCTTGATGCAGAGGACACGCTGAAAAATGTCTTTGATTCTGTTTTTATTTTTTTTAATTTCAGATGAATTATTCACGTAGTTTGTATAATAGAATCCCAGCAAAAAGATCTGAGAATCCATGTCCCTTGATAAACACTTACGCTACAATATGTTTTCATTGTGAGTTCTGTAGAGGAGGTGGAGAGGACCAATTTCTCCAAGATGCACAGCTGAAAATTCAGGATCATCCTGATTTGAAATTCAAAGTGGAGAAAAATCAGGTTCTTATAGAAGGATGTTTGAGATCAGATGTAGGACAAGAAAGACAAATCACAGGAAATATTGTATGCATTCCCTGGCAAGAATGTCAATCATTTTTGACTAAGAGTAAAATTATGCAATCTAGTACAACAGTCATCGTCCAAGTCGATACACCAAAGAACCATTGTATCACCTTACATTGTAATTTTAAAGAGAAGCGTGGTATACTACTAGATTCATACAATTTTTCGAATGGACTTGAGATGTATTTAGAATTAGCATCAGAGCTTGAACATATAACGGAAGAAATGAATATGTTATTAATTCCAGTTGCAAAACAGAAAGAAATCGATGATGGATTCTTTCACGCTTTGAAAAATTCTCTAACTGTAGAATTGTCAAAACATTTAACTATTAACCAAACTTTTGAAATATTCTTACAAGAAATTTTCACTTTTCAGGGGATACTAAATGCAAATGTTACAAAAACAAACGGAGTACAAGATCTTGATATTAACAGATACAAAGATTTGAAAAGAATTGCAAAGGAACGAATTAAAAGTGGTTGTGCAAAAGGTGCAACATTGGACAACGTGGAAGAATCCGTGAAGACGGTGTGTAAGAATTTCACTAAAAACGATGAACTTTATGTTGAAGTACAATACACAAAAAATGTGGCAAATTCATTTTTAATGCTTTTACAAAATCATTTAGAAACTACTGATGCTAGCTATATTGATCTGTTGTATAATGCACGAACAATTTCGAAAATAAAAGATATAAAAGGAGAACCTTACAATACAATACAAAATTACGAACAACTTCAGAAATGCGGCAATTTGTTTGATTCTAAAACAAACTTGCGATTCTTTAAAAGATTTCATGACCTTTGTCATCGCTACTCAATAGGTCTTAATTACATTAAAATCGAGGAGAAAAGCTTTTTGAATGAATTACAACTGCATATAACCAAAACAAATTTCTGTGAACCTTCCACATCTAAAGAACTTCCAAAATACTTACAGTCGTCATTTGAAATATCAGACGATAAATTGAAAGCCAAATATGTGCTTCGGGTAATCGCAGAAACTAATGATGAGACCTTAGGAAAATTACAGAGACTGGCTCTTCAAATATTGGAAAACCATTCTGAATCATTTGTTATATCCCTGAAAAGACTTATCACACAGTTATCTACAAGTGTCGTCACCGAAAATGGTATGAACATTTTAAAATGTCAAGGAAGTTGTGTTGATTTGGAGACGGTAAATGCAAAAATCACAGCAGATAAATGTGTCTTTGATAAATGTTCGCAGATTGAAATTCTGGCATATTCATATTTTTGGATAAACTGTACCGTCAAATGGCCTGGGAAAAACGTTATTCTACTAACGGATACATTAAATGTAGCCGAGCGACAAACTCCTTTTATTTTAGATGTTTCAGGTATAGACAGGCTTCCATATACTGAAAAGAATGCACGAAATGGAACCAGCTCGGACAAGGATGGGTTATCAGGGGAACACGGACTTCATGGTGAAAGTGGTGGAAATGTTGTCATTGTTGCTAATATTTTCAAAAATTCGGATAATATATATATCATTTCAAACGGAGGGAATGGTTCTGATGGTCAAGACGGCGGCACAGGTGTAGATGGAATTGACGGTGTAGATGGCAAAGGGATTTCTGAAGAGAAGTTTACAGAAAGATTTCCTGATGCTGCATATTTTTCAAGATTTACAGTTTTAAAAAACTTAAAAACTTTGAACGAGAACAATACATTTACTAGAAAAGAAGAACTACCAGATAGTCAAAATATAAGATATCTGAAAAGAATTCCGATCTTAAATTATTATCTGAAATTATATCAAAATTATTATCTGAAAGGAGTAACTGATGATAATCATGAAGTGGAATATGGTCTATGGACAAGCAAAAATCCGCTTACTGCATTTTTAGCAAAGGTAGGAGCTGCCTGGAGAGAATCATACTGTATTTGTCGCGGTCAGCCAGGAACCCCTGGTACTCCTGGAGGTAATGGCGGAATAGGAGGTGTTGGCGGAAAAGGAGGATTTGAAGGAAAGGTAGACATATATAATTGGAAAGGCAAACAAATCTGTACGATTCAAACCTCTGTTAAACAAGGTCAGTATGGATCTGACGGAAAAGACGGAAAAGGCGGAACAGGTGGAAAAAATGGTAAAAAAGGTAATGATAGGTCCCACGTTTGCCCGAGTCCAGCTGAGTCTACAAGAAAATTCACTGGACATCTTAATATTGCTTCATATGACGGCTCATCGCGAGAGAGAGCATTTTGTCCTAAACGGGAAAAATATATAAATATCATAAAAAAATCATCTGAATATCCTTCTCTTCTGCGATGTCGAGACGGACAAAAAGGACTCAATACAAAGAGGTTAAACAACAGAATGACAGAACCTCAAAGGATGAAAAAAGCGCCTATATCTAAAAAGATAATACAAAGATACCATTATATATTCTCTCCATTGGACAGCGTCCGTTGCAATATTGAAACAGCGAAAACTATAACAGAGGACGTTGCTTCACAATACGTCTTCCAACACAAGAGAAAGACAATCAAAGAAACAAAAGAACACGAATCCGGTATTGTCGTGCAAGTCAATCAAATTTCTCCAACTTGCACCGCTGAATATAGATATGCATTTGTTTTTACACCGATGTTAACATTTGACAGAAATCGTCATTTGGAAAAGTTTTTAATGCAGAAATTTAAATCAGTAATGGATGCAGTGAAGAAAGAATCCAAACATATTTTTTTTGAAAAAGACATGAGTACAATTTTTGCAATTCTTGAACAAATTTCAATACAAAATAGTTTTAACGAAGAACATTATGAAAATTTTCTAGAGTTAATTGATCTTATGAGAAACAAATGTATAAAGCCTCATTGCCGAGAAAATTGGACAAACTTGCATCTTAACTACTGGTATGACAGAATTGTTGTAAATTTTAAGTTCTATTTGTTAGAAAAAGCTGATCTTATAGTCAGACTTTTCATGGATGAAAAAGAAATGGAAATGAATATGGATGATTCTATGTCTAAAACAATAATGGATGATTTACGGATTAGATTGAACACATTGTTTCAAGATTTAGTTTTGAACATTTTGGAATCAGATGATGTATCACATTTGAAAACAACAGATTTGAGATTACAGAAACAAGTAAATAAACTAATGCACGAAATAATGCTATATAGGAGAACAGTTTCTTTGTTTGGAGGGAATGACCCGAAGTGTGTTGATGAAGGTAAATATACGATTGAGGCGTTTGTTATTTGCTGGATAAACTTAAGACTATTTAAAACGAAATAGATTGAAACTTTTTGCAATGATATACAAATGGAGGTCTACTTCCATCAAAAAAAATATTCAATCTATAAAAAAAATTCATAGAAAATAAAAAAAACTCTTATGTCTGTTTTGTTCACGCATCGTTGTAAATATAATCGAATTTAATGTACCTGTTATACAAGGGAGAGGATTAGCGCTATAAAACCAGGTTCAATCTACCATTTCCTACAATAAGAAAATGCCTGTACCCAGTTGTCATCCACGCGTTTGATGTGTTTGAACTTTCAATTTTGCCATTTGATTAGGACTTGACAACAAAACTTGGTCCTTTGACCGTTATTGAATTTTCGTTAAACAGTTGATACCTGATATGTTCATTATGTCGTTATTACAATCCCTTCCCCTTTCACGAATGTCACCTACCGAATAAGACAGAGTATTCGAATATATTTTCAAAAAGTTCCAGCACGGAGTCAGAAGACATAACTTATTATATTTCCTTTTCTTTATAGATGAAAATTCAGAAGATACTACAGGAGTTGACAAAACTATACCTTGTTCCACATCAGAAATCAAAAAGGGTGAGTAAACAATATTCATTGAATTTATGACATTCGGTCTACTATAGGCATTTTTATTTCGGTTTACTACTTCTACTGGGTCAAGTGAGAGTTTTAGCAAGCTATAAACCAGGTTCAATCCATTATTTTCTATATTTGAAAATGATTTTACCAAGTCAGGATAATGACAGTTGTTGTCCATTCGTTTAATGTGTTTTATCATTTGATTTTGCTATTTGATTGGGGACTTTCCGTTTTGAATTTTCCTCCGAGTTCATTATTTTTGTGATTTTGCTTTTTTCTGAATGCCCAACTATTTTACTAAAACAATTAGAAGTATACTTACGGCAATCTTACGTTTAACTTTACTTACAACAAAGAGAAACTTAAAGGTTGCTTAATAGTTTTCATCTTTGATCTCATTATAAATAATGTACGCCCATGCAATGGGAAATATAGAACTGCGTATTGTTTCTTCGTAACTATTTGTTATGCATAAACGTTTTGTTCCGATGAATATTGTAATGGTTCATCAAATCTGTAGCCAATTGGCAAGATAGGTTTTACACGGTTTGATCAAACAAACGTTTTAAATATTGAATTTTAAATATCATATTTTTTGCAATACCAAAGAGATTTTGAGACTGATGATTTTTTTTTAAGTGCCCCCCTCAATGCTGTATTATCCTGAATTGTTCTGCTGATTTACAGAACATTTACCGAACATTGATGAGAATTTGATTAAGTATGTACACGTAGATATATCAATTTGAATCAATAGTTAATAATTCACGTCATAGTAATTTAAGATCGAATTTTAATATACAAGTCTGTCATATAAAGTTACAACGATCTTTCCCTGTTTATTCCTGTATAAAGTTATACTATTTGCATGTATAAATTACTTTTATTCCTTCATTGTTTTTCTTGATACATATGATATTTTTAATTATTTGTATATGGTCATCATAAATGATAAACATGTTAATAGTGATTTTTTTTAACGAATTACATACTGCTGACGTAGACATTCCAACAAATCAACAAATCATCAATCACTTTTACAATTGATAAAAATATTGTCAATTTCATTCTTTCCTGAGAAAATTTAAAGCTAGCTACATTTTTCTCATGAGAAGTAATAGGAAAAGTTAGATTTTTTTCTTGTGAGAGGTGATGAAGTAGAAAGTTTAGGGACTTTCCGTTTTGAATTTTTCTCGGAGTTCAGTAATTTAGTGATTTTACTTTCTACTTACAGTTGACAACTATGCTTTAAAATGTTTCCGTCAACAAAACACTTAAAGAATATCCAGTGTATAATTTATAAAACGATTTATACATTGATATGACTTACTGTATATATTTTTTCATTTACCAATTCATAGATTTAATATGTAAATCAAACTAGTACATAGAGAAATTTAGTATCAAAAATAGATAATTTGATAGAATAATATTTTCATCATATAGTTGTAGTTAGATTAAAATCTGACAAAGTGTTTGTCTTTCTATGTTTTTTTTTCGATTGCTGAGAAACACATTTTCATTTTATGAATTTTATAGTACACCTTTGGAAATCTTATTTACCAGACAGTTTTGTGTATACAACATAATATATTACAACACTATTCCAGCTGAGTATTCGAATATATTTTCAAAAAGTTCCAGTACGGAGTCAGAAAACATAAGATATTATATTTCCTTTTCTTTATAGATGAAAATTCAGGAGATACTATAGGAGTTATCAAAACTATACCTTGTTCCACATCAGAAATCAAAAAGGGTGAGTAAACAATATTTATTGAATTTAAGACATTCGGTCTACTATAGGTATTTTTATTTCGGTTTACTACTTTTACTGGGTCAAGTGAGAGTTAAAACTAGCTATAAAACCAGGTTTAATCCATCATTTTCTACATAAGAAAATGCCTTTACCAAGTCAGGAATATGACAGTGGTATCAATTCGTTTGATGTGTTTCAGCTTTTGATTTTACCATTTGATTAGGGACTTTCCTTTTTGAATATTCATTTAAGTTCAGTATTTTAATGATTTCCCTTTTTTTTTCAATAGCACTACTGGTGGACTGTTTGTTCCCGTGGATATCATCAGCAAACATTCAGTGCTTCGGTACTGACACCATTTATCTAAAATTTCCCTTTAATAAATTAGGACAAACGGTTCCAACTTCCTAAGCCTAAGTTAACCGTAGATAACTTTGTGCCATACATGTTCTAATGTTCCCACGTATTCATACTTCTCCTGATCTGAAAAAATCAACGTTATCGTTCCTGATGAAGATAATTTCAGGAAAGGGTTCCAGAACCATGATACTTAGTGTTTTTTTTTTATTTACTGTCACTGGGACTGATAATCCCTGATGATATCAGCTCAATCGTTGGTGCTTCGTGTACTAGCATACTTTATAAGAAAAATAATTTAATTGCCCGTTGATGAATTACGAAATGATAAAAAAAATAAGGTTCCAACCTCAGGCAAATCAAGTATTTTTTTGCATGACTCCCTGTTGAAAATATAAGCTCCTAAAATGTTTACGTATCTAAACATCTCTGACTTTTAAATGTTTGTGTAAAAGCGTTCCTGGTGATGATAAATCAAGTACAAGTTTTGAATGCACGAATTTATAGTGTTTTTTCCATATATATATATATAGATATAATCAGCTTAGAAATTAGTGTTTATGCTTTTTTTTTAGGCACCTAAGGTTCCAACTGACTCAGGCAATGCTTATTAAGTGTAGTTTACTTTGGCTTTTTTTTTATATGTCTCTGTTCATTATATAGCTCTCACATTCAATAAATAAAGAAATAATGTGTCGTACTGAGTTAAAATACTGGTTATTCTTCAGAGGTTTATATAATTTATTGGTATTATATGTTAGTTTTAATTGAACAGACTAGAATTTTGCATCTTTGTCTGCAAAAGTCATTTTCAAGTAGAAATACTTTAAAAATTCTCTAGTAAACGTAGGAAGCAAACTAAACAAATGACTACAACATGTACAAAATGCTGGCAAATTAAAGAGTATACGCTTGTGTTTGCAGGATATTAATTTAATGGTCATTTGTGTAACTGATCCCCCCCCCCCAATTCCTTTTCGTACTCAATTTTGTAATGTCAACGTAAATACATAGACATCTGCCAGAGCATGTTTTATGTGCAATATGCTTTCTAATGATACAATGGTAACGTTTTTTTATCGTTTCAGTTGTAAAGGGTTTAAGTGAACAGATCAAAGAGACATCAGATAAAAAAATCGATAACGAAAGTGAATATGAAATCGATAACGAAAGTGAATATGAAATAGAATCTGATATCGAAATAGATTCAGTATCAAAAATTGAAACAGGAATTAAAAACAAAAGAGAAAAGGAATATCAAGTGGACGCAAATGTTGAAATAAGGACGGCGTCAAAAATGCAATTAGAATTTCTAAACGAATCTGATAAAAGAGAAAGTTTCGTATCACCAAAAAATGATGCAACGTTAGATGAACTGAACATAGAGTCGGGATGCGAAGGTGAAATAAATGCTTTGTTAGAATGGACCATTTTAAAAACAAAACACAGAGCTGCGTTTAACTGTATTTTGAAGAAGTTACGATATATACAATCTGATAATGTATCGCTTATTCTTAGATGTTTAAGATATCGTTTGATAAATCAATGTTGTCAGGTTTCTGAAGAATTTCTGTTTTGGTTCTTGATGAGTCTTTTTGAAAATGAGGAGTGCGTTGCAAATGGGAAATATTTACGTATAGTAGCCACAGCAAAGCCAGAAAAATGGATTTTAGAATGGATAATTCAAGAAATGATGCGTCGTTCTGATTTGAAAGATGAAGTGATATGCAGGGAACTAGTAAGCAAGATATATGGACACAAAGTTTGTTTGTTTATCTGTAGATATTTGTCTAAACTTGAAGAAGGAATCATAATGACAAAAAAAACAATAAAAGCTATGATGGGATCACTTAAGAGATTAAATCCAGACATTGATGAAAGTTTCCTCATTATGTTGGAAAGCATCAACATATTTGAATGGTTGTATACTATTAAATGGAATGAAAATATCACGGCCCTGAAATCTCTGCCTTTTTCATGGCAGCATGAATCTCAGCTGTTAGATGCAGCATATTATAGTAGTCAAGTTATTAATAGAAATGGAAAGAAACTAATTGGTGAGATATACCGTAAAGTCAAGACTTATCCAGTTCCACAAAGTATATTTCTGACTGCACTAAAAGGGCTATATACTGGCAGTTTGAAAATAGAAATAAATGACCTGTCCATTGTGCAATCTTCGGAAGAAATCAGTAGAATATTTGGAAATCATTTTGTCCACCGTGCGTGTGGTATAAGAACGAAAGAACGTTTATTGTCGATTATGAAAGTTGATTCCATTACATTAGCGGAAGATGAAGTTGAGAAATTTGGAATTATCTTACTTGAAATAGCTGAAAAAGGTTCACAGCCATCAACAGTGCTTGCCAATAAATTGATGGAGAAGGAAGATCAAAATACCTATACAACAAAAAGTATAGCATCCTTTACTGAAAACGATATACAAGCATGGTCTGAAGTATGTAAGCAGACATTAAAGTCCAATGCATTGCAATTTCCGTCACTGTTCACAGAAATGGTGGCAGTCATAGAAAGGGCAATTACATTAAAAAGAAGCTTTAGACTACGCAGTACACAAACACTTTCTATTATAGCTTTTTTCTCTGTTTCAAATGTTTCACAAAAAGGAATCCTACAACAGATGTCAACCGGTGAGGGTAAAACAATTGTTATAGTTGTTTTATCTATATTGAAGTCATTACTAGGGGAAAAGGTAGACATTATAACAAGCTCTTCAATACTAGCAAAGCGGGACTCGTCCAGCAATACTGACATGTTTGACCTATTCCAGATTACTGTTAAGAACAACTGTAGTGAGAATAAACACGATCGTCAGGATGCATATTCTTCACAGGTGGTATATAGCGAGATAGGGACATTTCAGCGTGATATTCTGTTGACAGAATTTTACGACGAGAATATAATAGGAGGGCGGGATCGGGAGAACATCATTGCAGATGAGGTCGACAGTATGTTACTTGATAAAGGTGAGACAGTATTGTATTTGTCACACGAGATCGCGGGAATTGATGCCCTTGAATTCGTGTACACATATATATGGTCACTGGTTAATTCAAAAGAGATGATTGGAACGGATCGAGATTGTTGTAATGTGCGTCGATGTATGCTTGATGCAATATATGGCATTATTTCAAAGGAAGATATAAATGAATATTCTCCACCAGAAAATACCACAAATGTCAATGTACTGTGGAACATCTTGCAAAAAGAAAATATCATTGACCATGAAGGACGACTGCTTACACGAAACTACGCACGTTTTGAGAAGCTTGAACATAAAGATGTCAATTTTACATGCAACAAAGCAGGATATTTGATCAATATGCTAAAGGATACTGTCAGGAAAGGAATTTTGGTGGAGGTTCCGAAATTTTTAGAATCTTTCGTCAATAGACATTTGGATACTTGGATCAGGAATGCTTTTAACGCAAAGTTAATGGAAGAAGGTAAACACTTCATTATTGACGTTGACCGAACAGAAAACAATAGAGGGAAAGATGCGAACATTGTTATAATGGATATTGACACGGGAACAGAACAGTATAACATGCAATGGAATGCTGGACTTCACCAATTCTTGCAATTAAAATATAAATGTGCCATTTCTGCAGAGAGTTTAAAGGCTGTATTTATGTCAAATATTTCTTTTTTTCGGTTGTACAAAAACGTGTATGGTTTGAGTGGTACATTGGGATCACAAAAAGAGAGAAACTTAATAAAAAACATTTACAAGGTCAGTTATATTACAATTCCGGCATTTAAAGAACAATGTTTTGTTGAATATGACCCTATTTTGTGCAAATCCACAGATAGCTGGATGATCTCAATCACAGAAACAGCTGTTTCTCTGTCAGAATCAAGACCAGTATTGGTCATTTGTGAAACCATACAATGCTGTGATGAATTTGAAAAGGAATTCAAACGTAAAAGAGTAAATGTTCATGTATATAAGAACAGTTATCGCGAATTGTCTATTCTAAAAAATGAAACATGCATCGATAGTGGATGTATCATACTAGCTACGAACTTAGCGGGTCGTGGAACTGATATAAAAATAAGTCAGAATATCAGTGTCCTTGGAGGACTCCATGTTATTTTGACGTATTTGCCATCAAATCACCGCATAGAAGAACAAGCGTTTGGACGAGCAGCAAGAAAAGGCCAGCATGGCTCAGGTCAGTTGATAATTTGTAATTATATGGAGGGACAACCTACAACAAAAGAAATGGTTACTTTATTACGAATGAAAATACAACGTGACAAAACAGAAAATGAAAGAATTTCGAAAATACAACAAAGGTATGAAACATTTATAAGGGTTGAAGAAAAACTTTTCAAAATGTTTCAAAAGTATTATGACGAGATTAAACAAAGTTTAATCTCGAAAAACATTGAAGAATCATTTCAAAATGTGATATGCAGTGCACTACTAGATCGCTGGGCGTTCTGGTTAGATTCGGTAAAAGCTTCACTAAAAAGTTCGGAAAACGTTTCATCCGTTATGAACAAATTCAGTGAGTTTTTAAGTGAACTAAATGTTTCGAGAATCTGTCACGATTCCAGTAGTTTGACAAAGGTGCTACAGAGTCCTACACTATTAGTTAAAGCTGGAAAAGCAAAAACAACAGCGAACAAATATGATGAGGCACATACGTTCTTTGATACCGTTATTAACTATGATCCATCGTTTTCTGAATCTGCACTTTACTATAAAGTTCAATGCCTTTTGAAAAGAGGGGATTGCACAGATGATGATTTTAAAATTGTCCGCAATAATCTTGCCGATTGTAAATGTTTGATTCAACAGCATATAGAAAAAATAAGAAACGCAGTGCAACTAGTAAATGTCATCAGCTCACAGTACACCAACAAAAGAGTGTCATTAACAGTATCAGAAGGATTTTCGCAACAGAAAGAAAATGCTATCCAGATATATAATCAGATCATAGACTCAATCGATTCTATAACCGGATATGCAATCGAACCTTTTATGTTTGAAGATGGCATAGGTAGTCGGGTAAATTCAAGCATGATTTTCAGAGATTTGGATATAATGGAAATTCTGCGCCCACATACAGTTCGGGTATATCCCCCAGATAAACCTGCTTGGCGGTATGTTGAAAAAAGCTATGAGTTATACTCTGAAGAAATACTTCTACGGCTCGAGAGGCTTAAAGACAAGGATCGTGTTTCAGCTAGAGACTTTAAAGATATCCTTCCAAGTAGGGAGCAACTGTGGAAATTGCTGACAGAAAAGGGTGTCCTCAAAGACCAACAAGATTTTATTTTGTTTAATGAGGGAGAATACAAAAGATCTATTGATAAATTACCTGAACAAATCACAGAAAGTATGAAATTCCTTAGAGACAACAGGATAATGACTGATTTTGAAATGTACGTATTTCTATACCCAGATCAAAAACAATTAGTCCTTGAAGATAATGAAACAAGTTTAATTCCTATCAACACATTTAAAGAAACTTTAGGGTTTGGAAAAGTCTTTGAGGTATTACAAAGAGGAAGAATAGTATCTACCGGTTCATTTGCACTTTTGGCATTTGATGCGCAAGAAAAAGTCATGAACGGTAGATTACAAAAGTTTGACAACGTAGGATGTAACTCATTTTTAGATATTGGTGTACCCATAGATACGTCTAAAACAATTTTCGATCAGTTGGTGGCAAATGAGATTGTTTCTAGAGATGGAAAATTACTTATACCGGAATTAGGAAGTATTTGGCTGCCTACATTTAGCAATTATACTACTGAAATTCGAAACATTGTAGCAAAATACTCCAAATACAGGAAATGTGCTTTATATTTTTTGATGGAACAGGAATTTCCACTAGATCTTTTTTCACGTCCACATGATATACTTTTCGGAGACTTAATTGAAACTGGCATAGTTACACCTTTCAATGTAATGGCAAACATTTCAGAGGAGAAGATGACAAAACAATTAAACTGTTTATATGGCTTCGAATGTGACAAGAAAAAAACTGAAATAATAAAAATACTTCGTTCAAGGATAGATGATATACGCAGTGGAAAATACCGTTACTTTTGGCGATTAGATACGGAACTACGTAAGATGTTGCATGAGGAAGGAAGTGGATTAGGAATTGAACTGTATCTGAAACGTGTTCTCAGTGAGTTGCCAAAAATATCGAGTTCCGAAATAGAAGATTTGTGCCGGGGAACTTCTAATAGTGGAATTGAAATAGAGAAAAAACTGATCGATAAAATGATCTGCGTAAGAAGTGACTCGAAAGCTATAAAGAACCTTACAGTTGTTATGAAGAATGACGAACTCAAGACAACATCACTAAAGCAAGAAGTAGGCAGCTTTGAGAATGAAATCAAATGCTTTATATCTAGTCGTATTCAAAATTATCAAAATACATCAAGTATAGTAGCACAACTTGAAAGATGGAAAGAGGGTATAACTAAATTTGAGAATGTTAATACCGAGCTCCAGTCATTAGAAGATAGATTCACAGAGGAGCAACTAATATGTCTTTGTGATGAGATTTTATCAATCACAAACAATGGATTTGGTGATCTAATTGTCTTGACGGAA
The DNA here is from genome assembly GCA_037788925.1 of Mytilus galloprovincialis. Taxonomy (NCBI): domain Eukaryota; kingdom Metazoa; phylum Mollusca; class Bivalvia; order Mytilida; family Mytilidae; genus Mytilus; species Mytilus galloprovincialis. The sequence continues at coordinate 51,794,758 of CM075341.1, forward strand.
CGAAAGTGGACATGCAAATCAATTTGTAATATGATATGCATTCTAGCAATCGGACTGATTCAAATAGGCATATCAATTGCCATTGAATTGTTTTCAGCTGGAACTGGGACATTTGTTGCAAACGCTTTCCTAAGTGAAGGTTTCGGAGATATCATGTTTGTTGCAGAATGTATGCTAGCAGGACATTGTACCATGCAGTCATATGTACATAACAAGGCATTGAGTGTAGCACTGACCGTCGCAAGTGCTGGTATTGGAGCTTTTGCTGCAAGAGGATCCCAATTTTCAAGATTTGGACACAAAATTGGAGGTCAATTTTTGCAAAATCATACTGCAAAAAATCTTTTAAATCAAGGTGTTGCCAAAAGACTTCTTGCGAAGGCTGCAGCCAAACATATTGGAAACAAACTTGTTGAGGTAACATCTTTGACGTTAATTGATAAAGGAATAAACTTTGCAATAGAGAATGCTTTACGGGCATTTATAGTCAATCTGTGCTGCTGTTTAAAGGCAGAGGGGATGGATATAGTACAAACCCGAAAAACACTAAATAAAACTGTTTCTGTTCTTGCTAAAACATTTGGGAAACAAAATGCTAAAGACATTGTTGATAATGTCATGAACGAGTGTTTAAGATTTCAAGAATCAACTTTTTCTACAGTCCTTAGCAAAATTGGTGAAATTGCAGATTTTTTAAGTAAAGGCCTAGGTGAAGCGACAGAAAAATTGAAGAATTGCGAAGATCCCAGAGTGAAATATTTAGGCAAATTAACCAATACTGTCATTGCATTTCAAAAAGGTATACAAGTTGGCAGGTTTGGCAAAGAAGTCGTTACATTGAGATCTTCAATCTTGGAAAATATTCATAGCAAGATTATTGATAAATTACAGTTCGAAGATGGACATGTAGAGGTCGACGCCTGCCAGGTTTGGGCTTCAGAAAAAGTAGATGATGTCATAAAGAAAGTTAATAATGAACTCACGAAATATCTCGAAATACAGTTTGAAAATATAGTGGTAAAACCAATGTTACAAGAAGTGGGTAAAAAGGTAGCAAGACATGTATCTACAGGTGTTCGTAAAATATACCGTTATGGAGAAAAGAAGCTTCATCAAAGATCTTTCAAAAGCCTTAAAAGTGAAGCAGAACGCAAGTCTAGACTTCCGCTATCATCATCTGAAATGAAAGACGATATGCAGTTACAGTATATTAAAAATCTTCTTAAGTTACTAAAAAAGACTAGAAGTCCAAGTTTGTTCGCTGACCTTGTGGAAGAAGGAATTCCCCTAGATATACATTCTGTTCAGGCAGTCTCCGAGATAACTAGTGCTGTAATTAAAGTTGAAACTATTGGAGGAGACGCTATTACAATGCCTCAGACTTTTACACCATGCGGGATGCATTTAAAAAGACAGGATTGCATAACAATACAATTCCATGCCAATTCGGAAACTGGAATTGGTCATTTCGTGTCATTAAACAATATGGATGGTGAATCGAAACATTTCGATTGTCTATTAACAGCTGTCATGCAAGCGACAGGAATGACTCTTGAAAGACAAACAATAGCAGAAACAATCAGAAAAGATCCTGCCATTCGACGGAATATACAACATGGTATCCACGAATATTTCATTAGCAAAGGAGGGGTCGGTGGAGGAAAGGAGAAGGTATATCCCAAACTAAAAGACGTTAAAAAGAAAATAAATCAAAAGACATTTTATAAATCACTTAGATACAAGGCAAAGAAAACACATAACTCTGAAAAAGGAACAGGAAAGGACGAACTGATTCCACTGGAATGGCTTAAAAAAGAATACATAGCTAAATTGCCACAATTTCAACCAACGAAGATTAAATTTGGACATGCGCAAGAGGAAGTTAGTTTCTACGATGTGTTCAATCACTTTAGAGTTGATACTCGTTATGTTATATTCATGCATAATGGCAAGTTGCAAGGCCACGCTGGTGCTTTGTACGATATAACCAACCAAAAATTTAAAAACAAAATTCCAAATGGGGGTGCTTTAACAGCTGGGCAGAGAAACTTCCACAAGGAAAGAATAAAAGCTATTCAAAATAATACCGATAACGTATTAATAGCGTCAATTATACTTTTAACCAAACATATTGAGTTGTTAGCGAAAGAGACAGATCTACAAAGTGCGAATCTCACAAACTATAAATCTGCAATTGGATATATGTTAGGTAATCCAAATCAAAAACAGAATTTCATAAATGCCTATGAAAAGGAAAAATACAAACTTTGTATTGCGGCAGAGTACCTCATTGATAACAATAAAAATAGCAGACATGACAAAATATTTCAAACCTACAAAAAATCATTAAAAGACTTAAAACAAAATATGGTTGTAGACAAGAAATTCAAGAACGAAATCGATGCATCAATGAAGAAAGTTGATAGTTTAGAATCTTTCGGAAATATGATGAAAATTCCGATCCAACATCTTTAAAGTCTTATGAAACGAGTTTCTTGTAATTACCATGTAATCGACATTATTTAACCAATCAATGCATATATACTTAACTAAGTTCTGTATTCAGGTTTTTTTTTAACATTTAATACGAATTTATAACGTATTATCGACAAATAATATTTCATTCAATGATTGTTAATTAACTTTCGAGATTGTGTCCGAAGTTTACCGAATCGTGACATTGATAAACAATCAACACAGTGCGCTCGGGAGCACACGAAAAATAAGTGAATTGAAAAAGCCATGCTAGATCTTTTTTTTTTTATATTTTCCTTGCTTTCCCATTTGTTAATTAAACTTTTCATTAACAGTTGTTCAAATATTTGGTGTATTTAATTTGTTCTTTAAGAAACTACGTTTACGTTCCCGTGAACGTTTGTTTACATTCTTGTATCACTGTTTACCTCTAAACTTTGCGCTGTCCGTCGGTCGAAGTTCCGAAGTTAAGATCAATGCATACGGTAAATAGTCATCGAAAGACTGAACTGAGGGACAATAATTCAATAGCAGCACATTTATGAAGATTTTGGCAATTTGTAGGATTTTCTTTTTTACAATAAAGTTCACGTACACTTGTTTTACATGTTTTATAGTAAAACTTATAGCTATGCATTCAAGTATATAAAACATATTCAACTCGTTTATCCAAATTTGAAGTTTCATTTGACGTTAAGAAAAGAAAAGCAGCTTCACACTCTTTCTGTTAAAACTGTTAATATTTTTTTTCATTTAGCAAAAACAAATAACTATCAGTTGTATATGCATATACTGTCCTTTTTCGAAGAAATATCAGTAATGGTCATGACTTTGATCAATATGGTCCAACATATAACATGATTTGTTCACCTAAGGTGGTACCCAACACTTTCACTAAAATCAATTTGGCTCGTTTGATTTTCATAAAATTTGACAAAGTATTTACTTTGACCTTTTCACAAGTATATAAAAATTCCAAATATTCTGAACCAACCGTTTTGTCAGAAAAAATACACTGGTTACATAGCAGTTTGACAAACAACAATTTTAATCATTGAGAAGCTTAATGTTTCCTTTACAACATAACGTAATTAAAACGTTTAGCTGATTTTACAAAGTTATCTCCCTGTAGTGTTAGGTACCACCTTAACAACTTAGGCCGTGTTCACACCAAACGCCGTTTAGAGTAAACATGTTTACAATTAGTTTAGTGTAGTGTACACTGGTTTCACATTACATTTGTTCACATCTATACACCTTGTTTAGCTACCTGTACCTAAGATTTGTTCCCACTTGTAAACTATATGTCATTTAAATGTTTATTACGTAGAACTGAATTCAAAATATTTGGAAAATTCTTCTAGCGGTAAGGGAACAAACATTTGACTTCAAAAGGGGGGGATGGGAATGGAAATATTCCGATCCCCAATTTGATAAAAAAAAAAAAATGGTCATACAGATGATAAAAAAAATATTCTGAATCAAGAGTTTCCCCATACATTATAGTGTTTAATATTGAAAAAAAGGTATTTGATCACCAGCATCGAAAAAAAGGAATAAAAACGTACGCGCGAAAAAAAATCTGACTCAGATAAAAAAAAAAAAACCCTCCCCTTTTTTTAAGTTAAGTGGGTGCTACTTTATGAAAGCCATTTTTATAATTTGCAGTAGTTTGAATATACTAGAGATGTCTCGATAACGCATTAGAAAACGTTAGCTGCAACAGCGTGCTTACAGCCGAAAAAAAAGGATTGAGATATTAGGGATCACTACATTTTTATCTTTTCTGTTCGTTTCGAATGGTATTTCTTCTCCAAGGAGTATTTGGTAAAGGAATAGGGTAACGTTTTTTTTTAATTTATTTTACGTGTTATTTAACAGATCTGAGATACTAGACAAACATATCATTTACCTCACACCTTTTTTAGTCATGCATTTATGCGTGAATCGTTTTTTGAGTAAAGACCAGTGGCGAATATTTCTTTGTACGTCAAGTCGATTCGGGAAGACTTTTTCAAATGAATAAGCCAGCAACTATGTACTTATTTTTTTGTGGAGGGGGAGGGGGGCGTGAGCTATTGATTTTTTTCAGGACAAATTTTGGTGACAAGTCGAAATCAATTTTAGCATTATATATAGTGACAGCTGAGGGTGAAAAACTGGACAATTTTTTTGTTTCCAAAACAAAATCCATAGCTCACCACCCCCACCCCCTTGCCTTTTTGTTTTATACTCAACTATAATACCCCCCCCCCCCCCCCCCCGAAAATCAATTGGTTGCTGCCTTATGAGTTCGACAATGATGCTGCTTTGAGTTTTGATCAGGGGTTAATAAAGTACGTAAATTTTTTTTATCAAAAAAAAATCTGTAAAATTTTATTTAGACAACTCATAATTATCAAAAATATCAATTTTACTCAAAAATAGTTTCCTCCTTAAATATATACACGATAAAACTTATGTCCTAAATGCCTAGTTTTGTGTACACTTAACCTACACAGGGCCTACATTGACTATCGACTGTGTGTAGGTAAAACATGATTTAAACTACATGTAAACATTGAGTTTTATCAATGGGAACGCAATTGTGTTTAGTTTATGTGTGAGTTACACTAACACAACACCGAATTTAGGTCAATGTGAACACGGCCTTATACAGAATATGCATGAATATGTGCTGACTGTATTCGTATGATTAATGAACGACCTAAAATCAATATTGTAAGTCCATAGAAATGTTGAAATAGTAAATCTTTGAGACGTTATTCATTGAAATTGGTTTGCTAAAATGATAAAACTTGTTTCAACTGAATGTTTAATCAGTTTAGGTTAATAATCCTAGATTGGTATACGCTTTCTTAAAAAAATAAACTAAAACAGACAGTTCAGATCATTTAATTTGTATGTATTCACTTTAACATAGTTAACATTTGTTGAATATTTGCGATAAAATAAAATAACTTATCATTTATGATTTTTTATGTCATATGCACTTGATAAAGCTGACAATACAAGGAAAGGAATGAATTTCTAAGTAGCAACATTCCAGCAGCACCTGCATACGGGGTATATATCTCCCAATTGATACGATATTCCCGTGCTTGCATTTCCTATCATGATTTTCTTGATAGAGGGTTGCTGCTTACAAGGAAGCTATTAAACCAAGAGTTCCAAATGGTGAAGTTGAAATCATCCCTTCGTAAATTTTACGGACGCCATCACGAGTTGGTTGACCGTTATGGAATAACCATTTCACAAATGATATCGGATATGTTCCTTACGTCGTAACTACAATCCCCTTCCCTTTCATGAATGTGACCTACCGAATTAGACTATTTACCGGATGTGTAATCGCATAAGCAACACGACGGGTGCCACATGTGGAGCAGGATCTGCTTACCCTTCCGGAGCACCTGAGATCACCCTTAGTTTTTGGAGGGGTTCGTGTTGTTTATTCTTTAGTTTTCTATGTTGTGTCATGTGTACTATTGTTTTTCTGTTTGTGTTTTTCATTTTTAGTCATGGCGTTGTCAGTTTGTTTTAGATTTATGAATTTGACTATCCCTTTGGTATCTTCCGTCCCTCTTTTTTCAACCTTGTACCCGAAATGAAATTTATTCATCGTGATTTTTTATGCCCCACCTACGATAGTAGAGGGGCATTATGTTTTCTGGTCTGTGGCTCCGTTCGTTCGTCCGTCTGTGCGTCCGTCCGTCCGTCCGTTCAGGTTAAAGTTTTTGGTCAAGGTAGTTCTGATGAAGCTGAAGTTCAATCAACTTGAAACTTAGTACACTTGTTGCATATGATATGATCTTTCTAATTTTAAAGCCAAATTAGACTTTTGACCCCAATTTCACGGTCCACTGAACATAGAAAATGAAAGTCGGAGTTTCAGGTTAAAGTTTTTGGTCAAGGTAGTTTTTGATGAAGCTGAAGTCCAATCAACCTGAAACTTAATACACTTGTTGCTTATGATATGATCTTTCTAATTTTAAAGCCAAATTAGACGTTTGACCCCAATTTCACAGTCCACTGAACATAGAAAATGAAAGTGGGAATTTCAGGTTAAAGTGTTTGGTCAAGGTAGTTTTTGATGAAGCTGAAGTCCAATCAACTTGAAACTTAGTACACTTATTGCTTATGATATGAACTTTCTAATTTTAAAGCCAAATTAGACTTTTGATCCCAATTTCAGGGTCCACTGAACATAGAAAATGAAAGTGGAAATTTCAGGCTGTCAGGTTAAAGTTTTTGGTCAAGGTAGTTTTTGATGAAGCTGAAGTCCAATCAACTTGAAACTTAAATCATTTTAAAGCCAAATTAGACTTTTGACCCCAATTTCACGGTCCACTGAACATAGAAAATGAAAGTGGGAATTTTAGGTTAAAGTTTTTGGTCAAGGTAGTTTTTTATCAAATTGAAGTCCAATCAACTTGAAACTTAGTACATATGTTCCCTATAGTATAATCTGTCTTATTTTTATGCCAAATTAGATTATTACCCAATTTCACGGTCCATGGAAGATGGAAAAGGATAGTGCGAGTGGGGCATCCGTGTACTTTGGACACATTCTTGTTTTTCTCTACCAAAATATTGTTTTAATCGTAGAGGTATTTTATATTTCATTTGCCTATTAATGGACATGATTTTGTTTCTGTTTTACTGTCATAGTTTTACGGTCTATTCATTGACAATTAAGCGCTTTAAGTGTATAATTTAAATATTGATTTATATCAGCACTCGTGGTAAAGTGGTATCATGCGAAGTCTGAAAAGTCGAGTTCACCTTACACTTATTTAGACGTATAATTTGCTTGTGCTGTTTTGAAGATATATTTTCTATTGAATTTGGATATTACCTGCCGGAAATAGTTAAAAACTCTTTCCAAACAGTTATGCAAGTTTAATTACTGACATTTTTGCAAAAATAATGACTTTATATGAAGTTTTGTGAACTATACTTCTTCATGTGAAAATATTGAGGCACGCAAAAGGGACATTATAATGGAGAAACTACCAAAAGTTGCACTCATTAACAGTATTGTAGATGAATATGAACAATTGACTTGGAATTCGAATTACCTAGGTGATAAAATGCGAATTTCGTTGATTTGGACCAGAGTTGAATTGGTGAATGTAAACAAAGTTGTAAAATAAAAGTGAGATCAAACAAAGACAGGGACAGCTTAACGATTAAAAACGTGGCAAGATAAATTAATAGAGTATACACAAAACGACGGCGATTTAGACACCAGTGACATAGAAAGCGATAGTTCGGAAGAAGATATGAGTGAATCGTGTGATGAAAATCAGCAAATTGACAAGGTAGACCTCCCGCGAGTAGCCCCCGAAAAGGTTCACATTAAACCTGTAACGGAAATTACTCAGCCGGTACAAGTATCTATAAACAGGTCGTATGCCCCACCTACGATAGTAGAGGGGCATTATGTTTTCTGGTCTGTGGCTCCGTTCGTTCGTTCGTCTGTGCTTCCGTCCGTCCGTCCGTTCAGGTTAAAGTTTTTAGTAAAGGTAGTTCTGATGAAGCTGAAGTTCAATCAACTTGAAACTTAGTACACTTGCTGCTTATGATATGATCTTTCTAATTTTAAAGCCAAATTAGACTTTTGACCCCAATTTCACGGTCCACTGAACATAGAAAATGAAAGTCGGAATTTCAGGTTAAAGTTTTTGGTCAAGGTAGTTTTTGATGAAGCTGAAGTCCAATCAACTTGAAACTTAATACACTTGTTGCTTATGATATGATCTTTCTAATTTTAAAGCCAAATTAAACTTTTGACCCCAATTTCACAGTCCACTGAACATAGAAAATGAAAGTGGGAATTTCAGGTTAAAGTTTTTGGTCAAGGTAGTTTTTGATGAAGCTGAAGTCCAATCAACTTGAAACTTAGTACACTTATTGCTTATGGTATGATCTTTCTAATTTTAAAGCCAAATTAGACTTTTGACCCCAATTTCAGGGTCCACTGAACATAGAAAATGAAAATGGGAATTTCAGGCTGTCAGGTTAAAGTTTTTGGTTAAGGTAGTTTTTGATGAAGCTGAAGTCCAATCAACTTGAAACTTAAAACATTTTAAAGCCAAATTAGACTTTTGACCCCAATTTCACGGTCCACTGAACATAGAAAATGAAAGTGGGAATTTTAGGTTAAAGTTTTTGGTCAAGGTAGTTTTTTATCAAATTGAAGTCCAATCAACTTGAAACTTAGTACATATGTTCCCTATAGTATAATCTGTCTTATTTTTATGCCAAATTAGATTATTACCCAATTTCACGGTCCATGGAAGATGGAAAAGTATAGTGCGAGTGGGGCATCCGTGTACTTTGGACACATTCTTGTTTTTCTCTACCAAAATATTGTTTTAATCGTAGAGGTATTTTATATTTCATTTGCCTATTAATGGAAATGATTTTGTTTCTGTTTTACTGTCAGAGTTTTACGGTCTATTCATTGACAATTAAGCGCTTTAAGTGTATAATTTAAATATTGATTTATATCAGCACTCGTGGTAAAGTGGTATCATGCGAAGTCTGAAAAGTCGAGTTCACCTTACACTTATTTAGACGTATAATTTGCTTGTCCTGTTTTGAAGATATATTTTCTATTGAATTTGGATATTACCAGCCGGAAATAGTTAAAAACTCTTTCCAAACAGTTATGCAAGTTTAATTACTGACATTTTTGCAAAAATAATGACTTTATATGAAGTTTTGTGAACTTTACTTCTTCATGTGAAAATATTGAGGCACGCAAAAGGGACATTATAATGGTGAAACTACCAAAAATTGCACTCATTAACAGTATTGTAGATGAATATGAACAATTGACTTGGAATTCGAATTACCTAGGTGATAAAATGCGAATTTCGTTGATTTGGACCAGAGTTGAATTGGTGAATGTAAACAAAGTTGTAAAATAAAAGTGAGATCAAACAAAGACAGGGACAGCTTAACGATTAAAAAGGTGGCAAGATAAATTAATAGAGTATACACAAGACGACGGCGATTTAGACACTAGTGATATAGAAAGCGATAGTTCGGAAGAAGATATGAGTGAATCGTGTGATGAAAATCAGCAAATTGACAAGGTAGACCTCCCGCGAGTAGCCCCCGAAAAGGTTCACATTAAACCTGTAACGAAAATTACTCAGCCGGTACAAGTATCTATAAACAGGTCTATCAATAACAACAATGGATCACCATCTGAAAATAGAGTGTGTCGTAGTTCGATATGTGGAACGAGTGCGGAAATTAAAAAACACACAAACGTAAAGGAATTTCAACGCGTAGAAATAGATGAAGAAATAAAAACAGTCGCAGAAAAATCAATAATTACAGGGAATAGTCCGTGTAATTATAGCCACTATCAGAGAATAGTATTTACAAACGATCAGAAGGTGTTTGTGTATTAGGAAAAGTTAAAAAAAGAGAGACAATAGTTATTTGCATTACAGCAAAACAGATAATTAGACATTTGAATCTTGATACAAACAAAGCGGAGTATAAAGATATGATGTATTATGTAAATAGATTTAGAGATGTGAGAAAAACGGACGATGGAGATATTAATTGTTATGTTTTTCATGTTCCGAAATTAGAAAGATACGCGGAAGTTCACAAACTTTGTCCGTGGTGTTTTGTGGAATGAACAGTTATTGGGAAAAAAACAAGATCCGTTTCATGCGTGAATTTACTCTTTAATTATAATGTTTATTATGTATCAAAATTTAGGTTTTATCACCAACCTTTTTTTGTTAGGACTTAAGATATTAGTTAAGGTTCATGTGGACCCTATGGCTAAAGTGGCCGTATTTTCACCTCAAAATTTTCTCTGAGTACTGGCAAACCTGTGCATCTGAAAAAGTTTTATGGCATCACATGCCCTAGATAAATAGAATTCAAATGCATTTTATGATTTAGAAAATTCATAACTTAACTGGATTTTGCCGTACACTTTTTTTCGTCTCTGCAGAAGATGATAAAAATAACAAACAGTTGAGTTTACCTTGATATGGTCCACTCAGGTACACAGTTTAAATAACCAATTATTGTCAGGTATCTATTGTCCATCTAATGTCCATGTCAATTAAAAATGCTCCATTTAATTTTACCTGTGGGGAAGTTCTTAAACCTGTTTCCCAACTTAGTTTAATTTGGCACCTTCTGGAGGAATGAAAAAAAGTGCACGGCAAAATCCTGGTAAGTTTTTATTTTTCTAAAACATAAAACATACGTAAAATTCATTTATCTAGGGCATGCTATGCCTGAATTTTTTTTACAGATGCGCAGGTTTGTCTGTACTCAGAGTTAATTTTAAGGTGAAAATACGGCCATTTTAGCCATAGGGTCCACATGAACCTTAAATATAACATTTGCGTATGCTTACATTTTTTAAATTTTTTTTCTTGTAATAGTTCAAATGATATTTTATTGTTTTATGTTTAAAAATGTAAATATAAAAAAAGGAAAGTATATATATATATCAATACAACTAGTTTATTATAGGACAGATTGTTAAATTAGCTTAAATTTTCCGATATTAGAAAGACACGTAGTATATAGCAATATTTGTTCGTGTTGGTTTGTTTTGAATGAACAATTATAAAAAAAAACAGGATCCTTTTCATTCATGAATTAATTATTAAATTATAGCTTTATCATGTATCAAAATTCGGGTTTGGAAACAAACCGCTGTTTGTTAGGACTTAAAACATTAATTGAATAGCAATTTGCGTATGTTTACATTTCTTTTTTTTTCTTTCTTGTACTAGTTCAAATGTGGTTTTATTGTTTTATATATAAAAATTAAAATGTTAAAGAAGAGTTACAATGATATAATTGGTTTGGTATATGACATTTTGATGATTCAGAGTAAATGAGCGATTCGATTTTTTTCTTTTCAGGGAAAAATGACAATAATTGATATAAATGATTTATATATGTGTTATTGTAATCTGTGATATGTATATAGATGTGTGATTATAATAAATATAAAAAAATGTGAAGACTGAAGACTCTACTGGTTCACGATGAAAATACGCGCGAGGTCGAACCATTTTTTTGCACCTCGTTTTTAATAGGATAGAAGATCGTAAGTTAAAAGATAAAAGTTATAAAATAAGTTATTTGAAGGAAACACAGTGGTAAGTGGATTCTTAAAAAAATAATCTACGTCCATGAAATGTCGATATGATATTTGCTTTTCAATTTCGGACAGTACCTACCTTTACAACTCACTCATTTTAATAGATCACGCTTCAAAATTGGAGTTATCACCCTGTATACTGTTTTTGTTTCATTATTAATGCATCTCCTCAAACTATAGATCATCCTTATTTATTTCTACAATGTACGATACTTCCTACAGATGATCTGTCAAATATGACCAAAGGCGGTCCTGCAATAACAGTTACTCTCTTTTCGCTTTTGACTTGGTTGGTATGTTGGTGTTATTCAAAACTATTAGTAATAGCGACCTAAAGGCTTTTGATATTATGTCTGTAGTCCATAAACAGAAAATTGAGGTCAAGGTCATGTTTTAAATTTTGGCATTGCTTGTTATCGCAACTACTCAGAATCTATAAAATTTTGATATACTTTTGAGAAAGTGTAAGTTTAGACATTTTAGACGCAACTCCAATACGTTTGGTTGGAAGTTCTTTTTTGATTTTTGTTATGTTTTATTCTATTAGATATTTAAGAAAGTTGATTGGTAGAATACTTCTAAACATACTAAAGACCTGGATTATATTATAGAGATCACTGACTATTGGTCTTAAAATTGATGTCAAAGTCAAAGGTCAATTTGCCATTATCCCGTTGACCTTAGACATAACTTCATACAAGTACATGATTAATGCATCATGCTTGACGACACCTGCAAAAGTCAGTGAAAAGTAAACTTGTGTGATCCAAAAGTAGGTCTTTTATATGACGTTATTTGATGTAAAAGTACCTTAAAACAATATTACACTTTGTTACATTTAATCCGAAGCATAAAATTATTTCCTATATTTTAAGCAAACGCGTCGCCGTGATTTAGAAAAAAAACGTATGTGTCAGTGATGCCAAAAAAAGGTGTGCCTTAAGGACAGTGAGTTCTTTTATAAAATAAGTACAACTCCAAATAGCTAGTTTAAGTGGAATTTACATTTTGGAAAAAAACTGCCGTGGGGAGATATTTGGGACAATTAAGATAAGAATTTTGCAATTAGGAAAGCGAAACAACTTAATGGACGTTTCTTCATAATGTAATTGACACGAAAGAAAGATAACAGAAGATAAAGCTATCACTTTTGTAATGAAAAATTTCTGTCGCACGACTGCTACAGGGAGGTACGCTATTGCCATCAGCTTGCGAATACACCTTTTGAATCTTGTACTTCTGTTGTAAGAGCGTCTAAGCCCCTCTAGTTGTACACGCCTCCAAACACTTTTACAAAAAGGAAAAAAAAAGCAGCCCATGATACGAACATTTGGAAAGTTTGTATGAGCAGCAGTCATTATAGTGGTTTCGAAAATATTGCTAGGGTTAAGTTGTTTTATGTAAGGCGGGAGTATCGTCTCTTCCTATGCCCCAACATTTGGCAATAATTAGCGGCATTTATGTCCGTCTTCAAGACAAATACAAAAGACATAACTGTGTCCCTATCAAACCCATGGATGGTTAGAAATTGCTTGCAAGGAGCTGGTGTAGATTTAAATGTTGCATCAATATAGATGTCGTTACATTGACCCAAACAATGGTGTGCTTGTGTCGTGCAAAAAACAGCTATGCCACATACATTATTCAATTTACTTAGAAAACGGTTCCCATCTAGCGTAACGCGCCAGCGTCCACGAATGTCGACGTCATTTATTGATGTTGGTATCTCAGGCATGCATCTTCTTCTTGTTCGGTCAAGAGAAGATCTGACACTGTCATACGTAGGGATATTGTCCCTTTATGCTGAATAGTCCGGTCGATTGGTGCAGATATAGAGCAGAATTGCTCACTTGATGAGGAAAGCATGAAACTTTGCATAGTAGTTCTTGGTTATATACCCTTGGATTTCAGCCATGGACCCACTCTGAAAAATCCAATATGGCTGCCATTTTCAAGATGGTGGAAAAACGGTATGAATATCAAGATTGTCCTAAAGGTATTCTATTTAATTTCGGAAATTAAAGTAATGATTCTTTAAAAATGGATTTCACGTTCTTGAATTTGTTATCAATTAATTTTAAAATATAAAAAAAATATTTGGTTATTTCTATTACACATACATTTGCAAATATAGCTGCATATACTAAAACAAATAGTGAAATTCAAAATGTTAATCAATATGTTACATGTTATTGTAATTGTTCTTAAAAAGCGTTCAGTTTTAATGGTTGGAATGGAATAGCAGTGGCGGATCCAGGAATTTTCATAAGATGGGGCCCACTGACTGACCTAAGAGGGGGCCCGCTCCAGTCACGCTTCAGTGATTCCCTATATAAGCAACCAAATTTTTTCCCAAAAAGGGGGGGCCCGGGCCCCCTGTCCCCCCCTAAATCCGCCTCTGAATAGGTTGAAACGAGTCGATTGAACGTTAATATAGGTGGTGGAATAGTAGGTAACTCATCTGAACTTTGAGGCAGTGCCGAGGACACCTTGTCTCGTGTCTCGTCAATGCCATGTCTTACGTCACTTATCCCGTTTTCATCTGCCGTACCCACTACATCGTCAAATTATTCTATGTAATCAATAGGTGTACCTTTCTGCAGGAGGATAAGACGATTGCCATCATTTAAAATGGTTAAGGGGCAACTATTTCCTTTTCAAACTATTCAGCGGGCATGGTCCCCAAATGCACTCCTGGTCAGCATTTTTACTAGTTTTAATGGAAACAGTCATTTTTAAGATTGGCGGAGCTGTGCTGGTTCGTTTTATGCAAACTTGCTGAGTTTAAATCTCGTTTCCACTGTTAGCATGGTTAACAAATGCCGCATTTATCACTTTCTTTTTTGAAAGTAAGTGTTGGATTATAACTGCGCTCTGTGTGTCCAAAATATCTTGCCAAAGTATAACATCGTCTGTAAATGGCTCTTTGCACGCATCCCATTGTATGTTTTCTCTATTAATGTCGAGATTCATTCTTTATAATATTCCCAATAACAAGCTGTTTATCCAAACCACGTAGCGTTACGTTATCTAAATCTTCTTTTTCTGCCGGAATTAATTTCTCATTTACTAATGTTATCATTGTAGCAGTGTCTACAATCATGCTCACATTCTGGTCATGTATAGTACCTCGTACTGCTAAGCTCTTTCAAATTGTTCGTCTGATGACAATATTGGACGAGTCCGTTGGCCTCTGTTCGATTTTGTGATGAGGTAATGTTTCATGGCCAAAAGACTTTGGATTCGTACATTGGCCTACTAGCCCGACCCTTTGGTGTTTAAAGACTCCATTTGGGGTTGCAATTTGATTTGCTCTGTATCCTGGTGAAGGTTACCGTTGTATGAAATAACCGGGATTTCCGGAGTTTGTCCGAGGAGATGCTAACCGTTGGTGTTAGGAACTATATGATCTATAGATTATCGATAGGCATTACGATTGGGTGTATTACTATCTGGCGATCTGCCGCAATTGTATTGCTCAGGAGATCTTCCACGTGTATATTAATCTGGTGATCTTCCATTGAACTGTTGATCTTCCATGATTATTTGATCAGAAGAACCGAAGTTATATTGATCGGCCAATCCACGGTTATGCTGATTATTTGAAAGCATAACATCAGCTAGTTTTGTGAAAATTTGTGTGAGGTAAGGCACCTTATTATCCAAAGGACTGCTCACATTTCCTTTATCGGTCGGTGATACAGCGTCAACAGCAAAGTAGACTTGTTGATGGTCATAGTTGGCACTTTTTGATCCATATATCGCCATATGGTTTGCTATTGAGGTTTTCAATTGTTTTAACGCCTTGTTGAATGTTTCTGGGTTCCTCCCTATTACATGCCTTGAAAAATGTTTGTCTTTACATCCTCGACGGAATGCTTCGGTTCCAATCTGGTTTGATCGTTTTTCTCGCTGAAGCTATGCTCCAAATGAATGCTTTTATTAAGGCCTTTGAATCATCATCTGTGTTTACTTTGCGAGCGTACCTAAAGCCAACATCAGCCTGGCAATCTGTGACCTACACACATATTTCCTGTTTTCTCATTGTCATATACCAACAGTTCGTTTAAATTGGTGAATGCACGCCTTCCAAGTCATGGATCCTCTTCAATTGATTTTTTTCGAATTTTTGGGAGCTGTTGGCTTCGCCTCCGGTGCCTTGCACCAAATTTTCTTCCCATCTGGTATATTCTCTCTCCAATGAGGAGTCTGAAGAAGAGGTGTTGCCACACTCTTTTAGTTTCCTCTGCCCTTTCCTGGATCTGTCAGCGGAGTAAGTCTGCTTTTATGGGAAGCCTGTTAGAGATTTAGGAGCGGACGAGGTTGCCATAATTGAAGTGTGGGATTTGCCATTGACTCGACGGGGATGATATCGTACGTAGGCACTGCATTCAGCATTGGAGAAACTTGATATAATCTACTTGAAGCCAATTGTTTCTGTAATGGTGTGCTGTTCTGAACCAAATATTACTGACTTATAGTAGATGGTCAGTGTGCGTAAGAAGACACATAAGCCGTTTGCTGGTATCCTTGATTAGTACTAGAGGTTTAAAGTATTTTCTTGAATGGAGATCGTTGTTGAATAATTTGAACTGTCTCATGCATGCAGGGCCAAGGACCCTGACACAGGACTTTTGAATAAAGACGAAGACACCTTCAACAGAGTTTGGGCGGTTGATGGTTCATGCGAACTACAATTGGGGAAAGACCAAAGGCATTGATTTTTGTGTACTTTTTGTAAACTTGCGTTGTACTGGCTAAGGTCACATTTTGGCTTAGATAAGGTGTCCATTACAGGAATCTTAACTTCTTCGTTTCGATTGTCCACTAATTTTACAACAGATGCGAGTTGTTGGAAGGTACCCTGCTGTATAAATGCACTTTTAAATTGAACTGTGTCTCCTTCCTCAGTTGTTGTCAGCTTGTCCATTCGTCTAACCACAATATTGAATATCTTATTTGTCTGACCATCAATTCCGCCAAGCAATTATTACTAGCCTTGTGGTCTATCCTGTCTTCAGATTGCTAAAGTTGCTGAGATATTGCTCTCATCTGTTCATAATTAATATTCATTGCCTCTTTCTGTTCAGCTTGAAACGTAATGAGACTAACACATATTTTATCAATTCGCGCTTCGCCCTGTTTTATATTGCGCTAAATCTCAAGTTCTTGGTACAATTGTTTAATAGTCATTTCTGAGCTGTCCTCTGTTAACGCGTCTTCACCTAAAGTGGATTTATTTCGTGTTTTCTAATTTATATAACAATTCGGTCAAATATGTATCTATCCTTCGATATATTTATTAGTTATGTACTTTATCATATATGGACCTGTTTAGATTATATGGACCGAGGACAAAGTCCGAAGTTAAATATAATCTTACAGGTCCATATAACGTATTGACCGAGTCAAAACAGAGATAAATCAATATCGAGAATTAACTTCAATTTTGATTAAATATTGGATAACAATCTGATTACTGACTATCTTAAGATTTAAAAAGTGTTCTGGTATATTTAGTTTTAAATGGTTAAATGCTATGGTTGTCCTTTGCAAATTATTGTAAATAGCAAAGAACCTGCGGTCCAGATTTTCAATCAAATGAACACAATTTAGAGAGAAATGCCGATAACTAATGTGAGTTTTCATTCAAAAGAATGAAAAAATCAGATTTTAACTTATAAACATTAATATATTTGCATGCATAGATTGTTTTTGATTAATTTTTAATGTTTTTAGATTGGCATTTTAAGGAGAAAAATGAGTTTTCTGAAAGATTCAAGATGACATTTTGTCAGTTCTTATTTTAACCGGAGTAAAATACGGTAACCCTATGTTTTCTTTTGATATTCTCAGATATTTTGTAAAAGCTATCTTTTCGTATTTTATTTTACAATTATATCATTCAGTTTAGCTTCTAATCACATAATGATGTTTTTTTCTTCTGTATAATCCATATAAAATGTGTCAATGTGCCACAACCTAGCTTTAGTAAATACTCAGTGACCTATCATTTGTATTCTATTTTTGAACATATCACAATTAATACTACGTATATCATTTTAAGTTAATACTCCAATACCACCTTAACCTAGAGTATTTTTTCAAAAGGACTTTAAATGAAGTGGCAGAAACCAACTTGTAATTGGTATGCGGATGTTTTATCGACGGTAAAAACGTCGAAGTCAATGATTGATACATGTACATAAAGGGTATTGATAACTCGGGCGATTACAGTATTTCTGGGCACTTTATATATGTTTGTTAATCGATATTTTTGTTAATCGGACTAAGGTGTTAAGAATTTACAGAAAAAGTTTGGAAATATAGACAATTGGTTGATTTGTTAAGTTAAATTCGATAACACTCACATGAAGTAAATTTATATTTGGTTCCTCTTTATCAAAATTGAAATTTGTTTTAAGTGGGGCTCTGCATGCAGAACGCCAGCATCTCCAATGTAGTTTATCGAGTCTGGTATTGTTTTTTGGTACTTAAAACCATTGTAAATCAAAATGTGTCTACCTCTTCTTACAGGAGTTACATATGCCATCCTTCAGTTGAGATAATTGGGAGGAAATGCCACGAGGAGGACGAATTTCGCACGATTTTAATGATTGAAGCTGATTGAATGATCTCGGTGAAGATGCAATGCATTGTACCATTGACTGTTTTTTTAAGAAGTCAGATGTAGTACGCCTAAGAACATTTCTAAAATTTCCATCAATTGGTCGTTGCCATCAAATTTGCATAATCGGGATGCACTGCATATAATCTATTTTAGGAAAAGTAAAGAGGCTCTTCGTCATCCTAATAGAAATACAACACCGAAACTTCCAGAGGAGTCCGAATTACAAACTACAACATAGTTATGAATATTGTTTGAAACTTTGGCAAAGCTGATGAAGGACCTAATAAATACAATTGAGAACACATCTAACTCTTTAATATTTTACTTGTGTTTGTGCTGGGTTTTTTTCAACCACTTCTTTGGCTGAAATATCTTAATATCTCACTTCCTCAGGACACTCTCCTACAAGGGACTACTTGCTATCCCTGTTGTACATGTGATGTGATTGTTTGCGTGTATCTTGTTGTGCGTCGGCAACTTGTTAGAATATCGGCTGCCGTTTTAGTCATTTACATTTGTTTTTAAAATTGAACCCCAATCATTGAAAAAGTATTAGATCTCAAACGTTTTCAAACCGCCCTGCCCCTGCTGCAAGTGCTTTATGATAAAATTGAATTGTTTAATTAGCTCGTGATATAAAATCAGTACCACTTCATAATACATCAAGTGTCATATATAGCTATATGTGATTGACCGTTATGAGAATACTGTATCTATGTTTCGTGGATTCATGTACCCGAACAATTAATCAAAAACACGGTGGGTGTCTTTGGAGAAGACGTAGTTGCTCATTGTTACGGTTGAAAGTGCTGCGACCAAAGATGGCAACTCTGATATGTATTTGGTAAATGGTGGCGGAATTCCAGTCCGTTTATTCAAAAGTGAAAAAAGTCGAAGATATGATAACCAAATTAAAGTAAGGTAAATCAAGAGAAATAAAAACAAACCATGGAAAGAAAAACTTCAAAAAGTATTCAGGAAATACTGGCATCTTATTAAAACGGATTCTACAATAGGTGCTGAGTTCCATAAAAACCTATCTATAGGTTTCAAAAGAAACAGAAACATTGGTGAATTAGTTAAACGAACTATAAAATAATCTATCTAAACCTCACAGTTCCTACTAAACATTTAACTGTGCGGAACTAATTAATGACCATCATGTAAACAACACATGTAAACTGATATTCTTCTGAGGACCAATTCGTACTCTGAAACGCTTAATTAATTAATTCAACATTGATTGAAAAAGTTAAGAAAAACAAAAAACAAATCAAAAAGTGGAATTATAAATAAAAAAAAAAAAATTAAAAAAAAAAAAAAAACAAAAAAAAAAAAAAAACAAACCACAATTCAGAAACGGTTTAAAATATTTAGAATTAAAAAAAAAAAAAAATTAAAAAAAAAAAAAAATAAAAATGAAAAAAAAATAAAGTAAAATAGTAATAAAAAAGAAATAAATTAAAAATCAAAAATCAAAAAATCAAAACAAATCAAAACAAAAACAATAGGGGTGGTCTCTGATGAAGGTTTCCCTGGAATAAAAACATTTCCGAAATAACCCGAAACATTGCGTACATAACACAGTATCAATGTAAGGCCAGAGATATGGTTCGCACCTAAATGGGTGGATATTGGATCAATTTCTATGAAATTATGTTTAGAACAGCTAATAAGGACAATGGAAACCCGCGCCGAAAAAATAATAAAAATGATATTCCCGTACCCTTCAAAAAAGAAATAGAGAATGAGTCCATTAGGGCACATATGATGCCCCTGCGTGCCTATCTTATAAAGTTATAAAGGGACATTACTGAAGAACGATACAATTGACACTACCCAATGTGTACCTGGTCTGAGTTTTGTGGAAATAAGTTATGTTTTTATTTTTTATAGAATTTGGTTGAGAAAACTTTTCTACAGTTAGAGAACGAAAACGGAAAATGTAGCATTTTATTTTCATTTGTAAATGGGCATAACTCTAGAACGAATACAGAGGCGAAAAAAAATCAAATTTGATATGTGTTGTGTGGTTATAAGCATTGTGTATATGTTTCATAACATTATGTGTAGACAAACTAAAGTTAGAGAACAGAAACCAACTTTTGGACAGACGAACGGACGTACAGATGGACATGAGTAAAACGTTTGAGGCATTAAAAGGGTAACGAGGTTACAGATTTGCAATTAGTATGTGTATTAACCCAAGGCACTGATACAAATATCTTGTAAGAAAATAATAAACGAATCTAAACGGACAACCACCAATATTATCGAGAACAGAGTTGCTCTTTTAAAGAATAATTAATCGACACAACTATTACCGATGCATTGTCGGAGTAATGGGCTATCGAAATAATGGGCTGTCGGAATAATGAGCTGACGTGAAACAATGACATTTCTAATGAGTTACCACTGTTCAGTATGAAAATCTGAGCTCTTTTAAACCTGTATAGTGCCATTCCCAAAACATTTCTTCTTCGAAAAACACGATATACTACTATCCGCACTGGATGTTTAAACGTTTTATAAAGTGTCATAAAATTGGAGACGGTAAAAAGCTTAACATATTTTGTATAGTTTTGTCCATCGATAAAGTCCGTCGGTTGCTAATGTTATCCCAAAATATATCTTAGAGGAATGGTATCGCTGACTGCAGTCCTATTGACCTTTGTGCAATACCTTCAATCTTTTAATCCTGTGGATCATATTGGGTGCCATATTGCCCATTACGGTATAAATATAGAAACAAAAAGATGAGATATGAGTGCCAAATGTGACATATTTCCATCATAGACACAATCTATTAAAGAAGGCAATTCCCGTTTGACTGGTTTTACACTAGTAATTTTGGGCCCTTTATAGCTTGTTGTTCGGTGTGAGCCAATGCTCCGTGTTGAAGCCCGTACATTAACTTATAATGGTTTACCTTTATAAGTTGTTATTTGGATGGAGAGTTGTTTAATTGGCACTCACACCACATCTTCTTATATATAATTTTACCAGTTCAACACTGAAGAGTAAGTTATAAAGGGACCAACAGTTACTTGAGTAAAACAATTCACTCCCCCCTCAAAAAAAAAAATATCAAAACAAACCCTGGCCTAATTTATATACAAAAACGAAATATAATTGGTTTGGACCCAACGCTGCATTTTTCACATAACATATCAAAGTTCACGTCCTTGTCGCACATTCACATTGATACAATCATAAATGATTATATTAAAGTTGGGAAATATCAGAGTCCGTTAAAAATATAAAAAAATGTAATATCTCAACAAAAAGTTTAAAACGAACTTTGAAAATACAAAAAAAAAAAAAAAATGAAACTACAACTGCTTGCGCCATTTCCTTCAGAATCAAGGGAACAGTTGGAAATAGAAAATAAAGTTCAAAATACTGAAATAAGTAAAAAAAAAAATGCTTAAAGATATTGTTAACATGGTCAAAAAAGAATTAAAAAGTGTCTTTTGCAGTTTTGATCAAATAGGATAGGTGATATATGCTGTATGCATGTTCTGTATGTGTAAAATTCTAAATATGAAAATATTACTTCAAGTAAGCATTCTAAAGTAAATATCTCATAATGGAAAAACCGATCTTTCTGAAAGATGTTTGTATACAAAAATAAGGAGATGTGGTAAGATTGCCAATGGGACAACTGTCAACTTAAGTTCAAATGAAGTAATGCCTTTAACAATGAGAAGAACCCATACCGTATAATCGGTTTTAATCGGCTATAAATGGCCCAGATTCATGATTATAGACCATTATGTACATTGTTGTTATTGAAAGGCAAATTAATAAATAAGTACTTTTCCTCGATCGATATAAATTACTTTTTGATCATAAAAGAAGGTAAAAATCTATTTTGTGAAAAACTGTGAAATTTAAGTGACCTCAAAAGATATTTGATACAACTTGAAGCTAAGTTTTCCCCTTTTTGACGAACTCAAAATCCAAGGATCCCTTATTTTTTTAACTATCTATATAAAAGTTGCTGCCCCCATGAAAATTAGCACTGTCTGTTATCGACGACTAGCTTTACACTAGTAAGTTTGTCTTATGAGTAATTGAGTTTTGACTGTTGTTTCGTTGCTGTCTTTTGGACAAACATCTAAAATCTCCATGTCATCATCAATCACATTAATGGCTATACATCGGGTAATTTAAAGACTCGTTTCTTAGCATAAAAGCATCTCTTCGTTAATCTGATCATGGAAAGAATACTTAATATCAGGAACTATAAATATACATACACAAAATGAAAAACTAAGCGAAATTGTTAATCCCGCAACACATTAAAAATGTGTTGTATTTCCGTAAATATCACGTGTTCTCGATTGATTGTAAACATGTATTGTTTAATAATACGGCATATTTCCTTTGAAGTTTTTACGTGATAATCTGCTTAATAGTTCGGTTTCTGAAAAAAAACATGGTTTAATATAAAATATTGATATGTTAATATTCCATTAAAAAGAATCATGACATACTATGTGCTTGTAACTTCATGTAGGTAGGCGGGGCTTAGACTATGGTTTAATCTGATATTTTTAATGTTAAACCATGATTTAAACTCCGCCTCATTGTTACGACTTCATGTGACTAACAGTTAAGTGAATGCACGAGGACAAGTATTTCTGAATGAACCGGCTGATTTTCAAAAAAATGACTGGATCGATTGTCTCGTGCACCTACTAAGCAGGGGGCTAGAACAAGATTCCCACTGGTTTTTTATGGGATAAAAAATCACCTGGCCACTGTTGAATGATGTTACAAAACATATACACCACGCATTACTCATTAACATATTAAAACGAACTCATCCTGCGGATTCGTCGTTTAAATATGTTAACTCGTAAATAGCTTGGTATCTATGATACGTAGTCCACCATGCATTGCACTCATTTAGTGGATTGGTCAAAAACCCAGGCTAAAATAAATTGCGTCACACAAATATAAACAATTACATGCCTCTGAGAGGTTGATGCCTCTGCTGGTGGACTATTAGTCCCCGAGGGTATCACCAGCCCAGTAGCCAGTACTTCGGTACTGGCAAGAAAATACGGATTTTTTTGTGTTATTAAAATTTGCTGTTACAAAATATTAGAAATTATTATAAATTAAGGAATGTATCTCCCTCACGCAAAGCTCTGATTCCTTTCGTGGATTTGGCTATACTTTTTGGACCTTTTGGATTATAGCTCTTCATCTTTTATATAAGCTTTGGATTTCAAAAATTTTGGCCACGAGCATCACTGAAGAGACATGTATTGTCGAAATGCGCATCTGGTGCAGGAAAATTGGTACCGTTAATTTTATTACATGTGCGTGGACATATAATGGTCTTCAACACAAAGCCTTGGCTCACACAGAACAACAAGACCAAAAAAAAAATGATTGATTGATTGATTGGTTGATTTATTTCTTTTTCATCTTCCACATGTTCTAGTGGTAAATATTTCATGGATGTTTAGGACAAGAAACTATCAAGAATAAATACTGGTTGTTGGTTCTGCTAAGGTAGATCGGCCGGAATGAAGTGCGGAAATTCAAAAGGCCACTTGAAATAAGAGTCAGTCAGATATAGACAGAAATTAATTGGATATTTCAACACAAAAAAAGAAAAAATAGTGTTACGTCTCATTTATTGATTTTGGAGCGTCATTAATAGTAACCTTTAATTTCATATTCTAATGAATGTAAGTTATCCGAAATACAGGAAGTTCAGGGGTACAACTGTATACCGCCATCTTGAATTGTACAATCAAAGTACATAATTGGTCTAGTTCTTTGCCCAAATCTGTAAAAATCTGGAGACAGATTTGCTATTTATTGGTTACACGGGTTATTTATATAAAGAAAACTTAGCAATTCATTGCATTATCGAAAATGTTTTAACAAATATCAAATATATGTGCTTTAAGAATTAATTTTTAAAATAAGCTTTTTGAGGGAAGATAACTATTTTAGAACGTTTCTAATTTAAAATCACGCAATTTACATATCAAATACTAAATGAGTAACTTAACTGTGTTATTGTATACACAATTACATTAGTTTTCTTTATACATTACACAACATTGAAACAAAGTTTTATGTCTCTTCGCGTTTTAACGATGGTCCGAAAAACAAAAATGTTGTTATTACGAAAACTGTTCAAAAGTTAGAAAAGTCTCTGATTTTAAATTTTAGCCTTTAACATTGACAGAAACAATTGTATCAGTCCTTTCAAACTGTTTTGGCGACAATAGTATTTCAAGCATAGTTTCTTGTCTCGCTTTTTTCTTTTAACGATGGTCCAAAACAATTACTGTTGCTACGAAGATGGATACAAGTAGAAATATATCTAACAAAAACAGAATGGACGTGGCCGGTTACTTGTTCATCCCAACAACAAAAATACACTTGAGTCACAGATCTGAGAGTACTTTAAGTAATTGACAGCTAGGGCAAAGCCAATAACAACTAATAAAAAGCATGCATAATCAATAAGTACACATCCAGCAGCCAATGGATTAAGTGTACAGACGCCAAAACAGTCCGAGAAAAACATGACCAAGTGCAATGCCCAGATACAATCGAAGTTTCCCGTGTAGTTCTTTTTTATGTATTCTGTCGGTCATTATTAGTTACAAAGTGTGCTAGTGACTTAATATTGTATTCATGGAATTTACTGACCCCATGTATACTGTATTACGCCACTAGCACACTGTGCAACGAATTTATCTTACCGACTATCTTAATGTGTGCACTTTAAACAAGTGACATATCTAAATGAGCAAGTCTTCAATACCGTTAAGAAACTACTTCCATCGATCCTACAAAAACAAAAGCCAAGAATAGCAACATGATAGGTTTAATGTGTTTTATGAATTTATTTCATTCTTCATTATCAATTTATTCGTCTGTTGAAACCTTTAAAAAAATAATGCCCTTTTGTTTCTATAAAGGGACGTAACACGACGACTAACCGTGTATGAAATAAACCTCGACTCCCTTCTAACCTAATTTGGAATATACACGGATTGTTGGTTTTATTGTCTCTTGGTATATCATAACTCATTCACATTTATAAAAACAATATTATACAATTATAGCCTTTCATGAGGTCGATATAAGGATATATTGACCCGAAAGAAGTATATAGAATGATGACTAAGTCCGAGGTCGATATATTTCTTTGAGTCGATATATTCTGTATAATTGATATATCATTGATTTCCGACCATATTTGTATCAAAATCGTCATTTGATTTTTTTGGAATTTTATAGATATCATATTGTCTCCGAGACAATAACACCATATTAGTTGTTATTTCATTTTCCTTTTTTTTCTTTTTACATCTCATGTATTTGAAGATTGTTTTTTCTTCAAATAATCGATCATAGATGGGTTTTTGTTTTAGAAAAATTTTAACAATAGCATGAAATTCCTTACATGACGTCACACAGTATATCGGTTTTTAGATATTCTTAAAAAAAGCAATATGCTTTTTTTCTATCCGCCGTTTTCTCTCTACCTTCGAAAATATATAGTTAAACATGTTACTCTCTCTGAACGGATCAAATTACTAGTAGTTATAATATACGAATTAATAATATAACATCATATACCCCCAGATGATTGTTTGTATGATGAAACTGTGCAAATATTCTGTCGATCATTTTTTTACGAATTTATTTTGGGTTGCTATTGTCTCTAGCTGTGTAGGTAATCATAACTCATTCTCAATCTAAATACAACACAACATTTTAAATACCTGGTAATTGTGTGTACATGTTGTATGAGAAAAGTGTGCCAGTATTTAAAACGAGAAACAAGATTTTTGCTTTTGATTTATAATTTCTGATTTGGTAAAGCTTTTCATCAACAAAAATTAATTCCTTTAGATGTATCATTTACATCATTATCTACTTCATAACTTACAAAAATGCATGTGCCCTTTCCTTATATGGAAATATGTTTAACAACTTTTCACCTTTTGTATGTCTAATTTGTGCTTTATTAGTCTGTTATAGCTTTGCCAAGTGTTTAAAGTTTATTTGTTTACTTTTTTGCCCCAGAATATTTTGTTCATAAATGGCACAGCTTTCATGTTAATATGCTTAGTTATACCGATTGTTTAAGGTCTTTAAGAGTTACAACAAACCATTTACCGTCCCTTTATTATACATGTATAATGCCTTATCATCGGTTATTGCTGATCTGCTGACACTTCCAAAGCACCAGAGTTATGTTCCTGTTATTGGTCGAGGTCGTGCAACTCAATTGTAGGTTCCCCATTCAGCTCTTATTTTTTTCTGCTTTATGTCGGTCTTTTTTAACTAGAATTTATTGTGACATTTATTGTATCTATGTTACAGTGAATTTGTATAATTAGGGATTATGTAGAATCCCTGATTTTTCAGGGAATATGAAGAATCACTAAAATCATTAGTAATTATATATAATCCCTGAAAATGACTAGTGGTTTTAAATAATCACTGAACATTTCAATAATTATTCTACAAATTCCCAAATATAATTTCAGGGATTATGAATAAGTTATGAATCGATCCTTTGTTTGATAAAACAAATATATATATATAATAGACAAATTATCATTTTTTACATTAAAATTCCTTGCCAGATGAAATAATTTTGCTTTTAAACACAGAGGATGATCTTAAAGATATTACCAACACAGGGTTTCGAGATAAAGTTGAAGACTTCAAAATTAATAATATCAAGATTCCCTTTATAGCGAATATATTATAATTTCTTCTCATTTTAAATACAATACAACACCATAAACACCCGGTGATTGGTTGTATGAGGAAACTTTGCAAATATTTCAAACAAGAATTTTGCCTTTGATTTATTATTGCTGATCGAATAAAGCTTTTTATCAACACTGAATAATTCTTTAGATATATCTTTTACATCATTATATACTTCCCAAGTTATAATATTGCCGCTTAGTTGTTTTAAATATATGTACCGTGTCCTTATTAGTAAATATTTACATCGATGTTGAACTACCTTTCACAATTGTATATTCTTTGATCACAAAGATAATACAATGTGATGTATACTTGATTATAAGTAAAACGTGTACATGACTTTTAAGAATACCTTCAGTTTCCTTAAGGACAGCTTCCAAATACATCGCATAACATGTGGTCTAAATTTGTATTTTGTTATCCCTTTTGTTGTTTAATGAACTTTTATTGCATTTTCCAAGTGCTTGTAGCTTTCTTTTTTATTTTCTTGTCTATATCTGTTTGCTCATCAATGTTTGCACACCTTTCATGTTATGTAAAAGGGTTAGATAATTTACTAGTAGAGATTGTTTATGAATTTGAAAGTAATGTTTTTTTATGGTTAGGCAAAATACATTTACGGACCCGATATTGTTTATGTATTATGTCTTATCAGCGATTATTAAGATACAATCGATATATAGGGAAGTATCATGACGACATATTATAGAACAGGAACTGGTGACTCTTCCGAAGCATCATAATTTACTCCCTGTGATTTGGTGGTTCATGTAACTAAAACGTATTTTCTTGTGAAGTGTTTTCCTGTTATAGGTTATTTTTCTGTAAATTTATTGTGATTTTAATTGTCTCCTGACTTAATCATAATTTTATGATAATTCAAACATAGGTGTGTGTGGTGTCGGTGGAAACTATGCAAGTATTTAAATTTAAAACAACAAGTTTGCTTTCAATTTATTATTTTTGATTCGATGATTCAGAAGCTATCTATCTACAAGCACTATTGCAGCCATGTATATTGTGTCCATATATGTGCCTTTTCCTAATGAATAAATATTCACACCGATGTTGAACTACCTTTAATAATTGTTCGTTCTTTGATTTGGTTTTAAGTCAAACATGATAGTTATCAAAGGTACCAGGATTATAATTTAGTACGCCAGACGCGCGTTTCGTCTACATAAGACTCATCAGTGACGCTCATACCGAAATAGTTATAAACCAAACAAATACAAAGTTGAAGAGCATTGAGGATCCAAAATTCCAAAAAGTTGTGCCAAATACGGCTAAGGTATGACTTTGTAATGGAACATCTTTTGATATAAGAACTATCTAAATAGGGGATGTGTAATACTTGTCTGAATCGTTTCTTTGTTTTTAAATCTATTTTCGATTGGTAATTATATTATATTCTCTTGCTATGGTTGAACATTTTATCGATTTCCATCATGAAAACACATTTCTCGTATCGTAATGAATGGAGTGCGATAAAGATAAGTGAAAGTTACACGAATTTGTTTGACCTGTCTATCCCAATTTGTTGACTCGTTATGTTCCGCTATTCTACGACAGCTGCATTAAACTCTGTATGCTTTTTTAAAAAAAAGTACCTTGTGATGCTTTCAGTTAAACTTACATTAATTGGGGTACTATAAGTATTAATGTTTTTAAGTTGTTTTACTAACGTGATCTCAAATTTAAAATTCCCGTTTGCACTGTTGTTATTTGTCTCTCTCATTCAATAGTTATCAAAGGTACCAGGATTATAATTTTGACGCCAGACACGCGTTTCGTCTACAGAAGACTCATCAGTGACGCACACATCATAGTATTTACAAACAACATTATGTGATTGAATTGTAATAAAAATGGTACAAGATACTTGCAAAAAGCTTCAAAAGTCTTATACATACATTAATGCTAAAATATCATAATACATTGGTTATTTCTTAAAAGTACATTATAGTGACAATTTCATATGCATATATAGTTGGAAATCTTTCGTCAATAAAAGATTAAAATTTCAATCTTGAAACTAAAAACGTTCACACACAGTTCAAGATATCATACATTGAAAATTTTATCAAGTAGAAAAGAACGTCAATTCATAAGGTCTACACAGTATTTTTTTATGTAGGAATTAACAATTTTTGGATTCTCAATTCTATGTATAATTTTTGGACTAGTTTGAATCGCGGTCTATTTCTGTAATTTATTCTTACATACTTTTGATTTTTAACCCTGTATGCGTACATTGCCTATGTAAATTTTAAAATTGTTTGTATGCACATTGAACGACAAATTTATGTGACGTATATAATTTTTCTGACGTCAGACACTCAAATCAATCCATGTGTTCGTAGATAGTAGATGTTTTTGTGTCCTGTTAAATTATTCCTTTTAAAAGTTTTGGATTCTTATAAATTCTATGTATAACTTTTGGACTAGTTTGAATCTCGGTCTATTTCTGTAATTTATTCTTACATACTTACTTGTTTTTTTTAACCCTGTATGCGTACATTGCCTTTGTAAATTTTAAAATTGTTTGTATGCACATTGAACGACAAATTTATGTGACGTATAAAATTTTTCTGACGTCAGACAATCAAATCAATCCATGTGTTCGTAGATAGTAGATGTTTTTGTGTCCTGTTAAATTGTTCCTTTTAAAATTGTTATACGATGATGACTGATGTATCCATATTTTGACTATTTTATTAATTGTGACTGTTTATTTAACGCATCATGTAAATGTAGCGGAATTTGATGAGACTGTTATTAAAGTGAGAGGGTTAGCGCTATAGAACCAGGTTTAATCCACCATTTTCTACATTTGAAAATGCCTGTACCAAGTCAGGAATATAACAGTTCTTGTCCATTCGTTTTTGATGCGTTATGTTTTTTGATTTTGCCATGTGATTATGGACTTTCCAAATTGAGTTCAGTATTTTTGTGATTTTACTTTTTTTTTGTACGATCTTATCTAAACTATTACCTAAGTATGGAGAATACAAGTAACCCAGGTCACCTATCGTGAACTGTATTTGTGATAAGGGTGGCAACTCTGAAAAATAGATGTCCATTTTTAAACTGTGGAAACATGCCTGTATGTCAGTGCTTGTTCTTTTTCTGATAGCCGAGAAAGAATGTAATCTAACATAACGTGAAAGATACTCTCATTCTTATTTGAGGAACATAACTGTCACGATTCGTTCTTGCCAAAATTTGAAGCCTTGTTTAGCGGAAGTCGTCAACATTTGATAGATACGGCTGCTTACGATTAACAACCACAAAGGATTTGTACAAGTTTAGGCTACTCTTTCCTAATATATGAGATATTTGAGTATTGGTCGTTTCGTTACCATAACGTTTATTAAAGATGGTAACGTGTATGTTTCCATGTGCATAATGGTCAAGACCAGCAGTTTGCATAATAGTTTCGATATTTTTCTATATATTTCCATTCATTACATTTAACAGGTATAATTTCATCTAGGATTATTTTAGACAGCCGATTATTGGGCAGGTTTTTTAATCGAGCGTAATATGCTATTCTTTGTTTATCCAGAAATCTGTTTATTGACTCCCGCCCAAATTCAGCTAGGAGCACACATTTAGGAATATTAATTTTTGTGTTTAGGATGATTTCCCCCACTTAATATTGAATTTTTTTTTAATTCTGTACATTTCTGCGATGACGGGAACCATACTGATCATCCATACGTCAATGATGGTCGATTAGCCGACATCCACAGAGATCGAATGTCCAAAATGTATACGATTAAAATCCCCATGTTCACCTTAAATACGAATTGCATGATTTATTTTCCGTTGAAAATTTTCTTTCAGGTACTGCTCTATCTGGTATGTAGATTTGAGGGATCTTGAAAAATATACGCCTAAATATTTATATTCATTTACTTCTTCGATGAGATCGTTCCCTAGATACCTTTTTTTATCTGAGTCTTTCTTTTTACCTGTAATCAGAACCTTCGACTTGGATAAATTAAACCTAAAGCTCCATTTTGAGACAAATTTGTGCGATATGTTTAAAAGAATTCGTAGCTCATCTTCAGTGTTTCCTAACAGGACAATGTCATCAGCGAATAGAAGGCAGTTTATTAACTCAGAAGCGATGCTTATACCTTAATGTGCCTCCTTCAGCATATCACACAGGTTAGTCATTAAAACGAAAAAGGTGTAAGAGATAGGACGCATCCTTGTTTAAGACCAAATTCTTGATCGAACCATTCAGACTTGTAATTACCAAAAATAACTTTATTGGTAATATTTTTATATAGTGCCCGTAGGATCTTCCAGCATTTACCCTGGATACCCTTTATCCATAGAAGATAGAACAGTTCATCCCGCCAAACTTTATCGAAAGCCGAAGAAAGATCAAGGAATGCAAGAAAAGCATTCAATTATCTTACAGTATACCTTAAATACCTTTGATGGGAGAGTTATACCTCTGTAGTTTCTCAGAGAGTGTGTAGACCCACCTTTGTGTATGGGTATAATGATTCCTTGATGCCATTCATCTGGGATTGTTTCTAGATCTGTATTTTTTGTTAAAATATGAACAAGGGAATTTAACAGGATGTCCCCACCATATTTAAGGAATTCGTTAGCGTCATCAGCGTTGGGTACTGAGAACCTTCGACTTGGATAAATTAAACCTAAAGCTCCATTTTCAATACCAAATCTGTGAAATTTATTTTCGTCGAAAGTAACCGATAGGGGAGAATCTGATATTCATATATTTTCGTCAATGTTTATAAAAAGTGTTTTAACATCTTTTTCAAGATCATTTTCATTTTCATTTTGAAAGGAACCTATGGAGCTAAAATGCATTTATACATTTATCATTAAACTGTCGGATTTTAGTTGAGCGTTCTTTTCGTTTGATGGCCTCTTGTACTTTGGTTTTCCGATTAAAATAAATTTCTTTAAGTCTTTTGCCAATTTCGTCATCATGCGCATGCTATTTGTTATGGGTGCGGTTTAATCTATGGGCGTTGCGGCGTTGTTTTAAAAGATAATCAAGGTTTTTTTTTATCCCAAAAGTCTTTGTAATTGTTGACGGGTTTGGCTTTACCGATAGCTAACATTGCAGATTTTTCTACCGCATTTTTCCGTAATGTGAAAAAGAGTCGGTTCACATCGTTTATTTTGTCACTTTCTTAAGTAAATTGGCTCATATTTTCACTAAGTTTTTTTCTGGAGGAGGGTCCAGTAGGGTTAATGTGTTACAAATTTGCAACATTTCAATTGGATATTTGTTCTTAGGAAGACATTAACTTCGAAATAAAGTTTGGTTTCCAACTTCAATATTTTCAATACTATTAACGAACTTATATTTGACGGGAACCTAGAGAAATCGAAGAGTTTTCATCAGGACAAAGACTTGTTTTACCATTTAAAAAGCACTAGCTACGAGATATATATTTTTCAATCATTGTGAATTAGTCAAATAATCATTCGCTTTTAGCAGCAAGTATGGTTCAATTTTGGTCAAAATAAGGTAAGAAACATTGATGATGAATTATTCAGTTGCAAATGAATAATTCGACCTCATTATATCCGTGTTCATGTGAACTTCAATTTAACCACTTTAGCTAGAGAGTGATACCTTATGCATTGATTTATCTGATTCGATCCCCCAAAAAATTATTCTTATACAGATAAAAACGACGATTAACATATATGTTGAATCTATAATATGAAATTAAACAGATATAGTAAATACAAATACATGGGTCTGATATTATCAGATTGTTACATGGCATTTTTCATATCGCATTTATTATCAGCCCTAGGTTCAATATCAGCCCAAGAGCCGCATGGCTCGAGGACTGATATTGACCGAGGGCTGATAATACATGCGATATGAAAAATGACATGTTATGATCTTTTTATCATATGCTTCAACAATGGAGAAGAACAACAGATTTATAGATTGATCCTTTTACAAGGGTCCCAAATAAAAGTTCAAAGAGTGAAACGTTAACGGACGTCGGACCCCAAATTTAATACGTTCGATATGAATTCTTTCTATCATATGCCTCAACAGAGAAGAAACATATTTTAATATGGACTTTTATTATAAATTTACACAATATACTTTCGAGTATCCAAATAATTGTTTTGTACACTACTTTGTAATGTTTTCATAGAAAACGTAACATTGAGGTGTATTTTCCGGAAATTGTCGAGTATCACCGGAATGCCATGCGATAACGTTACGGAAAGGCATGTGATAACAATCGAAGCATGTGATAAACTTTTCATATCAGCCCGCTAAGCACCAATTCGAAAAATATGGAATTTACGTAAGTTTAATGCTATTATCATACACTAAAAATCATATGTTATTTAGTCTAAGTATATGATAACTATTTTTTATCTATTTTTATGTTTATATCGTTTATATGGCAATCGTTGGTTTTCAGGGGTCAAGTCGACATTTAATAATATGGCGTATATACTACAGTACACACGATACGAAGCTACATGCCGAGTATATTGTTTATTTTAGACTTTTATAATTTGGATAAATGTTTAACATTGTTATAAATCAAATATGAGTATTTGAGTCAAATCAGTGAGTATTGGGATAAATATTTAACATTGTTATAAATCAAATATGAGAATTTTAGTCAAATCAGTGAACATTAATTTGACAGCTAGTGGACCTTTACGAGTTTAACGACTCCAGCGAATCGGACTTGTAACTTCAGAGATAAACTTAGTTAAAATATATATCCACAACAGACAAACTTTAATGAATTGTTATTTGTGCTACATTGTTTAACAGTTATTTGACTCGTGCTACTTTTAGCCCTGTTGTTCGTCAAAAGTATATAGAATGTTGGTCTCTGAATTAATTAAAATATTGCAGTAGTCGAAACCCCGAAAATTTTTCTTGTTTGATGAACATTTTCCATATCTCATTAGAATGTTGTTACCGGGTGTGTATATAGAGAATTCATATCGACACCAAGTCTGTTCATTGTTGAAGGCTGTGTGATTATCTCTAGATATCTATGGTTATTTTGTTTTTGTGTTGCTGTCTATATAACGTATATCCCATATCTTCTTTTCTTCATTTTTAAGGAGCTAAACTATTAGTTTCGTTTTGTATATATAAATATATATATTTAATAATCAATTTTATTTGGCAATTTTTTGATCAATTTTATTTGGCAATCGCCAATGTCAGTCAGCAGGGTTAAAGAACATCAGTTGTTCGACCTGTTAGTCAAATGCGTTTTGTTTAAATATACTTTTTCACTCTTTTGGTCTTTTGGAAAATGTTGTTTGTGCTGTTTTTAGACCCTTCTACAACGAAATTTGTTTGACATGCACACGTATAAAAATTGCGGTTTTTATCCAACGCAGTCATAGGTTTGAACGTAGTTTTCAATTTAGACTCGTTTATATTTTTTGTTTGGGCATGTATTATATTTTCCCTCCGGTTTTGATGATCCGTTCATCCTATATATTGACTCTTAAAATTCAAGAGTTAATAAAAAAAAATGAGGGTACTTTCTCTAAAATGAGGGTACTTTTTATATGGCCTTCCAAATACCGTTTCGATCCCTAACATCACTGAAGAGACATTTATTGTCGAAATCCGGATATGGTGTACTAAAGAAATATTGACACCGAATGTTTGTGGCACAACATCCTGTCCACAAGTTAACAATTTTTTTTCTTTCTGTGACGTATAAAATTTATATCAAGATCCATTTTGTTACATCTTGTGATCAATTTTATTTGGCAATCGCCAATGGCAGTCAGCAGGGTTAAAGAACATCAGTTGCTCGACCTGTTAGTCAAATGCGTTTTGTTTAAATATACTTTTTCACTCTTTTGGTCTTTTGGAAAATGTTGTTTGTGCTGTTTTTAGACCCTTCTACAACGAAATTTGTTTGACATGCACACGTATAAAAATTGCGATTTTTATCCAACGCAGTCATAGGTTTGAACGTAGTTTTCAATTTAGACTCGTATATATATATATATATATAAAAGTGCAAGTACCAGGCTCGTCGTATTTTAATTAGTGACATTTATTAACGGGTAGACTGAGTTGGTATACGATAAAGACAATTGATTTTTAAATTATTATATTTTAAAAATTTACGAGAATTTCATTTAAAAAAAATCTTAAGATTTTTACGTGAAACTCACATGAGTGTCACATTAACCACACATGAAATTAGTTCACGTGAGTTTCATGTATAAGCTCGTTTGAAGTGAAATTGAAGTTTACATGCATTTCACGTCAATTCACGTGAGTGAAATTCCCCTTAAGTCAGTAACTGTTAAAATTTGCTGCAGTGAAGACTCGGAATTATTTTGTGCCCGACAAGATGGATAGATATTTTTGTAGGTGGATCTCCTGAGAGTTTTTTGTCATTGGTCAAATTGCCTGTTTAAAATTTAAAAAATATCTCCGTAAGCTGTGTTCCCTTCGTCCAGACATTTAAGTTACAACTACCCGTAAATAATTTGATTTTAAAGTTTTGTTTATGTGCAATGATCTGAATTGTTTTTTCATACATAATCTAACATTAAAGTGTCAGGTCTTACCAGGTTTTAGCTGATATATTTGCGTCACGCTGAGATACATATGATAAATACATCGAACATATATGATGCGTAAAAGGCTTACAACGCAATCAAGATGTGCATTTTTTTATAACCATCGAAAATATGAGTACACAATCATCTATAATTCTTCTCATAAAACCAAACATGATTAAATGAATTTGCATTCCAAATAAAAGACAAAGCGGTCGCAAGGAAATAAAAGAACAAATAGTTCATTTAGTTTATTATGTCACATTGAACAAAAATGCCACTTTCTTTAAGTTTGCAATTAACAACTTGTTAGTTACCAGGTCATAGTGCAAAACAGATGGCTCTTCGAGACCGTCCTTTGCAGATAATATTTGTCTATGCCGCTGTCCATCAGGGGAGATAACTACCACATTACAAGAATCACGCCCTATCACATACACATTACCAACATTGTCTACAGAGACACCAAGGGGATACTTCAGTATGCTTTCATCCTGAAATATCCAGTTTACTTGTCCTTGGAGATTAGTGCATGTTACTGTGTTTTTTTCGTTATCTGTATAAATTATATTGTCATTAAATGTTGTTGGGTACGACCAACCACTTAGTTTTGAATATATGATTGTTCTAACAGAATAATCACTCAAACTTAATTTCTGCAACCCTTGCGATCTTTCACAATATATCAGATCTTTATCTTTAAGTGCAATGCCATCATTACTGGAGCCAACATTCAATGTTTTCTTGACATTCTTTAATTCTATATCTAATAGAGAAATACATTGTGAAGAATAACCAAAGGTTACAGCAATAATATTATCGCCTACATATATGACATCAAAAGCATATCCTGGTTTAATTTCAAAGTCTTTAGATCCATCTTGATTGACTATTGTAACATAACCTGAATGGTAACTAGTAAACACCATTCTACCGTCTGGAAGCATCGTACAACCTCTAACTTGTTCACTATACGTATTGATGGATTGAACCAACGTCAGTGTTAAGTCATCTATAGACTTGGCTACAGGAATTATCAGCTGGGCTTGTTTATCCTTCTGCCTTAAAAAGGGAATATCATTTGGTTTCGTCTCTGTAACAACTTCTCCAAATCTTTTAACATCATTCGTCAAATTCTCCAAATATGTGTCTATCTTACAAAAGAAACTAGTATGACTCAGACTACCGCTTTTGTTTATTGACTGTATAAATTCTTCTTTTGTAGCAATGTCACGTTCCATTTGTTTTAAAGTAAGAAACGTCTGTAATTCAGAAGCGTGTTGCATTATTTTGAAATGGTTGGATTGAAATTCCTTAATATCTTTTTCATTCTTCTCAACGGATTTCAGGAATTGGTCAATATCTTTATTCCTCTCATCAATGGTTAAATTCAGTGCTTCAATTAACGTCTGTTGAAGAAAGTCAAGATGATTGTTAATTGATTCCCTAGCCTGAAGTATTTTTGTCTCAATTAGTTCTTTCTGCTCTTTTATGGAAATTAAATTTTCTTCGCGATTTTTCTTAACACGTTGCATATACTCAGCTATATCGGAAAGGGTATGCTCGATCTCCTGGAAAGCATTTGATGATTTAACGTTTTTGATGACGTCATCAATATCAACAAACTCCTTACATTCATTGTGTTCGTCGATAACACATTTCTTACAGCATGGACAGTCATGTGTTTTACAGAATATTTGGTACTTTTGATTATGTTTTCTGCAAGATTGTGCAATTTGAAGAACTTCAGTTGGTAAGTTTTGGTAATCACAAATAGTAACGGTGTCATGGTCACGTGATGCTTTGGAAATGCTGTGGTGTTCTTTGCAGTCATCACAAAGACCTTCATTGCATTCGGAACACCACACTACTGATGGTTTTGTGAACTGTCGAAAATCACAGATACCACAGATTGACCAATTACTTGCCATTGTCCTAAAAATAAATTTAAATATTATTCAACTGGAACACTGAACTATCAACATTTTGTTTGGATTGATAGCTCTATACAGTAAATAAACAATCAATACCAGAAGATGTATCTTATAGCGTCAATGATATTCATTCAAGAAAGCACGAGCATTGGAATAAAAAATATATCAAACATTTCAAACTATGAATTCAGACATAGATTTAAATGATGATACAGGTGATTGGAACCACTGTCATATTGCAAAAGTTTGAAACAAATTTTGCATTTGGAATATTCCTAAGACAAACATATCTTAATAGGTTTACAAGATCATACAGCAATAGCCTCTGGTATTTGTTAGTCTTGTATGTTTTTTTTTTAATTTAAGGTCATTTATATGCTTTGGAGTTTAGTGTGGCGTTCATTTTTATTGAACTAGTACACATTCTGTTTAGGAGTCAACTGAAGCCTGCCTCCGGGTGAGGGATTTTCTCGCTGTGTTACAGACCCATTGGTGGCCATCGGCTGTTTTCTGCTCTTTGGTCGGGTTGTTGTCTCTTTGACTTAATGAATTACAGGCATTTAGTGATTTCAATTTATCGATAAATGTTGTAACAGAAACTAATGGAACAAATTGAACAACATTGGAATTTTTTGTGTACTTTATATTCTTTTTATTGATTTAACATATAGTTTGTTCTGTTAAAACCTGATATTTGTGGAGTAATGCGAATCGAGTTCAATATCTTGGATTGCTTATTTAATCAGATAGTATATTAATGTTAAGATAATCTCATCACAGTTGAGAACAGAGCAGTGTTAGTTTTAACGATTTTTAGGAATATGTATAATACGAAAGATGCGGTCGGGATTTTTAGTCATGCACAATTCTGTTTTCTGATGGGGGAGAAGAGACATCGGTTTTATTTTCCTTTATATAGTTTTTCCTAACGATATAGGGCATATTTCCCCCTGAACTTGTTTCACTGAAATCAGAAATGTTTTAAAATTTCCACCATTTTTCATATTTCTTTAATGGATATGCAATGGTGTATTGGTATATGGTAGTTATGCAAAATTGCTTATTTCTAAATTTGCATAGAAGGGATTTAGACTTTTACCTAGATAAATCATGATGTGTTCGGAAGAGAATCCTTGTACTTATTTCTAATAGAATTCTGGTTTCGATTACAAAATTAATGTTTATCTTTTGGAAAATTGCTCAAATTTCCTTAACATCAAGCTGGAATGCATGCAGTTTATTAATATATGTAGGCATTGATACCCTTCAAGTGAAATATTGGGAAATACGCTGAGAAATTGATAATACATATGAATCAAGTCACATGATTTGTGTTTTAGTCAAGATAAAAAATGTGCTCGTTTTGAAATAAATTTATAGAAAATTGTTCCACCGGTTTTTTATTGTTGTAAAGTGACAGGGATAAATAAAAGCAACAGTAGTATACCGCTGTTCAAAACTCGTACATCGATGGACAAAAAACAAAATCGGGGTAACAAACTAAAACTGAGGGAAACGCTTTTAATATAAGAGGAGAGCAACGACACAACATTAAAATGTAACACACACAGAAACGGACTAAGCAGTAGACAAAATCCGATGAGAATAACAAATATAACATCAAAACTAATTACTTAAACTTGAGAATGGAAATGGGGAATGTGTCAAAGAGTCAAAAACCCGACCATAGAGCACACAGCAACAGAAGGTCACCAATAGGTCTTCAATGCTGCGAGGTGTCCTTAAGCTGGCCCCTAAACAAATATCTATACTATTTCAGTGATAATGGACGCCATTCTAAACTCCAAATTGTACACAAGAAACTAAAATTAAAAATAATACAAGATAAACAAATGAATTTTATCTTTTAGATAAAACAGTATGTTTCAAATCGAGATATATGTCTTTAATCTTGATCATGTATATTTTTTTAAGCTAACA
Source organism: Mytilus galloprovincialis (assembly GCA_037788925.1). NCBI lineage: Eukaryota > Metazoa > Mollusca > Bivalvia > Mytilida > Mytilidae > Mytilus > Mytilus galloprovincialis. The sequence continues at coordinate 51,834,263 of CM075341.1, forward strand.
TACATATGGTTGCCTTTACAAGAAAAAATGTCCCCTGACCCAGCAATACCAATGACAGATAATTTGTCGGTGCCTTAGAGAAGTGACAAATCTGTTTAACAAATACAATATTTTGGAACTTTTCTTTAAATAATTAAGATTTAACTAACATATACCATTATAAAGCTGAATGATTTGCTCGAGTCCTCATGTGAATGAAGTTTTGTTTTCTACTAACTAAATTGCTAGTTGATAATTACAAAACATTTTGAAATAGCTCTACATTGTTTTTATCACTCCACGGATAAGTATCTACTCCTTTTGTATCTCTTAGGAATTTTGCCTCTTGCCATTTTCTTGCATATTTGTGTTTTCCTTCCATCCCCACAGGTGACTGGCAAACAGACCAAAATTCTTTTAATGGTCTGTAGATGGCCTAGTTGTTTAAAGGCAAAACTGTTCATATCCAATATACTTTCATTTTACATAGGCATACCAAATTTACCCTGTCTTCATCCCAAACAACTTCAATTACATGATCTACCTATTGTATTTATTGATAAAATAAAATTTGTTTTCTTCCTGTACCTTGATATTTGTTACTGCACGTTAAGTAAACAATAAAGCAATCAGTTTCCACCACTTCCATGATTCCTCACTAAATCGAAGACTTCAGTTATTTTATTCATAACATTGAATAATTTCCCTTAAGGAGTACTAAGTGAAATCTAAGTTTGAGGAAAAGCTTAGATGTTTATGCATTCGAGCCCAGTTTAAAACGAAAGTATGACACAATAAATTTAAATGAACCTGACAATTGGTCATCAATAATAAAATGGGCCATGAGGAATGATGGTTTAAGGTTGTCATTAAAATTTCATTCACATCACACCAAAAACGTTGAAATGTTACCTTACAAATACATACCATGTATAATATAGAATAATAACTTGTTAACCGGAAATAACGTGAATCTCCCTACATGCAATATTTTTTTCCAAATATAGATAATATTGATAAACTTCAATTGCGGCAGTTTTTAAATGTGTATAACTGCAAAACAAGAAAACCTGTTGATTATCAGCGTCAGTATGAGAAAGTCTGAGCTTGTACAAAAGATAATCATTGAGTCATAAATATTCTGGGAAATATAGGTAATATTTTTTCAACGATGTAACAATATTACCCTCGAGAGAACACAGCGTTTTCGTTTTGCTTTGTTTTTGTTCAATAAAATACACATTTTATCTAATAAGATATCATGCTTATCAAATTAGATATCCTCAAATGTATAAATATCAGGTCTAAAAATAGCAACAATTACCATTCAGTCTTATCAGATTGTCAAAAAACTGATATAGCTACCAAATTAAAATTATATAAATGTATAAGAATATAACTTAAATATGATAATGTTCCCTCGTTGGTAAATTTGCATTTGTTTGGACATTTTAATTGTGAAATATGTTTTAAGTGTTTTACAAATCAAAAACAAACTTACCCCAGTTCTTGATAAACTTATGTATATTGTTTGATAATTGTAAATAATCAAAACAAACTCTTGTGTAACCGGAGAGCATGATTCTACTTGAAAAATCGTATGTGTCCACCAGGACTCGAACCCGGGACCTCTGTGTTACAAGGCAGCGCTTTAACCGACTGAGCAAAAGACGTACTTCCTTAGCTCAACCGCTTACGGCTGACTAAGTATCTACTAAGTTTTCTAAGGGAAGCAATCCCGCCACACTTCCCCCACCTCAAGAGTCATTATACCCTAAAATGGTGATATTTTCATCTATTTTCTATATTTATATTTTAACCTGGCTTAGTAATTCTTCTTACCGTGGGTTATTATTGTTGCGCGCCAATCACTGGTATTAATGAGATAATCGTAACTGGAATTACGACTATCCCAATATGGCGACGGCAGATATAGGTAAAATCTTTACAGTCCTTTTTCTCAAATGTAGCATGTTTTTGTCAATAGTTACTCAGCTGCAAGGTTTTTCTATACCATTACATCATATTTGAATCGTAACGGTGCACTGCAATTGTCTAAGCGCTTTGAAAATTGCCGTTGAAATATTCGGGACTCTACCGGGACTCGAACCCGGGACCTCTGTGTTACAAGGCAGTTCTTTAACCGACGTACTTCCTTAGCTCAACCGCTTACGGCTGACTAAGTATCTACTAAGTTTTCTAAGGGAATCAAACCCGCCACACTAGCATGACTGAGTGCTTGCTATAAGTTACCATTTATCATGAGGTAATTAGCCCTAATGAGATTTAAATATCCCTAAGTTAATCGAAGACTTCAGTTATTTTATGCATAACATTGAAGAATGTTATCTAACCTCCGGAGTACTAAGTGAAATCTTAGTTTCAGGAAAGGCTTAGATATTTATGCATACGAGCCTAGTTTAAAACGAAAGTAGGACACAATAAAGTTAAATAAACCTGACAATTGGTCATTAATAATAAAATGGGCTGTGAGGAATATTGCTTTGGATTTGTTATTAATATTTTTTTCACATCAAACCAAAACGTTGAAATATTACCTTACAAATACATACCATATATAGTATAGAATAATAACTTGTTAACCGGAAATAAAGTGAACCTCCCTACATGCAATATTTTTGCCAAATAAAGATAATATTGATCAACTTAAATTGCGGAAGTATTTAAATGTGTACAATGTCAAAACAAAAAAATCCTGAACTAAATCAGCATCAGTGTGAGAAATTCTGAGTTTGGAAAAAAGATAATCCTTGAGAGATAGTTATTCCGGAAAATATAGGTAATATTATTTAAGCTTATTTAACGGTGTAAGAATATTCCCAACGAAAGAACAGAGCGATTTTCGTTTTGTTTTTAATCTAATAAGATATCATGCGTACCAAATTAGATAATATATTTAATGTATGTATATATAATGTCTTAAAAAGCAACAATTAACATTTAATCTATTAATTAAAAGCGTGGATCACCTTGTGAAAATAAACTGATGCAGTTACTGAATTAAATCAAATATATCTTTAAGAATATAACGTAAACACGCTTATTCAACTATTTACATTTTTAAAAGTAGATATAAGCAATATTTCGCTAAACTAAATAACTTCATTAGGCGTGTGTATCTGTCAACATAATCAATATGAAATCGGATGCATGACAAATATTTCGGTAGCTTAAACTACACAAGTTTGATTAAAATTTTATTGACCAGAGTTTCAAGGAATAAGTGATCGAGAAGGGGAAAAGATTGTTAGATAACTACTTCATTTTCTGGACATTTCTATGAATACATTTCTTTTATTTCACCAGATTCTGAAGTCCCCAAATTCATCTTTTTAATTTACAATGGAAACAAGTGAATGAATGACCTTTCTCAGATTTAACAATAATGATTTCTAGTTATCAAGTTATTACCACCGACTTGTTCTATAAAAATACAGATACTCATCAGTACTAAAATTTGCATTGTTTCTATCCAACGCACGCGATGTGAAATATCCCTTTTTGTATGTTTAGACAGATATGTGCTATAGTCACAGACAAAAATCTACGTGAAATCCTGCTGGACAAACTGAAGTCGTATTTACTACTTCAAAAGTACCCGTTGACCCTGATTGAGACCAGTGTCAAAAAAGCTAAAGAACAAAGTAAAGCTCAACTTAGAACACCGAAACAAAAAACAGAAAATTATCATTTTGTTTAAAAACACACATGATGCTTGGTTTTAGAAATGAGGTTAACGCCATACAAATAAATTCACCAGTTTTAATGAAACGTGAGATAAAACATACTGCAGAGCAAATTTGTTTCATTTATATTATTGTTGCTATATGTGTTTTTCTTCATAAATGTACACACACCTTTCATGTAATATATACGAGTTAGATGATTCAATTTTACAAATTGTTGAAAAATTTGATAGTAATGTCAAGAAAGAAAAATTTCTTGGCTGTGTAACTGAAAGCAAACTTCATTTTTAATATGTTTAATATCGAAAATGCTGTCTGAGAAGTTATATCTAATAAAAAAGAAAAAATAACGAAAGATAGATATGTGCCTATCCCATGTATCAACGTACAAGTTTGTTGTACATTTAGCCCTTTCATTTTATGAGTTAGTGTTTACCTAGAGTAACTTGCATGTAACGATTGATACAAAATTTGATAGTTATGGTTTTTTTCAAACCGTTATTGTACATATCTGATGACTGTTCATCGGATAGTTACGAGAGTATCACGATGGATGATATAGTGGAACAGGATTTGCTCACCGTTCGAAAGCACCAAATTTAGTTCCCGTTTATTGGCGTGTATTGTGTAAACTAGTCGTAGTTTCTGGTGCAGTTCTTCTTTTGTCTGTTTTCTGTCGGTCATATGTTTTTTTCATCAATTTATTATTGTTTCTATTGTGATGTCTCTTTGTTATTCATAACTCATTCTCTGTCTCAAAACAACACCATAAACACCTGCTGATTGTTTGTACCAGGAAACTGTTAAAAATTAAACCAAGATTGTTTGCCTATCATTTATTTTTTCTGATCAGGTACTACCTTTTATCTACACTAATCAATTCTTTAGATGTATCATTTACATCATTTTCTACTTCACAGTTAACAATATTAAGGTAGCACAATACAAAGATTTTTCATCCCCAATCAGACATCTTTAAACTGATGTAATTCCACTCATCTTTCTTTAAATTTTATAAATGAGGTACCAAAAGAAAGAAGAAGGATTAATCTTTCAAATTGTAATAATTTCATTATGACATAATTATTTCATTAATTGTTATGTAATTAGTTGCCATTCTGTGATGTCCATACTTGAATGAATTTAGCTTCTTTGTTCTTCATAGCATCCTAAATTTTTTATAGATTCTTGCACAACACAGTTTGACCTCCAAAACTATGTCTCAGATTTGTGTCTCAGATTTTTCCTATTGTATTTCATTCTCTCATAAATCTTCAATGAAGTTTGCAACATCAATTCATTAGATACCACTAAGTTCAATTGGGGATAAAATTTGTTCTATTGATGTTTTTGGAAATCTGAGACACAGTTTTGGAGGTCAAGCTGTGTTGTACAAGAATCTATAAAATATTTTGGGATGCTATGAAAAACAAAGACGCTAAATTCATTCAAGTGTGGACATCAAAATATAGCGACTAATTACATAATAATTAATTATGTAATTATCAAGTCATAATGAAATTATCACAATTTGAAAGATTAATCTTTCTTTTTTCTTTTGGTACCTCACTTATAAAATATAAAGAAGGATGAAATGAATTACATCAGTTTAAAGTTGTCTGATTGGGAGTGAAAAAATCTTTGTATTGTGCTACCTTAAGCAAAGTTTATCGCAATATATTTGCCGTATCAGTATAAGTAGATATAGGAAGATGTGGTGTGAGTGCCAATGAGACAATTCTCCATTCAAATAACAATTTAAAAAAAAGTAAACCATTATAGGTCAATGTATGGTCTTCAACACGGAGCCTTGGCTCACACCGAACAAAAAGCTATAAAGGACCCCAAATTTACTAGTGTAAAACCATTCAAAAGGGAAAACCAACGGTCTAATCTATAAAAAAAAATGAAAAAAACGAGAAACGAGAAACACGTATAAATTACATAAACAAACGACAACTACTGTACATCAGATTCCTGACTTAGGACAGGTGCAACGTAGAAAAACAGACTATTTGCATTGATTTTGACGAACCTTTCACAATTGTTTAATCTTTGATAGTTAAGATAGTATGTTTATATAGTTCAACTGTTAAGTTAAACATGTAATTGACTTTGTTATGATAATGTTAGATAAATTATTATTGTTGACAAAGAACAAAATATGTCGAGAGACGACAAACATTTTAAAGGGGTCGTCTATCTTTAACATAATGCACAATGTAAAGTAAAATGAAGCATGATAAAGTAAAGATTTCATTACAAACAATTTATCAGCTGGCGAAAATTTAATTAGAATTGTATAAATGTCTAAGAATATTAGTTAAACACCCTTATGCATTCTTTAAAAAGTTTAATTATATTCAAAATAGAAATAAGCAATATTTCGCTTTATGAGGTGTATGCATATATCAACATTAAAAGGAAAAATCGGATGCATGGCAAACATATTTTTGTAGCTCAAACTACACAAAATTGTATTAAAAGTTTATCGACAAGAGTTTCAAGGAATACGTGATCAATATTTGGTAATTGTAAAATATTTATTCAAAATAAATTTACTGAACTTCTTAAAAAACCACCATGCGTTTCTTTTCATTTTTATTTTGGCAAAAGTATATGTTTATGACGACACATATGTCTGTAAACTTGCTTGGAATTTTTTCAATTTATGTCGATGTTTTTCTGTTTCAAAGATAACGGCAGCTTTTTAGTTTCAAAATGTTTAGTGCATTTTGCAGTTTTTTGCAATTTGTGTTGTTTCTACGGTTCTGGTTATCTTTTTGAAAAATCAATCTATAGCTGCCACTTTAAATCATGGTATTTTTTATATCTAATATGTTATAGTGGGTTATAATATTCTGTAAGAAAATGCTGTTTTAATAGTTTCCTATGGTGTACATTTTAATTCTAAGTAGTGTCGTTGTTTCAATACATCAAAGGCAACAGCTGCAAACAGTTTCATTATGTTTGTTCTTGAAACAAGAATTTAGAATTTGGATATCTTTTGGCATTTTTGCATTTTTCATTGGAACCGTAGCCATCTTGCAACTTGCAAGTCAGAGGAACAACACTATATATTGGTCATCATTATAGTAAAGTTTCATCAATGTTGGTCAAATCAATTCCAAGAATTGGCCCAATTTAGAAATGAGAAAGAAAATAATAATAAAAAAATAACATCGAAAAATACCGTCATATGGAATAACGAATTTTCACCCATCGCCTTTGAAGGTACAATAACTGGATTTGCCATTGCAAGCAATATATATATATAGCGGGTAACACCCTCTCCGACAAGTGGCAGGCATTCCAACTTAAACAGTGAATGTACATTTTTGAGTTTTTTAAATTTTACACATTTTTGATTGTTTCCTTTGCAAAAGCGACCATTTTGGAAATTTCAAATTCAAAAGTCGCAACTACATATATCTTCGACAAGGATGAGAAGGTGGCAAATCATACATCTTTCTTGTCTTAGATAAACATGACACTAAAAAGTAAATCGGAGGACTTTTTGTATTTGATACCTAAGCTTCACAAAAACTCATACAAACAACGATACATTGTCGGCTCATCTACGTTTGACTAAGAGCTAGTTATCCATTGATAAGAATCTTTAACAAACGAGACGAGAAATTTCCCCCACCTTTGTAGCAATAAACTAACTTCACCAGCAGATGGGATATACATTTCTCAACCTATTCGGGAGTAAAGAGCTTATAGCGACTACTCAGACGTCACCAGTGTCTGAGCCGGGGCATATCAAAGAACGTTTTGTCCTTTTTTGAAAACTGAAAAAAATAATTATCGGAAAGTATCGAGTGGAAAAATATTCCGTATCAACTTCACAAAAAATGCACGATGTTCATGACGAATGGAATATGGTTACTGACGTTGTTAATCATCTTAATAACGTCTATAGTAGTCTTTTATTTGTCTATTTGTCTATTTTGAATATTACTTTTACTGTTTAGTCTCTTTCTGATTATTCCTTTTTAATGTGAATCGGTTCTTATACATCCCGATATTGTGTCATTGTGCTATGGTTTATTTTGTATCAATTTCTTCTCTTTCATTTTTGCTTAATAAGTGTGCTTTTTCATTATGTTTCTTTGTTGTTGTTTTTTTACTGTTGTTTTTATAGTGATTACGATTATTACACAATGTTGAGTGTTGGGTCCTACATTTTGTATTTCATAAAAAAAGAAATGTGGTATGATTGCCAATGCGACAACTCTGCACTAGAGACCACATGACACAGAAATTCACAATAATAGGTCACAGTAGGGCCTTCAACAATGATCAAAGCCCATACCTCATAGTCAGCTATAAAAAAACAAGAGGCTCTCAAGAGCCTGAATCGCTCACCATGATTTTTTGGCTTTTAAGAGTTTGAGTGTCCAGTTTCGTTGTAGTTTGTTTTTTAAAAAACATTGTGTAAAATTGTCCTTAAAGGGCAATTACTCTTTAATGGGTCAATTGACAATTTTAGTCATATAGACTTGTTTGTAGATCTTACTTTGCTGAACATATTTGCTGTTTACAGTTTATCTTTATCTTTAATACTATTCAAGATAATAACCAAAAACTGCAAAATTTCCTTAAAATTACCATTTTAGTGGCAGCAACCCAACAATGGGTTATCAGATTTATCTGAAAATTTCAGGTCTGATAAAACTTCACCTTATGAATACTTTTACCTGTAGTCACATTTGCTCTAACTGCTTTGGTTTTTGAAATAAAAGCAAAAAACTGCATTTTACCCCTTTGTTCTATTTTTAGCCCTGGCGGCCATGTTTTTTGACGAAGAAGAAAATAAAAATCAAACTTTATTCTGGACATCCTAAGGATCATTCAGCTGAAGTTTGGTTGGAATTGGTACCGTGGTTTCAGAAGAGAAGATTTTTTAAAGTTAGAAAACATGATAAACAAATTGTTTAAAATTGTCCTTAAAGGGCAATAACTCTTTAAGGGATCAATTGACAATTTTGGTCATTGAACTTATTTGTAGATCTTACTTTGCTGAACATATTTGCTGTTTACAGTTAATCTTTATCATTAATACTATTCAAGATGATAACACAAAACTGTAAAATTTCCTTAAAATTACCAATTTAGTGACAGCAACCCAATAATGGGTTATTAGATCCATCTGAAAATTTCAGGGCTGATAGAACATTACCTTATGGACACTTTAACCCCATGTCAGATTTGCTCTAAATGCTTTGGTTTTTGAGATATAAGCCAAAAACTGCATTTTATCCGTGTGTTCTATTTTTACCCATGGCGGCCATGTTTTTGGCGAAACAGGAAATAAAAAACAAACTGTATTCTAGATACCCTAAGGATCATTCAGTGTATGTTTTGTTGGAATTGGGTCAGTAGTTTCTGAGGAAATGTTTGAAAATGGTTACAACAGACAGACGACGACGACGACGACGGACGACGACGAACGCCAAGTGATGGCTTAAGCTCACCGTTCCGACGTACTAAATTATAATCCTGGTACCTTTCATAACTATTGTAAAACAAATCAAACGAGAAAACTAACGTTCAAGTTTATGTACCAAAAATTAACGAAAAACAAATATGTAACACATCAACAAGCGACAATCACTGAATTACAGGCTCCTGACTTGGGACAGGTACATACATACAGAATATGGCGGTGTTAAACATGTAAGCGGGATCCCAACCCTCCCTTAACCTGAGACAATCGTGTAACAGTACAACATGAGAAAGAATTGAAAATGATTTAACTAACCAGATGGATACAAATAGAAAATATATCTAACAGAACTCAGAGTGGACATGTTCGGGTACTTGTAAACCTTAAAAACAAAAAGGCACTAAGTACTAATCTAGGAGTACATGTAGTTAAATTTTTGAACTACTAAGGCTTTTCTACCTCGATCAGGATTTGGTTACAGTATCTGTATTTGACAAAACTTTTCGGAATTTTGGTCCTCAATGCTCTGCATTCCTGTACTTCATTTTTTTTATTTTTCTATTCTCCCCGGAGCTCGATATTTCCGTTAATTTACTTTCTACATAAAAGTTTCAGTAAGTTTGGAGCATTTCGAATATTGTTTTTAATTTTTGCTGTTTCAATTGTTCCCATTACTATTTTTTTAATTCCAAAAACTTATATCACGTTGGCATATGACACATAACATTAAAGTCTTATTGTGTTTGATCTACCATTTTAAGAACTGAAATGCTATTGTAAGGTTTTTATCATAGAGTTATAATGGGGAGCCTTTTTTCAAAGTTAATACTGTAGATCCAATGTTTCTCAAATCATCCAAAACCTGTAAATATGTAACATCTACCTTGAATACAAATTTAATAAGTTCAGCCATACTTGAATGTTTCACAAACAAAACTAAAACTCTATTTTTTACATATAAAAGATTCCATAGTCTATATATTTGCACATTTGCATATGATACTTAGCATTACGCTGGGGAAAAAAGAAACGGATGAAATGCAATGCGGCATCATATCGAATGATGGACCAAAAAGAGATAATTTTTTAATCTAAACATTTTAAATTAAATCAAACAGGCGAGCTTCATCATGAATATTTGCCACTAGCAATTGCTTCTTATGTTCATAATAACGAAGTGCGATAGGATATCGAAAATCAATACCTCGTGTTAATAGCTCGCGATACATTTGTCCATCATTGGAGATAACAACCACATTATTCGAATGAATCCCCGCCACGTACAAATAACCATCACTATCTACATCAATACCAAGGGGATTTTTCAGAACGTCTTCATTTTTGAATGTCCATTGTATTTCACCTTGTAAGTTATAACATGTCACAGTGTGATTGAGTCTGTGTGTATGATAAATGTTGTCTTTAAATGTGGCAATGTAACCTTCACTGGCCATTTCTTCTCGGACTGTGTCGCTTAAAGTCTCGTCGTACAGATTTATCATTCTTGTACCTTTGTTGAAGGCGGAATAAATCAGTTGATTGTCCTTCAATACTATGCCATAGTTATCCGAACTCAGTGAAATTGTTTTCTTAATTTGTTTCCTCTCCAGATCTATAATGGTCAGATATTGCTTATCTGATTCGCCGGATGTAACAACCAATGTATTGTCATTACTGATGTATACTATATCAAACGCTCCACATGGTATCTTCATCTCAAATTCTTTTGATCCTTGATCGTTGAATACTCTTACTTTCCCTTCATGGTTGTAAGTAAATACGAATCTACCATCTGGCAGCATACAACATCCATAAATCCATCTCCCTTGCAGGTTTATTTTCTTGTGTATCTTCATTTTAATGTTTTCAATAGATCTTGTTTGAACGATCGGTACTATTATCTGGGCTTCTTTAGTTTTCTTTCTGCTTAGAACAATATCGGCAGGTTGTTCTTTAATATGCACTTCTCCAAAACTTTTAATATCAAACATGATCTTCTGAAAAACTCCATTAATCTCAAATTCCAAAAAATGCTCGTTCAAATCCTCACCTTCAAATAATGAGTGCAGGAATTTATCTTTGCTAGAGACGTCTTCTTCGATTTGCTTCACTGAAAGGAACATCTGAAGGTTTGTCGCGTGTTGTTTGATGTTCGTTATGTTTCTCTGACAATCTGCTACTTCTTTTTCTTTCTTTTCTAATGCTGACAATAACTGATTAATTTTCAAGTTTTCTTCTTCCTCGACCGCGTATAACTGTTTCATTAAATCTTCTTGTAGTTTGTCGAGATGATTGTTGATCTCCATTCTAGTCTTCTTAATTTCTTTCTCAATTTTCTTTTTCTTTTTTCTTTCAGAGTCGACCTATTGTCCTGTTGATTCTTGCGAATTTTTTGTAGATTTGCTGCCACTTCGACATATGTTTTCTGAATTTCAGACAGGGCATTGGGTGATTCGTAATTCTTAATAACGTCATCTAAATCAACGATATCCCGACATTCTTTATGTGAATCTACTATACATTTGCTGCAGCAAGGTCGTTTGTGTTTCTGGCAAAACATTTCAAACTTTTTATTGCGTTCGCTACAGTATTGAGTGATCTTCAGTACATCGCTTTGAAATTTTTGGTAATCGGTAAATGGTATCACACTATGGCTCCTCGACGCCTTGGACAAACTATGATGTTCATGACATTCCTTACATAGTTCTTCATCGCATTCTGTACACCAAACAACGCACGGCTTGGTGATCAGTCGGAGGTCACAAACACAACAGCTTTGAGAGGAAGTCGCCATGAAACACGAGACTAAAAACAAATCAATACCATATCATCAATTATAATTATCATTGTTTTATTATATAATCTAAAGTATATACAGTATGAAATATTAAAGGTCGCAATAATAGCCTACGATTAATGTTGTTGGCAATTTATCATACAAATATGGTACAGTAAACTGCAAAATATGATATATAGTAAGCAAGTCTAAAACTAAAAAGGTATAACATAAAAAAAAATGAACTAATATTAAATATTTCGGATAACTAATATCCAGGTTCAATGATTTGTATCGTATCTTGACATTTGGTATTCGAACTGACAAATAATCTTGATTGTATCAGAATTTATCACGAATCAGTACGCTTGTAAAATTGATCTTTTGGAGCACGAATTCAATAAAACGGTGAGAGTACTCTCGTACTGAAGTTACAGTAAACAAGTGATGATTAGGACTAATTTTGTGTTTTATACCAATATCATACATAAAGGACAATTAAATATATATATTGAAATGTGTTGGTCATCTTTTTTGCACTTACTGTCTTTTGTGTTATGACATAAGCTACAAATAAGCAAAATGTTAAAATCACTATTGAAGTGTTTTAACTCCCTTTAAGTATTTGATATTTTCTAGAGCTAGTTTATGATCGACTGGTAGTGCAAAATACGGTCATTTGGACTTCCCCCGTCCATCTCGTTGTGATGTAAAAAGCAGTCCGCAATGTCATGTAAAGGTGGAATGTGTAAATATGAGCCTCGTTCTTATTGATAAAGAATTAATAGGCTTTCTCTATGAGAAAATATCTGTGCGAAGACGGGAGTGTGGCAGTTGTTTCCCGTTCTTTTGGTGTGTTTAAGCTTTTGATTTTGCCATTTGATAACATGTAACAGGGGACTTTCTGATTTGAAATTTCCTTGGGGTCCAGTATTTTTGTTATTCAACTTTTGGTTACATGGTTTTCCTTTATTAATTCATCTAATTGTAGAGATTATTGAATTGGATTGACCTTTCGAATTTACAGTTTTACTATGTATGGATATATGTAAAGAACTTAACCGTCCGTGTCTAAAATTTACCATGCAAAACCAACCATGGCCCAACAATGTGTAAAAGATGTCTGCTTGTCATGTTTTGGAATTTTGTCAGATTTTCGGAATCCTCTGGTTTTATCCATTTGAATGCCTTAAAAAACATTCCCCATGAACCCCCATTTTCTTTTTATAAATCTTTTATATGATTAATTATAAGTCATTTGTAAAAGTCTTATAAAATTTTATTTATTTTTTAATAGTATTTGAGAACTTTAACTGGTGTATGATAAAGCTATGAAATGTCAAGAGAGAACATTTTTCCGCCAAAACTTCAATAGCTTATATCTCGAAAACAAGCACATGAACCCCTGTATTTTTTTTGCTATTTTGATTCCTCAATTTGTTCCCTATCAATACATACTAGTTTTATGAAAAGTTATTTATTTTGAAACTGAGCAGCGAACATCCTTAAGATTGACATGGAAAATGACAGTGAATAGTGATATAACTTTATAACTCAGTAAACCTGTGTTTTTTTTAAAAGTTGGTACTAATTGAGAACTTTCTGTTAAACAATTAAATAGACCAATGGAGCACATGCATAAATTGAATGTTTTGAAAAAAAAAACAATGAAATCTCGAACCTTGATTTCTTAAGAAATTTTGTTATTTTTTATATGTATATATTATCTCTTATATATAGAATTAAAGTATGTTTAGTGTTTGGCGAAAAACATAACTAAAAAAAACCACCAAGAGGGAAATAAAATGATTAGGATGAGGGCTTATTATAGAGAGTCTTTTCACGTAAGAAGTGTATGTGCTATTGACATGATTGAGGACTAACCACTGTAAGCAAAAAAAAAGGAATATGTTATAATCATTAGGAAAAAAACAGTATCACTCATATTACATTATTATTTTGCCAATTAAATACGCATTGGGAAATTACTTTTATCCGTCGGTATAAATTTTAACGGTCTGCGCAAAAGTTACATGTTCGTAGGTTCTTGAATTTGTGAATTTAGTTTTCTGAAGAGGTAAAATCGAATAATTCAGAAACGATAATTCGTAAAATTATTCATATTCTGTTTAGCAAAATAGGTTGTTCATTTTCACTCACGTGTTAGTTTTTCAATACAAATAATATTCATATATAGTATTAATAAAATAATTTAGAAAATTTAAAAAGAAATAGAAGAGCAGATTCATCTATGCTTACAAATAGTTTTGATTGACGGAAAATGCAAGGTAAACGTTTAAGTTGTTGCACAAAATTAATCAATTTGAAGACACGAATTAAATCGAGATTGAATGATCAACAATATAACGACCATCAAAGGTGTTAATTGAGCCATAAGCATGTTACATTACGAAAACGGTAACATAAGCAAATGCTACAAATGAACTTTGAACTGTAGAAAATCAATTCCTACGAAACAAAAAAGGCAAGACCACAAAAAAATAATGAACTTTTTTTTTTTTTCGTATCAGAATTATGAAAACAAGAAATGAACACTTATCATAGGATATCATCACCGGAAATCTGAACTTCATCGATTAACTTACTTTTTATGAGAAAGATAAAAATGTTAAAAGTGGTACAGTTTAAATATTGTAAAGATTAAATTGGAAAAATCCGGTTTGAAGTTGTAGATACAAAAAGCATATTATTTTGACAATTTATAGACTTTAAAGTATTTGAGATGCCTACTCAAAAGTTATTGTTGTTTGTACTGTAATGATTGATATTGACAATAGAACAATAAATCTCTACACAACAATAAGTTATACAAAGGGTGTAACTGAGTTGACAGAATCAAATGAATGTAATTTATGTGGTTGTTTGATTGTTTTACCATACTTTTCAAATTCTTTAAAATCTATTATTTTAAAATACAAAATATATTTAAAAATTCTCATCAGAGTTTTTATTGGAGGGGGTTAACACAGCCATCTAATTCATTTGGTGTGAATGATGATCGTTTAAGTGTGTATTTTTAAAGAAAAAAAAATATTCATTTTAAAAATTGACGGAATTGGTGGTTTTCATACAATTTTATGCATCTGTCAATAAAGAGGTTCAAAACCACCATTTTCTACATAAGTAAATGTCTTTACGAAGTCAAGAATATAATACATTTGTAATAGTTGTTACCCATTTGATAATATCGGAACTTAACACATTTATTTAAAAATAACAGTTTTTGGCATGACACGGGTTATGTTATTCTTATATATTTTATGATAGATGATACTAAACCCCTAACTGGAGGGATTGTGCCTGATATTCATATGATGAAAACATAATCTTTCAATCAGTTCAATTGAGGTCTAGTATATAGTTGTATGTATGTATTCTTGTCATTTTAATTATTTCCTTTTGTTACATCTTCTGACATCGGACTCGGACTTCTCTTGAACTGAATTTTAATTTACGTATTGTTATGCTTTTACTTTTCTACATTGGCTAGAGATATAGGGGAGGGTTGAGATCTCATAAATAGTTTTAATCCCGCCGCAAGTGCGCCTGTCCCAATTCAGGAGCCTCTGGCCTTTGTTAGTCTTGTACGATTTTTAATTTTAGTTTCTTGTGTATAATTCGGAGTTTAGTATGACGTCCATTAGGGCGCACTACGTTTGCGCGCATTTGGGGATTAAAATATTTAACGTTTGCGCGCAGCTTTTGATTACATTTGCGCGCATTTATTTTACAGGTAATCTCAGGTAAAAATATAAATAAAAATTATATTAAGTTATAAATAATTATAAATTTTTAAAAATAGTTTGCTTATCAGTCAAATTATATACTGTTCATATTGAATTCTACATACACCTTTGACTTATTGAATTGAGTCTGAAAATCGAAAAAAATCTGCGGTTTTATCTCTTTTTTCCCTGCCTTATGAGACTTAAACTAAAGGAAGGGGTACTGATACTTGTAAATAATTGAACAAATTAATAGATAAATAAGCATTATTACCTGTATTTTCCCTGAAATCTTACTGATTGAATACTTTCAAAATATGTGCCTTATGATAACATTAAGAATGGAAATGGGGAATGTGTCAAAGAGACAACATACATGTACTAAGACTAACGGAAGGGGTACCGATACTTATAAATAATTGAACAAATTAATCGATAAATAAGCCTTATTACCTGTATTTTACCTGAGTTTACCTGAGTTTACCTGAGTTTACCTGCCAAAAAAATGCGCGCAAATGTAATGGAAAGCTGCGCGCAAACGTAATGGTTTTTGTGCGCAAATGTAATGATAATGCGCGCAAACGTAATGCACCGGTCCATTATCACTGTATTAGTGTACATATTTTTTAAGAGGCCAGCTGGAAAGCACCTACGGGTGCGAGAGTTTCTCGCTACATTGAAGACCCATTGGTGGCCTTCGGCTGTTGTCTGTTCCATGGTCGGGTTGTTGTCGTTTTGACACATTCCCCATTTCCTTTCTCCATTTTATTCAGTATTTGATTTTGTCATTTGTTTAAGGATCGACTTTTTACCGTTTTGAATTTTATTGGAGTTCGGAATTTTTGTAATTTTGCGCTGGAAATAAAAGAAAAAAATCAAGAGGTTATTTTTTTTTTTATATAATGACCGTAAGTTTAAAGTTTGCTTTTGAGTTTTCGACTAAAGGTTTTTATGAATGAAAAAACAATTATTCATGTAAAACTTCCTTATCAAAATATATACACTTATAGAAAGTTGTTTCTTTTCAGAATGAGAAACAAAAAAGTTCGATTATCAATATTTATAAGTTATAATTAACTTCAGAAATGTACCAAATATACTAAGATTGCACACATAGGTATAGTTATTACATTTTTATATTTTAATAATAAATGGATGACACTTCAAAGATAAAAATATATCTGAAATCTTAAACGGATATGTGCAGATGTTTTACCATAAGATTGTATCTGGTGATTAAATGTATCAGATGGAAATCAAATTTCACTGTTGTTTAATAAGGATCATTGCATTTGCAAGCGATAAAATTTTGATTCTAAATTGGGCATATATGCATATAAGTGAACACTTATTCTTTACTTTGAAAGCTATAATGTATTGATTGTTATGTACATTCACACGTTACGTACTTCATCATGTTTGTTCAATATTGATAAAGGGCTGTTAATTAGGAAATTGTGACAAGTAGTTACCTCAAATTTGTTATCTAGCTTCCTGTCAGCATGCTTTACCGTCATATACGATATAGTTGTTTTGTGTATTCGTAATATTAACTTAATTTTCAATTTATGTCAACTTGATAACACGCAAATGTACCTGTGTCATTTTGGTCTTTTGTGGATAGTTGTCTCATTGGCAATCATACCACATCTTCTTTTTTATATGTATTATTGATTAGTGCAAATGTCTATTAAAAGGAAAGCGCAAATTATCTATTACAAAACGCAACGTTCTGTTCCATACTGGACCATACTTTTATTAATTATCAGAAACAATAGTTCCTGTACCAATTGGTATATTTGTTACTAGTTAGAGCTTGTAATCATTTAATATTAACGAGAATAAATGCCTTTTTCACTCTTTTTTTAAATTCAACAACATTGTTTATAAATCTAATATGAATTTGAGTCAAATCGGTGAACATGAATTTGACAGCTAGTGCCCTTAAAATAAATTATGAATTTGGAAACATATACCAGGCATCCTCCGGTTTGATAATTTTGATTGGCATTAGAAAGAGCTCGGTATGTTGCGTTGGGACAGAAATTCTGCCTTGAAACAGATAACATACGGAACCAAAAAGATGAAATGCAAGGTGGTATGTTCATACTTCATGAACACACAAATAAAGTTCCTTATCTCTATATTTTGGGAAAACTTATATTTTGCATTGAAACGAAAGTTGAATGTATATTTTTTTTTTATTTCCTGTACTAAAGTCATTGATACGCAAGAGTGAATATGGTAATGTGAGAAGTAACATAGACTTAATCTTGGAAGTATCGACTAGAATCAAAAACTTACGTTTTAATGTGGACTATTTTTCATCTCCATCTGATTAATCAGGAAGTTGATGAATATTCACGTGACTGTGACTGTATAATGTGTAATACGGAACTAATTAATTGAGGAAAGTTTCAATTTATAAAGACACTCAATAGCACTTTGTGTCGTTCCAGCTCAACATCATATGAGTCGTTTCTGTTCAACACCTTTTGTACAAATGGTTTTTAAACGTAGTTATCATGGTTAGGGAACTTTTTTTTTTAATAGAATGATCCCCATTTTGATGGAAATAATTGTTCTGAATGCAAATTTCTCATACCTTATAGTATTACATTTTGAAAAAATTGAGCGAGTTGAAAAACTAATTACATAAATTAAATTCAGGAATGACTGTTTTCGTCTGTAACGTGCGGGAACTTTGGTCCTTGATCCTCAAATTAATGATTTTTAATCAACAAAGAAATATGGATTGAAAAATTGCAAGTAAGCTGTTTCCGTGAAATTTCTTATGAACCGTACAACCGATGCTCTTAACATTGTTGCTCATTTTTCTCTATTCATTGTTTTATACCATTACTTACTGTAGTAGCTCATTACTCTATTTATACTCTTTTGTATACCAGTGTTATAACATCAGGTGCCCATTCAACAAGAAATCACTCTTCAGTGATGCGCGAGGCCAAACAATTCAAAAGTCCAAGTGTTTATTCACGAACTTAAGAGATTATAAAATACCCTTAAAATGACGAAAAGAAAAGCTATATCAAGACAATGAATCTGAACAATGCATTAGGACTTGAAAGGCTTTTCGGCTTAACAAGACAAGAATGGTTTATAGGTATATCATTAAAAATCATGCTAAGTTCTTATTAATAAGTAACTTTTAGACAATGCCTGACTTTAACAACTCAAAACAAAGTGGAATACCACCACCATGAGAAACCACTATATTATGTCTCGATTATTGCTTATCGGTTAATGCCGCCGTATTGAATAGAGTGGGAAGGGGCGTAGATCTTTGGATGTAGAGGGAAGTGGTCGAAAGTACGAGAAAAACCTATGCATGTTTCCAAACAACTATTCTGTTAAAAAGATGTTATCCCAAGTGTTTTGGAGCATGTCCGTCTCTATTAAAAAATAGTCGCTATCTGCACTATAAATAAAGAAATATGTCTCCTTCGTGCAAGCTCTGAATATGTTTCCCTAATGTAAGCTCTGTAGCAGATTCCTTTTCCGGATTTGGCTATACTTTATGTCTTTTTTGGTTTTATCATCATCTCTGCAACGTTTGTATAAGTTTTCGTATGTTTTGCCTCGATCCCAACCAAAGAGACATGTATTATCGAAACACGAATCTGGTGCAGTAAACTTGGTAACTTAAATGTAATAAACTTATTTTATTTCTGCGTTTAAAGCTAGACCCGAAGTTATCACCCGGATTTAATGCTGATTTCAAAACAATACACAAGCAATTGGTATTATAAACATTTATTGCAAAATATATATGCAAAACTAACTCTTGGTGATGCATTGCATTTTCTATATATTGTGTTGTTTTTTCTAACAAATAACACTTGCACATCATAGAAAAGCAAGTGATTTATCTATGTTTCAAATTTAATAACAAAAATCTCCGTATTAAAGGCTGTGGATTTCCTATAAAATTCTTGGTTCATTTGCCACAAAGTACTCTTTTTCTATTTAATGCAGTGAAACAGTACATAGTAATGCTTTGCATCAAGTTCCCCCCTGGTATATGTACAAAATGGCCTATCTCTATTATTCATTATATTTGTAGTTTTGATACAATT
Source organism: Mytilus galloprovincialis (assembly GCA_037788925.1). NCBI lineage: Eukaryota > Metazoa > Mollusca > Bivalvia > Mytilida > Mytilidae > Mytilus > Mytilus galloprovincialis. Next base: position 51,854,020 of record CM075341.1, read on the forward strand.
GAAGTTTGAAAAGTTCGTACAAAAATGGCTACAAAAGGGGTCATAAGTCATAAGAAACCTCAAATAAAAAAAAATAATGCATATGGTTTTTTTTATATCTCAATGGATAGTTTTCATTATAAACTTATGTACATATACTCTTTTGGGAAGAAAATTCTTTCATATTTAGAAGAAGTTTACTTTATTTTAATAGCTTCCTTCTTATGACTTTAATCGCGTATAACTAGAAACCACAACTTTCGGTTAATGTGTGACAAATATCCGGACTCGAATTCCTTATAAAAAGCAGATATTTAATCAGATATTAACCTTCTTACGAATTAACGTTAAAAAGTAAATTGATTGAAGTATCATACGGCGGCTTTATAGTTGCACGTGTTAATAGTGCTAGGTGAAAAACGAAGATTTTTCTATGCTTATTTTAAATATTTTCAGATGCATTGTGCTTCATACATAGGACTACTTCAATATGCCCTTTTAGTGTATGAGCTTCAAGAGTAACTGTATTTACCAATTCCGCTAATAAATTACTTTGAGGAGGTGTTAGTTATGAGATTTTTCTTCCGAATCAGCAGTAGAGTATTCGTTGCAAGATGGATAACGTCAGTTACGACTGTTTTTTACGTCATTTGATCCACATTTTATATTAATGATAAACATTTTTCTAAAGCTGAATAATCGATAGACAATTTAAGAAATTAAAATTCCATGAGGTACATTTGTAATTTAAACTCTTTAACTCTATTAATCGGTGTTTATTGTCATGTTGGTCTGCAGGTGTGTATTTTCAATGGATCTTGCTTGAACTGTTGGTACCATTATCTGGGCTTGTTTTTTCTTCTTCGTGCTAAGAACGATATTGCAAGGTCTGGCTTCGATTTTTACTTCCCCAAAACTATTGATATCAGACATGATATTCTGAATAGTACCGTTTATTTCATATACAATGAAATGCTTCTTCAACTCTCCATCTTGGCATAATGAGTGCAGAAATTTATCTTTTACTGAGACGTCCTCTTCTATTTGCTTCATCGAAAGGAAGAGCTGCAGGTCCGTTGCGTGTTGTTTGATATTTATAATATTTCTCTGACAATCGGCTACCTCTTTTTCCTCCCTTTCCAACTGATAGTACTTCGAGTTTTCTTTGTCTTCGACCGCATACACTTGTTTCATAAAATCTTCTTGTAGTTTGTCAAGATGATTGTTGATATTTATTCTGGTAATCTTTATTACGTTTTCAATTTCCTTTCTTTTTTCTTTTAAAATGGCCAGATTGTCCTGATGATGCTGTCGAATTTTCTGTAGATTTTCTGCTACTTCAAGTAATGCTTCTTCTATCTCACTGAGTGAATTGGATGATTTCGCATTTTGAATCACGTCATCTAAATCGACTATATCCCGGCATTCTTTGTGATTTTCTACTATACACTTGCTGCAGCAAGGTCGTTCGTGCTTCTGGCAGTACATTTCAAATTTTTTATTGTGTTTACTACAGTGTTGATTAATCTTTAGTACATCTGTCGGTAATTTTTGGTAATCGGTGATAGCAATCACACTATGGTTCGTCGACGCCTTGGACAAACTATGGTGTTCTTGACATTCATTGCATAGTCCTTCGTCGCATTCTGTACACCAGACACTACATGGTTTTGTAATGTGTCGAAGGTCACAAACACCACAACTCTGGGAGGATGTTACCTCATAACACAAAACTACAAAAACAATAGTATACAATCAATAGTCACAAAAGATGTAAATATTGTTAACAGTAACAGTATTGCAATCAATCGTAAATATAACTAGCAGCTTAAACTATCATCAGAGACAAACACACGGCAAAGAAAATGCAAAATAATTAAGAGTTCTAGAACGCTATAAAATGTGATGATATTCCATTGACCAAATGATTGCTTCAGACCAAGGGTACTAATTGTTTCAAAATTTATTCTACACACTCAACAATTGCATAACTGAACTAAGGTTCATATTCAGGCCAGTTAAACAATATTGTGGAAATGCTATATTGAAAGGACAATACTGTTACATGAAAAATTTGAAACAGTCGAAAGCAATACATGATGACTGGCGATGGAGGGCCAAGCATTCAAGGTTAGTAATGTTAATACAACTGTAATATAATGTATCATTGAATCATATTCAAACTTACCTAAACAAAATCTTGTACATGTAACTATGTAAACTTATACTGTAAACCAACTTATTTTCGCGAGCGATTTATTTTCGCGACTTTCGCGAGAAGAAACATAACGCGAATTTAAATCGTCGCGAATATGTATCACTTGGATCTTTTCTTATTTAAACACCTCAAGTAAATAAGAAAATCGCGAAATTAAATAGCCGCGAAGTGGCCTAGATAGGACCAAACGCGAAATTAAGTATCCGCGAAAATAAGTTGGTTTACAGTAGTCAAAACAAATGACTGATTGACGGTGTCAAATAATCTCCATGAATATAAATTAACAGAAAATCATGCAACTGTCTGATTCTCCTTAAACTGAACTAATCACAATCTTTAACATTTTAACTGTAGAAAATTGTTAGACTCAGCGTTTGGCAAACTCTTTTTCCTGCATGAAATGAAATGCGCCTTCTTATAAATGTTAACAAATGAACAAAAAAATTGTATTGACCTTATACAAAGGTGGTTATTCTAAAGTGAATAAATCAACAACTTATTTGATGCAGCCGACTCTGATGCTCCGGTAATAGCACACACCAGTCTCGCCTTCTCAGCTTTGTCTAGGTTAGCAAAATTGTACGGAAAGAAGGTCATTCTTCAACTTTTCTCCAAATGGAATTTCATTCTTCTAAACAGAATTGCAGCATTGAAAATCAAATAAATTCATTGTTTATCTCAATTTCCATATTTATTACTTAAGTAATTCAAAATTTATTTCCGTTATTATATTTTTAAAAAATGATAAAAATCACTATTTGAACCGAATGATTTCAATTAATAATCAACTAACAATCTCTTATTCTTTTAAATTTCAGGCGTTTGAATCCTTAACGAACAATTTTATGTCAGGTCTTACTATATGATATGGTTGGTTTCTAATTGCAAAATGCCGTACCGTCACCTATAACGTTATCTTTTTTTCTTTTCTTTTTTTTTTTTTTTTTTTTAACTCAAATGGAAAGTGGATATTGGGCATCCTTCTGTACTATAATTGTTTTACTAGTACTATCTGTAGAAGACATTATTGTTCAATAAACTGAATCTGACTTTTTTTCATTTGTAATACAGGTTATTTCAAGCATTTATGTCCAGTCTTGTCATAATTGGTTCAATAGTTTGAAAAAAAATCTAGTATAATGACAGACGACATCTACAGAAATTCGAGCAAAATTTCTTTAAAAAAAATTCAAACCAAGCCGCAGCAAGATAGAATAGAGTGTGGACCAACATATGCTCAAATATATATCTTATCTGCCTAAAACAATTGAATATGATACACAAGATGATTTTAGGAAGATAAATACCACGAACGGACCTCTTTGTCTTCTTTATAAGGTCTCTTTTGGTCAATTAATACCTCTCATTTCCTCGAAATTTCAACTTTCCAGGCCAATAAATAAAAATAATGGGGTAACTGTCACTCATTTATGGAAGAAATTTTCTAAGAAATGAGTAATTGAAGCATTTTAGCAGAATGAACAATACATATAAAAGTTTACTGGTCTTTACTGTCTCTAACATGTCCAAGGAGGTTTCAATAAGTCCTTACGTAAAAATTACATTTATGTCGGTCCAAGAAAGGGACATAAAAGGCTTATCTTTTAATGAATAATTTGTCGTTACAGCATTAGAAATAATTTCATCTACTTATAACTGTATGTTTATTTTAGTATTTCCTAGGAAAATGTTATATCATAGCAGAATATAAGAAAATTACCATCATTTGAAGTTAACCAATCAAAGTTCTCCCCTTATTTCATCTGTGTACAAAGTTTAGTCACCATGTAACTCAAGATTACAAAATTTTCTATAGAAATCACAAATAAGAAATAGTGAAATACCCAAGATATATGTTTATGACACAGACATGTTTTTACTGCAATAAAATATTGGATTAATAACCTAGTACAATTGTCAAATTCAAGGGAATATTTTTTTCGACCTACAACCGGATGTGACGCACCATGATGTGGCGGTATTACACCTATAGTATTACCTTTCTGTTGCCTCTCCATATCTTCTTCCTCTGAACAGTCAACTTTAGGACCTAATACCGATTCTTCATCTATTCAACAGAAAGGTTTTTTTTTATAAACTCTTATTCTGACATATATAAAGTACATGTTTTTAAAATATAACCAATAGTTCATAAGATAAGCGGATTTACTAAGTACGTGATTAGTTGACTCCACTATAGAAATTAATCTTTAAAAAGAGGCTCAGAGAAACCTGGTATATGACACATTTTAACCCAAAGCACCAACTAATGACAGAAATCTATTATAACTATGTAAGATTATGAACAGGTTAAATATATTTGAGGACTTGAGTTGTAAAGGACAATAACCTTGTTCAGGTGTCAATTATAATGGTCACTTAATTTCTTATAAATATAGTCCTGCTTGTCTACTTTAGTTTAAGCCAACAATACACAGAAAATGGTAAAAAAATCGTAGTCTAGGACCATTATTTCTTAGAAGTCGACTGACATTTCGGCAGTTGTCACCTATTTGTAGATTTTGTCTTGCCCTTGAACCTCGATGTTGAAATTTTTTATACCGCGGATCAAAATTCTAAATCTGAATACATGGTTAGATTCAGCATATCAAAGAATCCTATATATATATTTCTTTTGATGAAATCAAACAAAGTTTCATTTGGGACCAAAATTTGGACCGACTCGAAAACTTGTTCAAAATCAAACGTTTAATTTTGTACAGTTTGGATCTTAATGTGAAGCAATAGAAAAACAATCTCCACAAATACAAATCTAAAGACAAGGTTATATCCAGTATATCAAAGATCCCTAATTATTTATTTTTTGAAACCAAACACTTTAAATATGACTCATACACGTATGACAAAGGATATGTTTCAATTGTAGTTACTACAATTCTGTACCTTTTCCCCGAATGTTACCAATCAAATTAGACTAATCACTGGGTATTTACTAAAATTAGCAGCATGACGGTGCCACATTTGCCTACCCTTCAAGAACAACTATGATCACCCCAGTTGTTGATGGGGTTCAAGTTGCCTAGTCGGTCTTTGCTTTTTTTATTGTCTTTTGTTTACTGTTGTTTGTTGGTCTGCCTTTATCATGTTTATCTTATTTTGTCATGGCTGTGGCATCTAATAGTCGACTTAAGATTTGATAGTTTCTTTGAGATCCTTTGCCTCTCTCTAAGACCAGTGAACACGTCTCTTTGTCTTTTTGATTTGAAGATTTTTTTAATAATAATTTATATACTATAATGGCTAGTAGGCTTCAACATCAATATTTATTATATGAATTTGAATTTAAGTGTTGAATTACATTCTGATACAGAACAAGGTTGGTACTAATATTAAATATATTTGAAAACTAATTGCCCATCTTTTATAATTTATTCATTTAAAAAATAGACTCCGTTTAAAGACATGGTTGATGACAAACCTAATTTGTTTGTTATCTGTGATATGAATCTGACAGATTTAATGTAAATGGACTAGGTCTTATCATCTGTAACATTTTTGCCATGCAGATTTTCTTTATGTTAAGAGGTTATCAAAATAACAGACACAGCTTGCATTTTATCCTCTTTGTTCTATTTTCACCCATAATAGCCATATGTGTTGGCAGGCGGGACTAATAAACACATTTTAAACAAGATACACTTATGATGATTAGTATATTTCAGGGAAAGTTGGTTCCAATTAGCTTATTAGTTTGAAACTAGACGTTTAGGTGCGACGAAGATCACGGACGCCAAGTAAGGAGAACAAATCGATTGACTCTTTTCCTCAGGTGCGCTAAAAAGGTCAAATTAAAAGGTATTAACTTGAAACATGATGAAAGAAATTAAAGAAGTTGATGAACATGCATTATCCCATATATATCTTTTATACTTGTGTTTTCCACAATGGCAAATGTACCACTAAAACTCGAGTTGCGATTGGTCTCATGCTAGATTTTCAATACAAATCGAGGGACAATCTTTGAATTTACATTAAGTACACTTAGCTTGGCAAACATGTCAAAATATTTATTATTGACTTTTCATCATTCAAATTGTCCATTCAATTAGGGGTCATACATGTATCTTTTATTATTTGCATTGTTCTACTGTAACAAACACACTATCTATCAAAGAAAGGTAGGACTTTACAAACAGTCCATTTAATTACAGGGATGCTTTCTATACAACAACAGTAAAACTGTCAATGATGGATAACATAAACCATGTCCGCTTTGTTTCCTCAAAGAAAACTGTTTTGTCAAGCCTTCTAAATGTAAATATTTTAATTGTCGAAAGCTGTACTGTCACCTACAACTATATCTATGTTATTTGAACTAAAGTCCTAAGTGGGCTGTTCTTGTCAATTCTATCACATCTCTTTATTGTTATGCAATCAATTTTATTACCTTTCTGTTGTTCCTCTTCCATAACACCCTTAGACCAGTAAACTTTTGAACGTAATACAAATGCATCCCCTATTCAACAGAAAGTTTTCGTTTTAAAATTAGCCCTGAATTATATACAATCATATTTTAATATAGTGGACAACAAATTAACCCGATTAGTTGACTTTACCATCCAAAACGATTAATGGCAAATGAGTCAACTGGACACACATCATGCCCAAGGTTGCATGTAACGTTATAAAGGAACATAACTCGTGAATTGTAAAAGTTAAGCTACTCAGATTTGTACTGGAGTTTTGTGGCTACAAGCATTGCTTAAAAGTAAAATTACATTTAATTTGGGCAAACCTAAGTTAAAGATCAGAAACGAGAAATTGAGCAATTGTTCCATTTGTAAAGGGGCATAACTCTAAAACGGTAGATTGAATTTGATGTGTGTTTAGTGGTAAAGACACTGTGCATTAGTTTCAATACATATGGCTGAGACAAACTAAAACTAAAGAACAGAAACGAATATTTCATCAATTTTCCATTTGTAAAGGAACTCCAAAATGGTATAAGTGAGGCCACCAATAATCAAATTTAATCTGTGTTGTGTTGTAATTAGCATTGTGTATAAGTTACATGATATTTTGTTAAGGCAAAATATAGTTTGAAAAAATAGAACAAAAAATTCCGCAATCATTACTTTAATAAAAAAAATATGAGGCATAACATTAAAAGGGTAAAAGAGACACTATCCGAATTCAAAATTGATCTGCTTTTTGTACTAATTAGCATTGTTTATAAGTTTCATAACATTTGGTTGAGGCAAACAAAAGTTGAAGAACGTAAGCCATTTTTTGTGATACGGACAGACATTCGTACATACAGACGGACAAGGATCAAACTCAAATGGTTCTCCTATCGAAAAGGGACGAAAGACACCAGAGGGACAGGCAAACTCATAGATAGAAAATAAATTGACCACATAATGGCTAAAAAAGAAAAAGACAAACAGATAAATACTAGTTCACATGACACAACAAAGAAAACTAAAGACATAGCAAACACGAACCCCACCAACAAAAAATACAAAAAAAACAGTTAAATATCTTTCATAATATTGTCTTCTGCGTCATTCGCCATACACAGATATGTAAACAATTATCCTGTGAAGCATCTTTTTGAATTCCATATTGATATGGTCTCTCCAATATTACTCTCACAGGAAATTAGTCTATTGGTTTTTGATACAGAATTATTGTGGTCAAAAAACTGAAAATTTGAAATTGGACTTTTATTTATAAAATTTTTAACTGCTAAATACACACACTAAATTTAAGCCTATACAAGGACACTGAATATTTGATTAATACATATGCTAATGGAAAATATTAGCTACGTTTTTAAAATACTCAATAAAAAAAAAGATAAGAATGGAATGCTTCATTAAACAATCTAGCTAAAGTTGTGTGAGCGCATTTATTTAATCAAATAATAATGTAAAGTAAATCATTTAAATACACGTTACGAAAAACGTTGGAAAATAAAACAATAATCGTAAGAGTAAACATCTAAATTAGCAAAAAATCAATTAAAGTTTAATTCCGCATGCTTATTTGGACTGACATCAAAACATGAAAAAAAATAAAAACTCAAAATACACATGTACTGTCAGATTAAGAATATCAAAGAACCCCAATAATTCCTGTCCCTGTCAAGATTAGTAAACCCCATTCAAATTGTCAATGTTTAGCAATTCAACCAAAGTTTCAAAAAATACTTGTTTTGTTATTTGTTTGCTCCTAACTCCTAGTCAGATTCAGCTATTACCAATAAATTCAATCCAACCTTCCTTCCGTGGTATGGAATCTATGCCCTAATGAGTGTGAGGTAAAAAGAGACATATGAGAAATCTTGTTTTATTCTACTTACATTGGATCGGAACTTAGCAAACTTATTTTCGTATTCGTTTCAGTACAATTATACAGTTATATAGGCCTACAGGAAAATTGATTATCAAAAATAATTTAATCTCAAAAAGGTTAATTTTTCCACAATTCTATGGACCGCAGGGAAAAAAACCTTTCCTTGTTTTAATCATTTTGGATATTAACTTTTCATTTAGGCCAGAATGGTGTAATGTTTCCCAGCTGTAATTGTCAAATCTCTTACAGCTGTAAAATGGATTAATATTTTGTAGTTTTTGTCCATGTTATGGCTTAAAAAATGAAAATGTGTGACAAACTTGAAAATAACATTCTCCAAACACGTAAACTATATAAACTTCTCCGAAATTTATCTCTTGTAAATCGTGTGCAACCGTAATATTTCACAAAATTTTAAATTATCAAATTTTGGATATCAACAACCATTAACATTCACTGAAAAAAACGTTATAAGCACTGAATACAGGATTAACACTACATTCTTGTAATAACAGTCAGTTATACAGGATTGCAGTGTTGTTGTGTCTATTGCATTTATAACCCTATTGACTTGACTGTCACTATCTTTAAGACGTCTTAAAAAAGAATTATCAACTAAAAAACTTAATAAAAAGACAGGTTTAATCAACCATTTTCTACATAGCAAAGTACTTGTACCAAGTCAGGAATATGACAGCTGTTATACATTCATTGATATGTTTGAGTTTTTGGCTTTGTCATTTAATTACGGACTCTCCGTTTTGAGTTTACCTCTGAGTTTGGTATTTTAGTTATTTTTACATTCTGATGATATTCTCTATCTGATATTTCACATTTTAAATGACTATAATAGAGAGAGTGAACAATGTAAGTTAAGACATTATAAAATTACCATGATTCATTTCTGGTCTTTTATTAGCCCATCGTCTACCTCCACGTCCTCTTCCTCTGCCAGATCCTCCTCTTCTGCCTCTTTCAGACCAAAGGTAATTATTACTTCTAAAAATATAAAATAGAGAGTTCTTCAATTACATGAATAAACTGCAATTCAACTAATTTTCTCAAGCTATTTATTTTCTCGATTTTCACCAAAATAAATTATCAACTTCAACCATTGGATCTTTTCTTGTCTAACTACATCCAGTAAATTTGAAAATCGCAAATCAAAATAGTCTCATTGGGGACTAGAAATAGCTAAACGCGCAAATAATTCATCCCTAAAAATAAGCTTGTTTCTACAGTAGTTTGTTGAAAAAATATCAAATTGACTAATCAGAGAAACATCCTCATCCTAAAGCCATCAATCAGTCCATGCATATTTCTACTGCAGGCCAAAGCATTATCAAACACATGCAATTTTTAACTACTAGTATGTTGCTAAAATGTCTATAAAAGCCTTTTCTTTACCTTCGTTCACTTTGTGGTTGAAAGTAAGGCCTTGGTTGTGAGACAGATAAATTCCGTAATTGTTGGTCTATTTCCATCTTTTCTTGTTTTAGCTTTTCTACCTCCTGATAAAAAATAATTATTAATTGAGAATATAAACCAAACAAGTGTTTGTCTTTGCATTTTATGCTTTATAATAAATTTCTTGCTGATTGAAGATAAGTTAACTAAGCTTCGATCCTTTACATCTTCAAAAAAAATAAAAATTACAGATTTATAACTAAATGTATTCTGGATTTAACTGTGCATTTCTTGCATTTAATAAATTCGGTTTCAATTTAACGAAGAGTTGTTAATAAGTGTGCTAAAATAAGTTAAAAAAAGTCATTACTGCACATACAATGTACAAATATTTCGGATGCCAGACATGCGTTTCTACACATCATCGGTGCTCCAACTAAAGGAACAACAGCAAATATAAACCCTAGACCAGCTGTACCACCTGACTTATATCGATTTCCATATCTGACATACTAATACAGGTATATATATTACAATTGAACAGATCAGTTGAATAAAAATAAGTTAACAATGCCAAACATTTTTATCAATGAATTATTTTTCTTTGTTGTTGAAAAGGAGTTATTTCCGATCAACATTTATACATTTGTACATGGTGTACAGTCTTCAAGCAAAAACGAAACACATTATACATGTAGATTATTCGCATATATATCTGACAGCACCTTCTGTGCCTTTTTAAACTTACCTTCAAATGATCTAATTGATACTCTAATAAAATTTTAGCAGTTTGAATGCTTTCCATTGTTCCAACAAACAAAAAAGGAACATGACCCTGAAAACATTAATAATATCAAATGGATTTGTTTTATAAATCTAATTTTAATGACTTTTTCTTTATTACGTTTCTTTTTCATTTTCTGAAAGACAAAATATTCATAGTAAAATATAAAAAATCTCTGAAAAATGTTACTTTTACATCTAAAAATGACAATATGGGAAAATGTAAAACGATATAAAACCAATTGTTTCAAACGTTAACGAATCAAACAAGTTTGCTAAAGTTTTGTTCATAAAATGAGTATAATTTTTTATGGATTAAGAATAAATTGCAAAAACGATTGATGACTTTGGAAGAGAAACACTATTTACCTCTTGTCTTGGCGCTTCTATCACACCATCTCGGTCCATTGTGTATTTTACAACACCAGATTTATCGATAATGTCTTGAAAATTTCTACCATTTTTTCCAATGAATTTTGCTTAAAAAAGAAAAGAAAAAAAAACAATATATCTGAATATCTTTGCTATAAACTTAACACAGTTTTGACTAAAGTAGACAATAGCAATAACACTAAATATATCTAGGGTCTCCAAAGTACATTTCTGGATTTTACCTAAGATAACATTGGTCAGTAATGTCCAAACGATTAAAATAAAGACAAGGATGGAATGTTATGGTAAACAAATCTTAGAAACGAAATCAAATTCTTGTTTAAAATAATCATAATCATGACAACATTGCGTTCTACTTATTGTTTTCCTGATTGTTTTGATTAAATATTATATATTCAGCTTATGTTGCAGATATACATGTATGAACCTATAGCGGCTTTCAACTTACTTACCTACTAATTCCATTGGCACTTGTAATGTTTCTTCAACATATTCTAACTTGGCTCTTGCTATTTTTACAACTTTCTGGGACTGGTGAAATGAAAAAAACAACATCTAATGATTTTCGGGATTTTGTTATATTAAAAGCAATATATGCATAAATATTGTCAAAGGAAAACATAGTTTAACTAGAATCAGTCATGTCTAAATAATTCTTCAATCGTAGAGAGTTTGTATCGGACTAAAAATATATGCATGCAATGCTACTTGTCATGCTTGCATTGACACTGAAACATCAAAAAAGCAATGACGCCTTATGCATATAGAGTGGTAGCAATTTCATAGACCTTACTGTTATCTACCTTTCCATATATTTTAAATGTACAGGATTTTTCGTCTAATTCTATTCCGGTCACACCCTCAACACCTCTTGCCTCTTGTATGGTTGCACCTATAACCATTTCCATCAAATCTCTTCGCACTGTAAACTTCTCCATGACCCTGATGATACTTTTTAACTCTGAAAATTAATAATATTTGTCCTGCAGTATTGCTTCGATTGTTACCAGGTACACCGAAGGAGACAAACACAAACAAGTGGACACAAGCTTAAATGTCTCATCAGCTTTTCGTATGATTTAATTTGTGTTGAATGTCTATAGTGTTACTACAAGTGTAACATACACTTAAAATTATTATGATCAATATAAATGCGTTCAATGTCAGTACAACAATTCTACACAGACATCTTTACCTAGCAATCATTCCATACACCTAACATAGAGGTCCTATTGTCTGTCATACTAGTGAGAGATTGGGTTATTAAAGAAGATTTAAGTGTCCATTGTCTACATAACATGCATAAGGAAATGCATTTACCATGTCAGAAATGTAACATTTGTTTTCCATTCGTTAAATATACATGAGGTTTTGATTATGCCATGTTATATAGGTCTTTCGTTTGGAGTTATCTCGGAGCTTGGTATTGTTGTTATTTTACTTTTTGCTTATCATGCTCATAGCGCATTGAAACAGATCGCATTACACCAATTAAACATTAATTAAGGTCTCTGGAAATGATATCGATTGAATATGAGCCCTGCCAGTCTGACATGTACACCTTACATTCCATCGATTCAAATACTGTTATCATATTGCTTATAGTAGCTGATTAGCAGAAATAATTATGAAAATGAGGCCATGATCATATGAAACATCCCAGACAGACATCTACCCCTTACTATCATGCCATACGAAAGTATTGTAAACCTATTGCATAAATTGTCTGATAGAAAGAAGCGCAAACAATCGCCATTGTCCAATGAACACTGAAATGAAGCTAGGTCAGGTAAACTTTACCTGTCAGACACCAATCTTATAGAAATATAAAGCGGCCACATTGTTTAAGGTATTTGAGAAATAGAAACAAGAGTGCATACGTTGACATGTCTCGCCGTTTTTACTTATCATTAATTTTATGTCGATAGGCCTGGAAATAAAGATTTATTTCAAGTATCACATAAACTTAACATGTTTTACCTCGCCCTTTCCCTTATTCCAAAAATAATCTCAATTCAAATTTTTAATGGAGTTGGCAACTATATCTACTCATTTAAATACATCATAAATTATTAAAATATAAAATGACATACAGTCAAGGTTCAGATTAATATTGATTAAAAGTAACTTCTAAAAATAAATTTACAGCTACACATCTCAAGATCATCATCATTTCTTAGTACATAAGTTTCAAGCAGTGTGAGGGGGTAATCAAGTATTTAAACAAATATATAACAGTATTCTTTAAATTTAAATTGGATTAGCTCCTTAACACTGCTTTTTAATTGTCTTTCAACCAGAAAAAAAAATCTTGTTTTCCCCCTTTTTTGTCCCTTATTGCTATAGGATTTGAGCCAGAACCTCCCATAACCATCCCGTTGTGGTATGGAAACGTGTGGTATAATTTCAGAGAGAATTGAACACTTAAACATAACTGACGACGCAGATGACGCTGACGACACAGACAACGACAACATGATACCATGTAACGACGCAAAAAATATTTTGCGATCGTATAAAAAAAAGTTGACCTATAGCATGTATAGCTTATAGTATAACAAATAGAGACCAAAACGCAAAAACTGAGCAATCAACCGTGAAAATGAGGTCAAAGTCTCATAAAATCTTACATGTACATCATACAATGTTTTTTATATACCAATTATATTTGACCTATTGCATATAGTATTAGGAAAAAAGACCAAAACTGAAAAATTTAACTTATACCACTGAAGCATGAAAATGAGTTCAAGATCAGATGACACCTGCCAGTTTGACATATACATCTAAGAATCATTCCATACACCAAATTTAGTAGACCTATTGCTTATGATATCTGATACATGGACTTGACCACGAAAAACTTAACCCTGTTCACTGATTCATGTAATGAGGACGAGGTCAAATGAAAAACTGTTTAACGGGGACCTTTAAATATAATTATCCTATTACTAATAATAAGAAAGAAATCAACATTCAAAAAATATCAACTTGGTTTTGTTTTAATTTGGGATGTGGATTGTAAATAAATACTTGACACATTATAGGTTTTTGGCACATAAAAACTTTATACAAAGAATTAAGAATTGTTCATTTTTGAATATATATTTAAATGCTTGCTTTTTGCAATGCAATGTGATGTTGCACAATACTTATAAATAGATATAGGGAGATGTGGTATGAGTGTCAATGAGACAACTCTACATCCAAGCATCAATTTATAAAAAAACATTATAGGTCAAGGTACGGCCTTCAACACGGAGCCTTGGAGTTCTGAAACAAAAGTATAACATCACAACATAGAAAAACACACTATAAAAATCTGTTTTCAGACGATATACAAAGACTTAGCAATTTTCACACACAATTATTCTTAGGAAAATTGACAATTTCTTGTATCGAGAAGTAAAATAGACACTTGCCCCTTTTTGCCCAAATAAATATTTCAGTACATTTCTTTTTAGATTCTGGAATCTTGAGGATACCTGTGACCCCATCCACCCGAATTGTATTTACCTCCCCCCTCAATTATTTTTTATTAACCTCCCGTTTTTTTCCAAAAAAAAAAATCCTCAAGATATGGTCATGATTTCAATTCAAATTTCAAATAGAGTTTGCGACTATAAAAACCCATTTAAATTATTAAAATACACAATTAAAGTATTTAAATAGAAAATAAAATACATAATTACATGAATAATGAATTAATTTAATATACCTTCATCCGCACTTAATAGTAATTATAAAAATAAATTGACAGCTAATCATCTCAAGACAATACAACATTTCTTTATAACACAACCATAATGTAAGGGAAGTAATTCTTAATGCTAAGAAAAAACACGCAATTCTGAATATGAAAATGTACTACCACTGAACTTTCTGATATACAATATTAGTATATGATATATACTTCCATCACAGTAGGTGAAGTTTCTACAAACAGCTTAAAAAAACTGAAACTAGAACTAGCTGAATATTTTACGTAATTTAAAACACTATAAGGGAGGTAATTCAAATATAACATTGTAGTTATTATCTTCTAAATTTTATTTTATGTATATTAAATCAAACAAAACAAATTTTACAGCCGAATTTTACAGGACCAAATTTGGGACCAATTAGAAAATGGGCACAACAACCAAATACCCAGTTAGATTTAACATATAAAATTGTGATACTTATATCATGAACATTTTTAATATTTATAGCAAAAAGTCCAACATAAAAAATCAAAGCTTTCTCAAAATCAAAATCAAAAAATGTTGTTCTCTTCTATATACTGTGAAATATCATGATCAATCAAATGCTATCCCTTAAATAATGCTTAATGATCCAATTATCTATTTCATAGAGATCCAAAGACCAATACTTGATGTGAGTGTCCCTTAACCAGGCAATACTTGTTCTTTCTTTTTTGTCCATAAATCATAAACGGTTTGAGTAATACACCCCCAAAGCCAATCATAGTTATCTCTTGAAAGTATGGAAACTTGTGGTATAATTTAAGAGAGATCCATACACTGATCCACACGTTATTGCCTGGAAACTAGAAAACATGTGTTATGTGCCTCTTTTTGGACTCTTATTCCTAAAAAGTTTGGACCATAACCTCCAAAAGTTATCCCAACCTTCCTTTTGTAGTTTGAAACCTTCATAAATTTCTGTTTACTTATACGTAAGTTATTATCATAAACTATATGTCTTCGAACGACTCTGACGCTGACGACGCCGACGTGAAACCAATATACGACCGCAAAATTTGTTGTGGTCGTACACACAATTGCTAAAATTCGTCATTTAAAGGCAATAACTCTTGTCAATGAGGGTCGATTGAAAACAAAACTTTACGACAAAAGAAATGATTTTAGCTTTCCAATTGTGAACTTTTCATTTCTAAGTAGCAACATTCCAGCAGCACCTGCATACGGGGTATATATTTCCCAATTGATACGATACTCCCGTGCTTGCATTTCCTATCATGATTTTCTTGATAGAGGGTTGCTGCTCACAAGGAAGCTATTAAACCAAGAGATCCAAATGGTGAAGTTGAAATCCACCCTTCGTAAAATTTACGGACGCCATCACGAGTTGGTTGACCGTTATGGAATAACCGTTTCCAAAATGATATCGGACATGTTCCTTACGTCGTAACTACAATCCCCTTCCCTTTCATGAATGTGACCTACCGTGATCACCCCTAGTTTTTTGTGGGGTTAGTGTTGTTTATTCTTTAGTTTTCTATGTTGTGTCATGTGTACTATTGTTTGTCTTTTTGTCTTTTTTATTTTTAGCCATGGCGTTGTCAGTTTATTTTAGATATATGAGTTTGACTGTCCCTTTGGTATCTTTCGTCCCTCTTTTTAATGACGATTTGTGTATGTTGACTGATTTGTAGAACTTGTTTTTTCTATTGTTTTGGCTTAAAGTTTTCAATATAATAGGCAATAGGCACATATAAAAAAAGTGGCCTGTGAAAGATTATATAATCATTCTTTTGGGGGGAAATTTTGGTGAAACAAGCACATGACTGAACTACATTTCACACTTTCCTTCAATAACACCATTTAGATCAACTTTTGTTTATCAAGTATTGTCCATTATGTTGATATCAATCAACACAATCATAACATAAAGAGACATCTAAAAAAGTTAATCGATCTATTAAGTTTATTTTACACCTTCTTGAGATCCGAAAACAAATGCAAATCGAAATCCCCAAAATATATTTATCTTTTTGAAACACCAAAAGCATTTACTTTTCTAGTAATCATAGTTATATAAATGTTAAGGTATCACGTGTACAGCCATTTCTGTCTTTTTGTAAACAGTTTATGGTGGACAAATTAACTTGCAAAGAGCGTGACACTCCTACATAAGCGTTCTCAAATCGCCCGGACGAGATTGTTTATTCATGCACCCTACACTGCCAAACGGACTTGTTGACTATGGTAATATCCGACATCGTTGCAATCAAAACTTCTACAAATTTAATTTTAATCATATAAATGAGAAAGGATATAAAACCTCGAAATTAAAAGAAAGTTAATTATCAGAATTCCGAAAAAAATCAAAAACTTAGTACTATAACATATATAGTGCGAAACAGTCATTACGAGTTCATGCCCATCTGTGAAATCTTTATTATTACTGTTTATGCACATTTAATCACACTTGTTCAATGTTGTATTTATTTCGTAAAACAAGTAATTACATAGGGCAAATTTATCCTGCTATATCTAGTTCTCTCCTCTGGACCTATTCCATTGAATAAGTGAACAGACAAATACTAACTGGGGCCTCAAATTTTTTTCACCTTGTCCTCCTCGCTGTGATTTGTATTTCCTTATGTAGCGAAACATTTTGTTTATAAAAATCCATCGTCTCAAACTTTTTATATATTGTATTTCTGCAGCTTTAATAAAAAAAATCTCAATTTAGTTCTTTTATCAAGAAAAAGTGTGCTTGTTTTTATCTTTGCAATTTTACAATAGCAGTAGTTTATAAATGTAGCATGCATACTACCCTTACATTCGTTTTTTTACATAGAAAATATTGGCATGTCCTCAATAGCATGAACACTTAAGTCTGGGTATTGGGTACCTAAACTACATCAATGTTCTAACAAACAACGATATATTGTTGAATCTTCCAAGTGCTCCTCGAAATAAAGGAATAACAGTAGTATATCGCTGTTCAAAACTCATAAATCCATGGACAAAAAACAAAATAGGGGTAACAAACTAAAACTGAGGGAAACGCATTAAATATAAGAGGAGAACAACGACACAACATTAAAATGTAACACACACAGAAACGAACAAAGCATCATATGAGAATAACAAATATAACATCAAAACCAAATACATAAATAGATAAATACCGTGACACGGAAACCTCTTTTTCTAAACCGTATAGCTAGTCAAGGTCGTTAAAAACTTCCATTTATTTTTTCTTCTTCATGTCTTCTAGAGGTGGCGTGATTCAGATGTGGATACTTAAAAAAACAAAGATCTCCTAGAGTGCATACAATCTAAGCCTCTTTCTTTTTACAATTGTACTAAACATTTGACTTTTCTACACTTTACCCAAATATTCCCCATTCCAAACTAAAAGTCAACAATCATTCTGTAATAGAGGGTCGAACGATACCAGAGATAGAAAATAAACTGATAACGCCATGGCTAAGAAAGAAAAAGACAAACAGATCAATAATAGTACACAGCACAACATACATAGAAAACTAAAGGCTAAGCAACACGAACCTCACCAAAAACTGGGGTTGATCTCAGGTGCTCCGGAAGGGTAAGCAGATCCTGCTCTACATGTGGCATCTGTCATGTTGCTTATGTTATTACAAACCCGGTAAATAGTCTAATTCGGTAATCACAAACATAAAAAGGGAAGGAGATTGTAGTTACGACGTCCGATATCATCTGTGAAACGGTTATTCTATAGCAATACATAGTTCCCTACTGTTTGAACGTTTTGAATTAAATCAAAATTCTACCTTGATCTATAACTTATCATTGTGTAAACTATATAACGAATATCAAGTCAATATGTTCAAGCATAAAACCCGATTATTCCAGGACCATTACTCTGCACAAAAATCATCTGGCAGGATTAAAATTCGAACTTGATCTGTAACTTTTCATGATAAAACCATATACCAATTATCCAATCTAATTAAAATATTGATCTCTGATTACGTTATACTGCATATGAAGTGTAACGTAATCAGAGATCAATATTTTAATTAGATTGCCAATTATCAAATCAATATCTTCAAGGGTGACAAAAAAGAGTGTGGAAAACTGATTATTTCAGTGAATTATCTTAGTCCGATAACCCTGAATCTGCACGAAATCATCCGACAGGAACAATTGATACGATATAACCGGGCTAGTATTTCATGGCATGATTACTTTGAAAGAGAGTTGCTGTTCACAATGAAGCTATTAAACCAAGAGTGTCATATGATGAAGTTGAAATCATCCTTTCGTAAATTTTATGAACGGCATCACGAGTTGGTTGACCGTTATTAAATATCCGTTTGACAGATGATAGCTTATATATTTCTAACGCTGTAACTACAATCCTGTCATATTTTCACAAACATGACCTACCGAATTAATCTTATGACAAGGTTTGTACTTACATGAGCAACACGACGGATGCCACACTTGGAGAAGGATCTGCTCCGCCTTTCGGAGCACTTGAGATTACCCCAAGATTTAAGTTGATTTCGTGTTGCTTAGTCTTCAGTTTTATATTCTCTGTTTTATGTACCATTGTGTGTTTCTTTTTGTTTTTGTTTTAGCCATATATGTGTCCTTTTATTTCGATTAATGAGTGTGAATGTCTCTCTTGTATCTTTCGTCCCTCTTTTTAAGTCATTTGAAACTTCAAATTAAAAACAATGCATATTTCCTGGTGCGGGAATTTCTCGCTGCATTGAAGACATATTGGTGACCTTCTGCTGTTGTCTGTTCTATGGTCTGGTTGTTGTCGCTTTGACGCATTCCCCATATAACAAAATGGCTAGTTTTTATTAAAAAAAACTCTTGAACATATACTTTTTTTTCAAGAAAATTCTATTATTTGTCCAAATTTAAAAGAAGTTTACTTTTTTTTAATTGCTTGCTTCCAGCAAACAATTCGGCGAAAATGTTTTCCGTATGCAGCGTGACCTTTCTCGTAAAAATCTGCTATCCGCAATACAGAATACGAATGGAAACCCGTTTAGTAACGAAGACATTGTTCCTTAATCAAAATAGTCTATATCTTATTGTAACTGTTATACATGTGCTTACCTGAATATCAATGATTCGTTGTTAATGGTTTTCAACGGCTTCATAACACGACGATTGATTAGCTGCCATATTTTCATAACAACAGTGAATAATTGAATTATTTTTTGACGATAATACGAAAAAAAATGATAGAATAGTGCACATAAGACTTAGTTAATGATATATGTACCCATTGGTTCAAAAATTGGATTAACATTATTTTTCTTCGGTCACTTGTCATTAAAGTGAGAGGGTTAGTGCTATAGAACCAGGTTTAATCCACCATTTTCTACATTTGAAAATGCCTGCATGTACCAAGTAAGGAATATGACAGTTCTTGTCCATTCGTTTTTGATGCGTATCGTTATTTGATTTTGCCATGTGATTATGGACTTTCCGAATGGATTTTCCTCTAAGTTCAGTATTTTTGTGATTTTACGTTTTGTTTCTAATTACTTTAAGCAGTATTTGAGACATATGTATTTACAGTAGGGAACCGTCATGTAGAAAGGGGAATTATTGTGTCACTTGATTAATTTAGAAATGTTTAAGAAACTAAGTCTTCATTTTTTGTTTATATTTTTAAAGCTAAAGTTGACCTAAGATAGATTCGGCTATTATCGCATATAGGTCTTCCATATTTAGAACATGGTCACGATTTAATAAGATGTCTAATTGTAGACTCAATAAGATATTTTTTCTTTGGAGTAATAATATCAGTTTTAATAAAGTAAAAAATTGGAACTGTAGAGTGAATACAAAGTTTAAAGAACTTGATCTCAATCAGTAATGTAATATTGAATGTATTTTGAGCAAGTCTGTTATTAAAAATATTGAAAACAATCTATTTATTATGTACCAAAATAATTGGCATTTAAATTTACTAGCTAAGGAAAGCAGTAAATTGCGTACTTACAGGTTATTTAAATCAAATTATTGTACAGAAAAATATTTAAGTATGACCATGACAAGTAAATAAAGAAGTGCATATGCTAAATTTAGAGCACGTAAATAACTAAAGTCTTGTTTTCATTTTTAACAGTCTGCAGTCGGTCACAAATTTACTGATAAAAAGATTGTTTCTTAACCATTTCAATGTAACAAATGGAAGTTTTGAACTATCTTGACTGGCTATACAGCCTTGCACGGTCGGGTACATTATATATAAATTTATCCATTACAATGCAGTTAGTTTCGTTTCTTACTGTTATATAAAAAAGAAGATGTGGTATGATTGCCAATGAGACAACTATCCAAAAAGACCAAAATGACACAAACATTAACAATTATAGGTCAACGTACGGCCTTCAACAATGAGCAAAGCCCATACCGCATAAAGTCAACTATAAAAGGCACCGATAAGAAAACTAACGGCCTTATTTATGTAAAAAAATATTATTATGTTATCCTCATGCATCGGCCAGTAAAAGCGGATTAATCTTTTGGGGAATTTGATGGGAATTTTATACTCCCACTGCATTTGATGATAAAGTAAACAAACATCTGAATAACATTGTATACTGTCCCTCAGTTACACTCACAATGTTAATCAACGTTTGTTTATAATCATATTTATTATGTACATATCAAATTAAATCGATACATTTTTATGCAATTATCTCAAAGATGTAATATATTTATTACGTTTATATTTACACCTTCTTCAGAAAACAAAATGTCCACCGAAATCCCCTCCCAAAAAATGGTTTTATCTCTCTGAAGCACCATGCATGTGTATTAAAAAAATGTATCTGGTAATATAAATGTTTAGGTGTAAACACAAGTAGGTTTTCCTTTTGTTATAAGTGTATATGCTAAACCATAGATGTATGGATATTACATCTTTGGCTAAACCAATTTCCTTGAGAGAGCGTTACACTCTTTATAAAGGTCCCAAAAACAATCGACCGGGCGTGAACATGTGTGTGTGTGTAAACATCCCACTATAATTCCACACTGTCAAACGGACGCTACTTTTGGATTTGAATTTTTTCTGGCATCAAAACGGAAGTTGAAATTATAAACTTCTACAAAGTTTACTCAATAAGCTCATAGTTACATCAGAAAGAATAATAGCTTTAAACTTAAAAGAGAGTTAATCTTGGAAATTTCGAATACAATATTAAATCAAACACTTACATTTTAATGCGAAATTCATCAAGAGTTCATTCCCATCTAGAAAATAACTAATATGGATATCCATGTGATTATTTAAGAAACTAATACATGGCGGGTTTTTTAAATTCAATAGTATCGTGCATGCATACTTGTTTTTATTTCTCACCGAAACAAATATATACGTAGAGCAAATTATTTTCAGTTCTGTCCTAATGATTTATTTTGATAAATAGGTGAACAGACTATTATTAACCAAAAATTTGTATTTTAGTTTATATACAAAAGCTTATAATTTTTCGTCATTATGTAAAAGTGCTTGGATCCGATTGTTTTCACCTTGTGCTTTTTTTGTAAACTAGCCACACATTTTGTTTACAAAGCCATCGTCTACAACGTTTTATCTTTTTTTTTGTTCGGCAGATATTAATAATGTTCAGCCCGCCTGGTGCATGCAGTTGTGTCTTATATATGTATATCTTTTTATATATTTCGGAGTTTAGTATGACGCCCATTTACACTGAACGAGTCCCCTTTTTTTAGGAGCTAGCTGAAACAGGCCTCTGGGTGTAGATTTTCTCGTTTTTCTGTCGATAGGTGTTTTCATGTGCTTATTTGCATTTTCAGCCAAATTAAACAATATGCAACGTTTTGGTTTTTTTTTCTTTTAAGGGGGATAGTGTGTGTGTTGTTTTTTGTTTTTTTTTGTCTTGAGTCAGACTTTTTTCTGGCGTAAAAATGCCATCATATGTTTTAAGTTTTCTGAAGCTATAAATCAAATCATATTGTTTTTCTCTTAATTTGGCACTATAAGATATGGGGAATATCTGGATTCATAATATCAGAATATCTTAGTTTTTGTCATCTGCTTGACCAGAATATTTTATTCATCAAACTGGGGATTAGAATATTTGTTTGGAAAAAAACGTATATACGAACGTTTTTTAAAGATTTAATCTAATACATTGTTTGTACTTCTAAAACTTTCGAAGCAACAAGTCCATAGATCATTGGTAAACGATGATCATATGAAAAGATAACACTTTATTTGATCAGTAGCAGGGACCTTCCATACTAATTTTAAAGTCTCTGTTAGAAACGACATGCTTGTCAATTTCATTCATTATAGATGGATTGTCTAATGGCATTTATTGTATGCATATCTAGGACAAGTAACTATTTACACAAAAGAAAAAGAAAAAAATATTTGGATTGATTGCCAATTAGACAACTCTTGGTCATCAACCGAATGGTGTAAAAGTAATCAATTATAAGTCAACATACGTCCTTCATTATTCGATTCTACGAGATGGGTAGGAAGAGATGTAGCGAGATTTGAACTGCAACTAAAAGCTATGACGTGTTGGATGGGGACAGATATTTTACCTTACAGCATGACACTTACAGACAGCTGTGTTGTTTTTAGGATTCCTTAACATACAAAACGAGTGGCACTCTCTCTTCGCAAGACATCAGGTTTGGCATACCAGTTCTAATTGAACGTTGCTGCAAATTCAAACATCCCACAAACAAACAGATGCCCCACTTTGGAAAGGATTTTACTGCCAACTAACGGCCTAATATATGTACACAAAATGAACGAAAAAAATATATAATACATCAACAAGCGACAACCACTAAATTACAGGCACCTGGCTTGGGACAGGCACATACATACATAATATGGCGGGTTAAATATATCAGCGGGATCCCAACATTCCCCTAACCTGGGGCAGTACAACATAAAAACGAACAACAAAAATTAGTTTAAAAGGGCTTAAGTCACCAGATGGATACAAATAAAAATACATCTTAGAATGTAAAAAGTCAATGATGGTCGGTTTACGACGCTCTATTCTTAAAAAAAGCAGCAAGTTTCAATCTATTATTTCAATAAATACATACCATGAATGCATTAAATGAAAACACTTGGTTATTTTCTTGTACGGTTATGCACACAACTTTATATTTCCTAAACATTAATAGACATAATTTTGTATTTACAGTGTCAAAATATTGAATCTTGTAGTTTTTATGATTCATGGTTCCTTCAAATGGTAAGAATTCCACGCATTCTGTAACGAATGTTGAGTCTATAATAACTATGTTTTAATAAACATAAATATAAATGTCAACATAAGTGTAAAAATAACTGTCAAGATGATTCTGCTTCGCTAAAAGTTATTGATCTATTAAGCACAACCTCATCAGAAATTACGTGTACGCATAATTAAGCCATCTTATCTATGAATAAAATAAAACAAGCATGTTCTTTAAAGAATTTTTTTTAAAAAAATAGGAAAATTTAAAATACCAAATAGTTATCAAAGGTACCAGGATTATAATTTAGTACGCCAGACGCGCGTTTCGTCTACATAAGACTCATCAGTGACGCTCATATCAAAATATATAGAAAGCCAAAGAAGTACAAAATTGAAGAGCATTGAGGATCCAAAATTCCAAAAAGTTGTGCCAAAAACTGCTAAGGTAATCTATGCCTGGGATAAGAAAATCCTTATTTTTTCCAAAAATTCAATGTTTTGTTAACTGGAAATTTATAAAAAAAGACCACATTATTGATATTCATGTCAACACCGAAGTGTTGACTACTGGGCTGGTGATACCCTCGGGGACGAAACGTCCACCAGCAGTGGCATCGACCCAGTGGTGTAAATAGTTATCAAAGGTACCAGGATTATAATTTAGTACGCCAGACGCGCGTTTTGTATACATAAGACTCATCGGTGACGCTCATATCAAAATATTTATAAAGCCAAAGAAGTTCAAAATTGAAGAGCATTGAGGATCAAAAAATCCAAAAAAGTTGTGCCAAATACTGCTAAGGTAATCTATGCCTGGGATAAAAAAAAAATCTTAGTTTTTCCAAAAATTTAATGTTTTGTTAACTGGAAATTTATAAAAATGACCACATTATTGATATTCATGTTAACACCGAAGTGTTGACTACTGGCCTGGTGATACCCTCGGGGACGACCCAGTGGTGTAAATAGTTATCAAAGGTACCAGGATTATAATTTAGTACGCCAGACGCGCGTTTACCAAACGTCAAAAGAAATTCAAACCAGAAATCACAAATGAGATGAAAAAATTAAAAGTTCAAACACAAATTTTTTTTTTCATATTATGACATGGCACAGGTATTTCCAAATGCAGAAAATAAAGATTTAACCTAGCTAAACCTCTCACTTTTATGTGTGACATTTTAATCAAAGCTTTAGCTGTGACAGTTATAGAGGGAAAACATACACCATTTTGAATCATTTTAAACGCTTTAAATAAAAAAAAATTAATTGACTGAATAAACTGTTAATCATACTTAACAAACAATTTATAAAACAAACGATAAAGGTGCATACAATTAAATTGATATCGAAAAATTTCGCTCTGATTTAAAAGAGAGAAATGTCCTAATTTCAATTGTTCAAATAAAATCAAACAAGTGAGCCTGGTCATTCCAGTTGGCTATTAGTAACTGTTTCTTTATTCCGCAATAATGAAGAGAGACGGGATTATACAGACCATCCCTTTCTGTCAACACTTCTCTGTGTTGTTGTCCGTCAGGGGAAATAACTACGAGATTGTTCGTCCAAAACCCCACCACATACACATAACCATCATTATCTACAGCGACCCCTAGTGGATTATCCAGAACGCTTTCATTTTGAAAGGTCCATTGTATTCCACCTTGAAGATTATAACATATAACAGTGTGTGCTAATCTGTTTGTATGATAAATGTTGTCTTTGAATGTTGCTAGGTAACCTTCGGTGGCCATCTCTTCTTGGACTATGTCACTCGAAGACTCGTCGTACAGATTTATCATTCGTATACCTTTGTTGTAAGCGGAATAAAGCAACTGATTATCATTCAATACTAAGCCATAATTCTGAGAAGCCAGTGAAATTGTTTTCTTGATTAGTTTCCTCTCCAGGTCTATAATGGTAAGACATTGCTTCTCTGATTCCCCGGATGTAACAACCAATGTATTAGTATCGCCTATGTTTACTATATGAAATACACCACACGGTATCTCCATCTCAAAATCTTTTGATCCCTCCATGTTGAAGACTTTTACTGTCCTTTCATCGCGGAAAGTAAATACCAATCTCCCATCCAGCAGCATGCAACATCCGTAAACGCGTTGTCCTTGTGTGTTTATTGTCTTGTTTATACGCAGCTGTATATCTTCAATGGATCTTGCTTGAACAGTTGGTACCATTATCTGGGCTTGTTTTGCATTCTTTCTACTCAGGACAAGATCGCAAGGTTTAGCTTCAATATATACTTCTCCAAAACTAGTTACATTTGACATGATATTCTGAATAGCACCGTTTATTTTATACTCTAGAGAATTCTGGTTCAAATCCTCACCTTGGAAAAGTG
Organism: Mytilus galloprovincialis; assembly: GCA_037788925.1. NCBI lineage: Eukaryota > Metazoa > Mollusca > Bivalvia > Mytilida > Mytilidae > Mytilus > Mytilus galloprovincialis. The sequence goes on from CM075341.1 coordinate 51,880,432, forward strand.
AGTGCAGGAACTTTTCTTTACTAGAGACGTCCTCTTTTATAGGCTTCATTGAAAGAAACATCTGAAGGTGCGTTCCGTGTTGTTTGATGTTTCCAATGTTTTGCTGACAATCGGTAACTTCCTTTTCCTTTTTTTCCAATGATGATAGTAACTGACGAATTTTCGAGTTTTCTTTATTTTCGTACGCATTCAGTTGTTTTATTAAATCTTTTTGTAATTTGTCAAGACGGTTGTTGATCTTTATTCTGGTCTTCTCGATTTCTTCTTCAATTTCCTTTCTCCTCTCTTTCAAAGTTGAAAGATTGTCTTGTTGGTGCTCACGAATTTTTTTTATGTTTTCTACTACTTCAACTAATGTTTCCTCTATCTCGGACAAGGCATTCGATGTTTTTGAATTAAGAATGACGTCATCTAAATTAACGATATCATGGCAATCTTTATGGCTTTCTACAATACACTTGCTGCAGCAGGGGCACTCATGCCTCTGGCAATAGATTTGAAACTTTTGATTGTGTTTGCTACAGATTTGACTAATCTTTAGTACATCAGCTGGTAATTGCTTGTATTCAATGATTGGTAGCACGTTATGGTTTCTGGTTCCTTTGGACAAACTGTGATGTTCCTGGCATTCTGTACATAGTCCCTCATCACATTCTGTACACCAGATTGTAGATGGTTTGTTGATGTGGCGTGCGTCACAAACACCACAGCTTGGAGAGGATGTCGCCATTACATACAAAAATCTGCAAATAAATATCAATATATGAATAACAATTATACTATTTACACCACTGGGTCGATGCCACTACTAGTGGACGTTTCGTCCACGAGGGTATCATCAGCCCAATAGTCAGCACTTCGGTGTTAACATGAATATCAATTATATGGTCATTTAAAAAATTTCCTGTTACTAAACTCTTAATTTCTCGGAGTCTGACATATTGTGATTTTACATCACGAGGGAACTAACGAATGAATAAGAAATACATAGGTTGTATTTTCAATGTTCTATTAATTGTTGAATCTAAAATAAATCAATATAATTAATTAAAAATATTAAAAGGGCAAAGTCCTCTAGATAGTCCCTAAATGTAGCAATACGGGGTCATCCGTATTGTATCGTTCGGTAATCCTCGCTGACTATATTTTCTTTTTGTCTCTTTTCATATCAAACGTCGAATTGCTCGAATATAGAATGACACTAATTAGTAAACATTTGACAAATTTTGGTCTATTCAAAAGTATTAATTAAGTCTAATCCTTTATCTCAAAATGAAATTGACTTTTTAAGTTTTATTCTACTTATCAAACTTCAAACAGATTACGATTAAAATTGAGAAAGATTGTAACAACATAAAACAGTATTAAAAAGTTGTGAAAAAAATCAGAGAAATTTACACCATGACACCTAAATTCATTCTCCATTCTCTTAACCCCGTCCGCACAATCAGAGGTACAGGAAGGTTAAAACCAAATAAGTAGAAAGCTATAATTGTATAAAAATACAAGGTTTCTTGTTCAGAAATAGATTTTATTAAAACAAATCTTACTTCAATTTCTATAAAATATGAAACACATTATAAATTTCATGAGACCGAGCTGAGACTACTGTTATAACACATGTGTTATAGTAGTCTCAGGACCGAGGTACTTTAAATTCCTGGATTCACCTTCACATTCAAAGCCGAATATTTGAAAGTCAAGGCTGTATAATGACCTAAACAGTTGAAGAGCTATATGGCCCAAAAGGCCCTATACAATATAGATACTGCTTGTAATATTGTTTAGCTATTTGGGCCCCTCATAAAAGTTAATGATCGAATCGAATAGCTAGTATGGCTAGGCTTTCCTTGTAGCACATTGTATGTGATGACAGAGCCCTGCTTCAAGGTGCAGTTTTGTCGGGTTCTTCTTATAGAAGTACCAACATAAGAATATAGCAAAACAAGGTGTTGTTCATAGTCTACGGGTGCCTCAATCGCACAATCATTTTTTTATGTTCAGTGGACCTTAAAATTTGGGCCAAAACTCTAATTTAGAGTTCACCTTCATCAAAAACTACCTTGACAAAAAACTGTAACCAAAGACTTAAACATGAAGCGGGACAGACGGACGGGTGGACGAACGAACGGACGGACGGACGGATAAAAGAACGGACGCACGTACAGAAAAACCTAATGCCCCTAAGTGAGGCAAAAAAAGCATTCGTTTGGGCATGTATCTGAATTTCCTTATTTTATATCTTTAGTTTATGGAATGATACTCATGCGCTAATTCCTGTAGTGATTGAACCTCAACTGATTTCTATGTGAATTAAACGGAAAAAAGGATATATATCCAAATATATGCACGACCGATATTGATGAAACATGTATGAAAGGGGGGGGGGCATGTCCGTATAAATATCCAGAGAAAAGGTTTTTACTGCCTGTTGTAAAAAGACCAAGAAGAAGACCACATTATAAGGGTTGCTGATAAAACAAAGACAAATACCTTGCACGAGAACGAAAGTAGAAATTTATATACTTTGACAATTTCACTAATTTATCATGTTTATGTTATAGCAATATTATATACATAGGGAAAACAAACAGAATTAAAATAGAAAAGAAGAAAAAAGTAATAAAATAAGAAATATCGAATGAAATCTAAAATAAATACCTTTTTAATTTGACATTTTCATTCTCGTGTGGTTTATCAGATAGAAAGATTATTATTCATGTGATCGTTTATAAACGGGTAAACAGCGGGAATTTTAAAATTTAGTGTACATGCACTTACGAGTACGATAGTTAATTGATAGTGCGTTTTAGATATAAACATAATTATTCTTCAACTTTCTAAATTTCAGTCGCTCGTTCTTTGCTCATTTCAGTATTTATTCATTTATTTCCTCTATGCAAAAGGCAAAATTTTGATGAGACAGAAACGGCTTAATTTTAACTTGACAATACTGGCGTCAATATTTCACAGGCACTTGTCCGGATCAGAAAAAAAATCATATATGAATATATATACCTTAATATTATTTTTTTCTGGGACAAGTGTCTGTGCAATATTCAATATTTGTATGATTTTGTGAGACTACAAATCCTTGCGAAGGCATTCTAAATACATTACGAAAGGAAACAATTTAAATATATTTATGAGGGTGTGGATGGGGTTTACAGAGTAAAGAAAAGGGGACAAAACAATAATGAATAGAAAATAATAAGGAGGTGATATCAGGGCTGCAGAACTTAAACAATTGTGTAAATAGATATAGCGGGAAGATGTGGTGTGAGTGCCAATGAGACAACTCTCCATCCAAATAACAATTTAGAGGAAAAAAAAGTAAACCATTGTATATCAATACATATATACATACTGATTAAAGAAAAATAATAATGTCCAGAGAATACTCTCAATTTCAGAGTAGCTACCTAAAAATCCGGCGTACTCCTCACCCATAGATAACTTTTGATTCCGTAACCGTTTGTCGTTGAAACCGAACCCGATTTTGTTTTTATATGGTGAGTACAGTTTCCGGTTTTAGTTTAGTTTTTATTTTCAGAAACTGAACAATGTATTTTGGTACTATTGCCTGTAATTGCACGTCTTAAGGGTAACTGTAATACTTCAATATCACAAGTAGTTTAATTCTGATATAGGTGATAGCGAGCACAATGTCGTTTAAGCAATAACAGTAGAGAAATAAGAATAAAAGGGCAAAATGGGTTACACTAATGACTGGACCGAATGACAGGACCGAATGACAGGACCAAATGAAAAATGCTAATAACTTTTTCATTTCTCAAAGGATTGAACTCAAATTTGAAATATAATAAGATTTCATCATTTGATAAATAGATTTAAGAAAAAAAATTAAAAAAATTTGTAAGAAACTTTAGAAAACGTGACATGATCAACTCTGATAATGACAGGACCAACATCGAGAATGACAGGACCAAATAAAAATGCTAATAACTTTTTTATTTTTCAAAGGAATTATCTCAGATTTGAAATATAAAATGGTATGTCATATTTTGAAACTAAAATGTTATAAAAAGTATAGATTTATTTTCAATAAATTTTTTTTCGAAAACGTGACATGACCATCGCTGACTGCCAGGACCAATCTCGACAATGACCGGACCAGATGAAACTGCTAGTTTCTCTTTTATTTCTCATCTAATTTTTCTGAAATTTGAAATATAATAACATTTCATCATTTTATAAATATATTTAAGAAAAAAAATTTAAAAATTTGTAAGAAACTTTAGAAAACGTGAAATGACCAACTCTGATAATGACATGAAAAGTTATTTGCATTTTTATTTGGTCCTGTCATTGTCGATCTTGGTCATGTCATTACCAGAGTTGGTCATGTCACGTTTTCTAAAGTTTCTTACAATTTTTTTAATTTTTTTTCTTAAATCTATTTATCAAATGATGAAATCTTATTATATTTCAAATTTCAGAAAAATATTTTGAGAAATAAAAGAGAAATTAGCAATTTCATCTGGTCCGGTCATTGTCGAGGTTGGTCCTGGCAGTCAGCGATGGTCATGTCACGTTTTCGAATTTTTTGAAAATAAATTTATATTTTAATAACATTTTAGTTTCAAAATATGATATACCATTTTATATTTAAAATCTGAGATAAGTCCTTTGAAAAATAAAAAAGTTATTAGCATTTTTATTTGGTCCTGTCATTCTCGATGTTGGTCCTGTCATTATCAGAGTTGGTCATGTCACATTTTCTAAAGTTTCTTACAAATTTTTTATTTTTTTTTTCTTAAATCTATTTATCAAATGATGAAATCTTATTATATTTCAAATTTGAGATCGATCCTTTGAAAAATAAAAAAGTTATTAGCATTTTTCATTTGGTCCTGTCATTCGGTCCTGTCATTCGGTCCAGTCATTAGTGTAACCCGGGCAAAATATATCATCTATAAAAAATAATATAAAAAAACATTGGCATTGCTGTGAATATGACTAGTACATGAGTATGGATAAGAGTAAGAAGACATTAAATAAAAGAAAATAAATTATAAAAAAAATGAAAAGACATTTACAAGTCGAAAAAAGAGATCAGTAAAGGAGGGAACCATGCACCATGTGATGAAGTCCAAATAATTATGACGTCTTGGATGGATATTTTTAATTTTTGCTTTGACGCCTTCCTGCATCGATGTAAGGTGTTAAAGAAAAAAGTATAATAGCCTTTCAAGATGTCATAATAATTTGGACTCCATGTGAAGTACTGTACCTGATGTCTGAAATTGAATGATAAATCATATATATGCATGATAAGAGGCAGGCTTTATATTGAAAGGGGGCGAATATTCTGACATTTTTCTACTTGGTCTCAACAAATTTTTGTGAAAGCTTACTAGTCCATTTAAGATTTTCCTAGTCTGAGGCAGGCGACCCAGAAAAAAAAAAGTAGCCTTGCCAGACGTCATAATTATTTGGACTAGGGCATTGGACTAGTTGCTAACGGTTCAGACTGATATACACAAGACAGGAATATCATGTACTCTTTGTGCTGCTGCTTCTATTAAAATGATTAACATGTATTATTTAGAAGGGAAAAAAATTGAAGTATAAATTTCAAGTAGATAAATTGACTGTTTTAGGCATCATCGCCGCATGATTGTAACTTCAATGAATTTATTTATTAGATGAAGTACGCCATAGAAGTACGCATATTGAAAAGTATTCTTTCTGATCTGAATGATAAACATGATAGAGGTTAAATTGGTTTTTTTTTCTCCAGAAATGAATAATTATTGATAAATATGATGGATCCACAATTAGCACAAGCATTAAAGGCAGCACCAACCAATGAATACCTTCTACAGGGAAGCATTTTAGACAGTTCGTTAGAAGTCTTACTGTGTAGACTGAAAGGTCTTTGTGATCATGCTGATTCTCCTGAAGAAAAATTTGTAGATCATGAAATGGTGTATGCCATCAGTAAGTATTCAGTAAAATGACGGTAAATGTTGAATAATTACATTACATGGATGTATGTTTCAATATATGTTACTTTAATTGGCTAACAGCAATCTGGAGTCATTTTGAAATTAACCTTAATCATTAAAAATTCATGATCATGTTAATTTTAAAATGAAAATCAGAAATGTAACATTTATCATGTTTATGAAGACAGGAGCTTTCACAATAACATGCACATATAAATAAAAGAAAGTCTTGTTTTCATGATTGTAGAATTTTCTAGCAAAAGAATTTAATTATGAATATTGAATGCTTCTTTAAATAAATTTATAGGGTTGTTGAATTACATGTTGACTGTGCACATTTTTAGAATTAAGTGCTTCTGTGGCTCATACAAAATGTACCTCGGTCAACACTTTTACATCCTAAGAAATTTACAAAAAAACATTTAATTCTTAATTGAATATTAGTTAAACATCAGTTAACCCTCTTGCTGTCGGAGAGACACATGTGTCCACACCGATTGTGCCGGAGGGACACATATGTCCATGTTTTAATTTATGCAAGCTTCTCATCATTGCTGTACCTCTTTCAAAATGAAAGACTGAAAACATAAAGTGTAATATGTTTCTACAATGGCTCTTGAATGTTATAGTCATAACGGCATGACGTCATATATGTATATTGAATGACATCATTGTTTGGCATGTCACGTCACAAACATTGACAGACATATTTTCTGGCATATGAAAGGCAACCCTGAAAACAACTGACAGCAATAGGGTTAATGAGGAAGTAATTTAATATCAAAGTTATCTATTTGATACACTTGAACAATTAGCATATTTATTATATAACATGTATAACATCAAAAAAAGAAGTTATGCTTGATTTATTTTTTTAAACATTTTGAATATAAAAAAAGAAGATGCGGTTTAAATGACAATGAGACATCTCTACACAAAAGACTAAATGACTAAGAAATTAACCCTTTAGGTTGTTGTACTGCCTTCAACAATGAGCAAAGCCCATACCCCATAGTCAGCTACATGTATTTAAGGCCTCAAAATCACAAATGTAAAACAATTCAAACGAGAAAACTAACGGCCTAATTAATGAACAAACAAAAGAATGAAAAACAGATAAAGTAAATGTTAAGATACAACCATCTGTGTGTTTAACTTAACTATTGTACACCAAATACTATATTCCGAAATCTGTGAAAAGAAATGCTGTAACTTGGATGGAAATTACACATGTTAGACTGTACTTGTCTATAAATTCTTTTAATTAAGATGAATAATTTAAGGCTTTTAAAAAAATCACCAAAATTAGCTTTTTTGTGAGGATAAAAAATTATAAAAAAAACTTTGATATTGCAATATACAATGTAATCATACATTGTGTAAGTAATCTAAAGTAATCATGATTACTTTAAAGAAAAGTAATCTAATGTAATCGATTACATATGAAAAAGGGTATAATTGTAATGTAATTGATTACATTTTATTAGCAAAGTAATTGTAATTTAATCGATTACATTTTAAATTAATTGACCCCATCCCTGAGAGTTGTCTCATTGGCACATGTGGCACTCATACCCCATCTTCTTATATCTATTAACTGTAAACATAAGGTCTTGTTTTGCATTTAATCTTATCTTTTTATTATATTTCATATCAGAGAATGCCAGCATTCCTCAGCCATTACAGTACAGTGTCAGACATTCCCTGATTCAACCAGAAAACTGGTAAGTCCATGTCCAGTACTAAGGATGCAGATTAAGGGGGTGGCCCAGCCCCTCCCCCCTCCACCTTTTATTGGAAAATTTTGGTTGGTTATTTAGGGAATCCCTGAAGTGTGACGGAAGCCAGCCCCCTCTTTGGCAGTCAGTGGGCCCCCACTTATGAAAATTTCTGGATCCGCCACTGGTACTCATTTTATTGAGAAATTGAATCGATGTAAATTGAATATAGAAAGGTACTAAAAAAAATTGCAAATATTATGATTTCATTTGTAGGAGCAGTTGCTATAGATCTACCCAAAAATATTTTACAGTTTGAAAAAAATTCATAAGGCACATATGCATGTACATGTAACTTCAACTATTTTCACCAATGAAAGTCACAAAAAGAAAAAAAAAAGTTATGAAAATTTTCTTATACTTTACATGTACATGCACAAAGGTTTTGCAGACCAAAAACATTCAGTTATTGATCAGGTTCCTTGCTTGGAAGAAAAAGAAGAAGACATGTATATTGAAATTTTGTTTTCTTATGATTATTTTATGAAAATAGATGAGTAGTTGCAGCTATTTCAAGTTTTGACCAAATTCAATGAAATGTAATAAAAACTTACATTTTGTAAAATCATGACAGTATTTGTTAGATTTTTTTACCTTTATAGTTTGTTTTTTGTTGATTCAGCATATTCAGAACTGGAATTAAATTTTAGTTATTGTTTTGTTGAAATTTGCTCATATGAAATAATAATTACATTAGATGTATGTTTCATTATAATACTTTATTCTGATTGGCTAACTGCACATCACATGTTATTCCTTAAGCAATTGCATCAGTCAATAAAACTTATATTTCACGATAACACGTGGTCCCACAATAAAGTGCACAGGTGAATTAAATCAAAAAATTATAAAATTTGTGTTTTCATAATCATAGCTAAAAAATGTAATTATAAGTATTGAATGCTTCTTTTTGTAACTTCATAGGGTTGTAAAAGCGTTGACCGTGCGCACATTTTTAGAATGAAGCGCTTCCGCGCTTTATACAAAATGTACTTCGGTCAACGCTTTTACACCCCAATAAAGTTACAAAAAGAAGCATTCAATTCTTAAATGAAATAATTTTGAATATAGGAATGTATCAGAATATATATCCTAATTGCTTCTATACCTATTCCTTAAAAATATTTGGCTATTTTTTTTGTCTCTTCTTTTATATAAACTCTCAATTTTTGCATTAAGTTTTTTTTTTTTTTAATTTTCTAACCTCAAGCGTCAGCGAAGTGATATAATTGTTGAAATGTGTGTTAGGTGCAGTAAAGATGGTACTTTAAAAAATTGAAAACAACACGTTTAATAATTGCATGCGTCCAAAGCGCTTTTCTGGATTTACCTTCATCATGCTCGCTCAAGCCAAACATTTGAAATCCGAGGATGTATAAGTACCGAAACAGTTGTTTACTTAATGAAATGTGTAATCTTGAATTTTCAGGCAACTACGATACCTTGGTCATTCTGAGATGGGAGATAAAAGTCGACACACACTAATCAGGAACTGTGTTGATGTAGCTACCTCAGATAATGTTTTACAGTTTCTTCATGAAGTTGGTTTTAGGTTTGTGATAATTGCATTTGGTATAGCTAATAACTTGGCCTATTAAGCCCTTGAATAGAATTTATTATAATATTAAAGATTACTTTTTACAGAGTTTATTATTGATATGTGTGCTCAGTCAAATCACTCACAAGATCAACCCATTTTATTTTCATATGAATAAGAAGATGTGGTACGAGTGCCAATAAAGAGTTAGAAATGATGAGTGCGAGTGAAAAGCTGTGTCAAAAAATATGTCAAAGTACCCTTTTTTACTTTTAAATTCCAATATAATGTTCTCATAGTTAATGTAAATTCAAAGATTATTGAGATTTTTTATTATTGCGAAAAATGAGACAGGGTTTTAATCGCAATAATTTAAACTTGCATTTTGAAATTTCTATATGAATTAAACAGGATTTTGATTAATACAGCAAAAATTAAAATCAGTTTTAAATGACAAAATCGCAATAAATGCACACTATAATTTCTGAATTTACAGTAGGTCCAGACAAGAAAATTGACACAACTATTTTGTTTTTTGGAAACTTTTACTTCTGACATTGCGAAATACGCTTATACATGTAACTACCCATATTTGGTTGCCATGGCTCTTAATCAATGAATTAAGACTTAAATTGAAAATATAGTAAAATGTACTGGACTTTTAAAAGTGGTGTTATAGGTTTGTAGAATCACTTATTTTTCAAATTTAATTGTGCTATTTGAAAATACTCAGGAAAACACACTAACTAGTATATACTATGGTTTATTTTATAGATTGGACCATGAATTTGTTGTAAAAGGTTTTTACTTCCATAAAGGCAGAATGAAAGTTACAGTCTCCAAAATATTTAAGGTAGGATTTTAAAAACAGAAGTGATATTTTCATGACTAAGTAAATTAAAAACGACTTATGAAGGTGCAGAACACTTAAAGGAGTTTTAAAACTCGTTTTGTTAAATTGCTATATATAAAATGAATTATTTGTTTAAATTGTGTTGTTCAAAATTTCTATATTTTTGTCACCAGTTAAATATGACTACAAAACAATTTATTTAATCAAAGATTTGTATTTATGCTTTCTAGATGATGCAACAAGGGCACACAACAGACAATTTGGAATCTATAGTGCCATCCTACTTGGTAGAACTCAGTGTACTAGCGACGGCTGGACAAGATGCTATTGCTGAAGACATGAAAAATTTTGCAGAACAACTCAAACCGTATCCTTTAAAATATTGATAATAGAAATTGTTTGCAAATGACCTAGGCAAGGCTTTGTCCTTTCCACATGTTACAGTGATCAGTTTGCTTAGACCAGTTAGCATACATGTAAGCACATAAATGTTTTTTTTACAGAGGATTCATTTACCTTCGTGGGTTGAGGGAAAATAGTCATTTCATTGAATTTCTTTTTCTTTCGAAGTATTAAAAATTTTATTTTGCTAAAGTCTGTATATAGCATGTATAGAAAATTTATTATACTTACTTTAGGCTTTACCCTTGAAATAAACAAAATATTTGTACACCATGACAAAATTATATTTCCACAATATTTTTTCTAGCTGCAAGTCTAAAAGAGCAATTACTCCGAACAATTAAACAAAAATAAATTATCAATTTACAAATCATGGCTTAAGGTAGATCATAAGTAAATCTTTTTTGAGACAGAATTTTCTTATACTTAGCCAGCATGAAGATTTTAATATGCTCTTTTCAAAAATATAATAAAAAGTAGGGGTAACCGTGCTATTTTTCAAGCTATGAGTCGTTGAAAATTGCCTAAATTTGGTTAGATTGTTAATGGAAAAACACAATTGTGTGCATAAAAAATAATCTATGAGATAGAATTTTGAAATAAATTGTGAAAAGATAGGTTTTGTAATATGTTTTAAGAAAATAAAAAGAAAAAATGGTGTCACCGAACTTGTTTTCTTGCTACAAGTAAAAAGACAAAAATTCCCTATCTGTCCAGTATAAATTTTTTACTAAAAGAGTTATCTTCCCTTAAATGGCTCATTTGAAAAAAATGATTCAAAAAGCAAAATAAAATGATATTTGTTTAATTATTTTGAATTATACAATAAATTGCCAAGTTTTCTTTATATTATTGAACAGTCTAACCATCAAATTGCAAATCTGTCTCCAAATGTGCAGATTTAGGCAAATAACTAGACCGATTTTTTACTGTGATTGTTCAATCCAAGATGGCGGTATACCATGAATCTACCTTAATGAAGCAAAGAACGGTTTATCTCCCTTTTTGTACAAAATTCACAATTTATAAATTTTATTATTCTTAATGTTTATCAGTCTTGTGCAGCTTGAGAAGATAGATCATAGAAGATTACAAGCCACTGGGACTTAACCATCAGATTTAAAACACAACATAACTGCTTGGGCGGATATTAAAAGACATGAAATTGAGTTTCTTGTAATTGGCTGGATATAATAGACTAATAGCGTAAATGCTGATCTAGAACCTCAAACCGACAGGTTAATTAGTCAATTTGAAGGACAAAATTTACTGGTTAGATGTATATGATCATGAACCACCACATAAGTATTTGTCAAAGACAGTTTCAGAATGAATACTGTATTGTTGTACTATTGGTGAATATTAAAATGTATAAAAGTACATATCTTGCTTGAAGATTTTTTGTCAATTTATACAAAGTAACATGTATATTTTGATTCAGTTTGATGGTACCAATACATAATTTATGTTATCAACTCCTCGAAATTTTAAACCCAGATTTCTGAAACTTCAGGGGAGGAATAAACATTTGTTGAAGTGATCCTGCTTTTGAGGAATTGTTTGACGATTTTTTTCTGAATTTTCAAAATTTCAGAACTTATAAAAGTTGGATGTGGGATGATTGCCAATGAGACAAATCTCCACTAGAGACCAAATGGCTTAAAAATAAGCAACTATTGGTCACCTTTGACAAATCCTTACAACATAACAAGCCATAAAAGACCCAGAAATGACAAACTGTTAAACAAATCAGACAGGAATAAGGAAAAGAATGATATAAATGCATATTGTTTTGCGTTTACTTTTCTGCATTGGCTAGAGGTATAGGGGGAGGGTTGAGATCTCACAAACATGTTTAACCCGCCACATTTTTGCGCTTGTCCCAAGTCAGGAGCCTCTGGCCTTTGTAAGTCTTGTATTATTTTAACTTTTAGTTTCTTGTGTACAATTTTGAGTTTAGTATTGCATTCATTATCACTGAACTAGTATATATTTGTTTAGGGGCCAGCTGAAGGACGCCTCCAGGTGCGGGAATTTCTCGTTGCATTGAAGACCTATTGGTGACCTTCTGCTGTTGTCTGCTCTATGGTCGGGTTGTTATCTCTTTGGCACATTCCCCATTTCCATTCTCAATTTTATGTACATTAAAAGAAAATGTGATTAACACCAACAAAGACATTCAATGAATTACAGGGTCCTGACTTTGAACATGCACATACAGAATGTGTAGAGGTTTAATATGTAAGCAGGCACCCAATCCTCCCCTAACCTGAGACAGTGGTGAACCAGTACAACATAAGAACAAAGTGTACAAAACAGTTCAACATTTTTCAACCAAGATTCCACAGACTTCACAGACAATTATACATATTGTTGAAGTTATGTACCTGCCATTATGGAAATGTACAAAGAATTTTTCACAACTTTGACCCAAAGTCACTCACTAAGGTGAGCGACACAGGCTCTTTAGAGCCTCTAGTTATGGTCCCCATCCTACAGAGTCGAAAGGGACTTAATTTCGACTCTGTCTGTTTATCAGTTAAATCAGTTTTCCACTTTTTTCATTGTGTTAAAGGTATTTAGTTTACACCATTACACAGTTATCAATCAAGTAAGAAGTTAGCATTTTGTTCTTGTCCAATGAATTTTTAACTCGTTTGGGACCATGCATTGCCAGGCAATAATCACAGAATCTATTTGAAACTGCCATATGGACTTCTTGCTATGACAGAAGTACCAAAAAAAAAATATGAGACAGCTAATTCTATCAACTTTATTCATGTAAAAATTACAATAAAATTCTTATTTACTTTCTTTCTCACTATAAAATACACAGAATAAACTTTTAAAGCATTAAAACACTGAACTTTGGGGGACAATATATAACAGCACTAAAAAGGTACACATAAAATTCATGACTAAGGCAACATCAAATTAATTTCCTGTTTTTCAAATTCATTCTCTTTAGATGTCCAAAGCACTTTTTTTTAGAACAGCAATAAATTTTGTCAGACATGTCAGATTTGAATTTTTATTCTAAGAAATAATTGCTCATGGAAAAATACTTTCGAAATTGAGTTATGGTATAATAGATATAGAGTTATGGTTTAATAGATATTGGGGAAAGTTTATTACCTCCCCTTTTCTTTCAAGATAAAATCTGAAAAATAAGAAATTAATTTCCCATGGCCTTAAAAAAATGTAACTATAAATTACAACATGACTTTTTGTACAAGGCATTAGTCTAGTTTAAGATTGAAAATGTCTGCTTACACATGTATATAATTTGGTTTATCAAAACACCAGTTTTACCCCAAAAAAATATATATAGATAGGTTAATTAGTATTGCATTATTCACTTTTGGTTATTTTTTATAATTGTACAAGTAAAAAGATGAATTGATGTAAATATACAGTAATACAGTTACCAAAACAATAAATGAAACCAAATTTGTTCCATTTTTGAGCGAGTATTATGCAAAGAACTGAGATTCACATAAAAATATCAAATTTTTTCTGATGATCAATTGAACAAAACTTTGTTTACATAATATAGTGTACCCTTTGTAACATGTATGAATAGATAGACCAATGGATGCCACTGAAATCATAAAGTTACCAAACGCATATGTCCGAAGGGATTTGACCTCAGCCTGTTTCAATTCAATTTACCATCAAAACTTTTACCAATTTGAAAGAACTTTTATTAAATTAAAATTCAATCAAAACATATATTTGGGGTCATTGAGGTCATTGTCATTTGAAGCTTCCATGTCAAAAATAAACAGTTGTTCATTTACTGTGAGAATATGTCATACTTGTCAGTGATATTGTTTGCCTTAAATTAATGGAGAATAAAGGCTTTTTCCCCTGGAGAAGAATCCCAATTTGAAAAAAATGGCTTAAAATTATTCCCAAAAAGACAACTTTTTTCCCAAACAGTGCAGTCTCAGTAGTAATTGTGCATGAATACAAACTGAAAAACACTCATTTATACATTTTTCATGCCTAAATTTACTATAAGTGCAGATTTGAGGGTCTATTTGTGCATCATCACTGACAAAAAAAGGTCTCATTGACTCTTGAAAGTGGGTCTGTAAATTCAAGTTTCAGTCAAATTCATGGTTCAATCTAAATTTTCCAAATTGATGAAAATTACACATATTTTCCCAATAAAAAAGAGAAGTAGTTTTGAAAAAAGCCAACATTATTATCACTGCTTGTAAGTATGTAAATAGAAAACCTTCTTCAAATATATTTAATTTAAACATATCTTCTGTACTTCGGTTAGGCATCTAACAATATTCTAAAGGGACATCCATTGGTATCATATCTTAGTCGATACAAATTATGGTTCAACAAGTATCTTTGATAATAAACAATGAGTTGTTAATGGCATGATGCTCCTGTTAAAGGCAACATCTTTTCTGTTTCTTTACTAAAGTAAAATCTGCACCTATTCCACATGTGTATAAATTGAACACAAAATGAATCTTGTAAGATCTCCCATAAATACAATAATTTAGCATGTTAAAAATTTAAATTAAAATTAAAAGCCTATTTACATGCACTGTTTATATCTAAAATCTGTACAATCTTGAGAAGCAATGGAAAAAATGCAATGAACGTCAAAATTGTTACATTTAATAAATAAATTCTCTTTCAATAAATATTTCAGATCTTTTTCTCTTTCCATAAACATTTCAGAAATCTTTTAAAGAATTTCAAGATGCAATAATTCCTCGAATGGCACAAGTTTAAACAATAATGAAGCTACCATTTTTTCAACCATTAAGAAGAATGTAAAAGTAAAACCTGTTTATTTTAAGGCACAACTCAGAGAATATTTTGAGATCTAAGGGCAAACCTAATTAATTTATTAAGACTATATTGTATACTTTATGTTGGGAATAATTCAACAATACACAGGGGCGGATGCAGGAATTTTCGAAAGGGGGGGTGCTAACCCAGGGCAAAGGGGGGGTGCAGGGGGGGTGCAAAACATATGTCCCGATACAAATGCATTGATCGGCAAAAATAAAGGAGGGGTGCGCACCCCTGGAACCCCCCCCCTGGATCCGCCACTGATACAGACTATTACAATACTTCAGAACAAAAAAAAACATGTCTACTCTTCAAGATTTTTTAATTTATTTTTTTTGTATAATTTTTTATGTTGGACACAGCCATTTTTCTTGTTTTTTGAAAGTAAAATAAATTGACTACTTTGTAAACTGCTGATTTTAATGTATACGTTCATTATGAATATGTTACTCTTTCAATATAAAAAAATTTAATACTATAATTTTAAGAATTTTTGCATTAAAAACAATTGTTTTTATTCAGATATTGCTGTTCCTAAAACTTCATTCAAGAACCAAAACATGTACAATGTATTATGCTTAGCCAGTCTCACCATGATTGAGGATGTTGATTTTTTCAACAATATAATTAAAATACCTAGCAATGGTTTAAACTGACAATGACTAAACTTGAAATATTAACATTTATATTGACTTAATGGGGTACAATGCTGACCAGTTACTACGACAGTGTGATAATAGTTGCATTATATATGTTAAGACTTTTGACTTAGAGATTAACCACAGATGAACAGAGTTACTGGACTTGATTTTGACTAAAAACATCAAAAATTGCAAAATTTAATCTTCTAATCTGTGCAATACAGTAGTGGATGTGCTCATTTTGTACTTATAAAGTACACAACACTTAAAACAATTCTGTATAACAAAATAGCAGTTTCATAATTCTTCTCAATAGCTGCTCAAAATTGAAATTTAAATGCTTTGTTTTCATGATTTCTAAAAACACCAAATATACATATATTTTTGTATTTATAACTTTCTCTAACACATATTGACAAGAAAACATACCTGAAATTCTATAAATATATTTCATAAATATGAGGTATCAAGTTTTTACGAGGCTTTAATTTACTTTGGTATATAGCCTTTAACGAACTAATCACATCTTGACTAGAAAAAGGCAAGCTATATTTAATTATTGGTTAATCTTTGTACAATCTTACTCAGGACAAAAATAATCATTCACTATTTTTCTGACTGAACATTTATTTATTTCCACAACTGGAATTTGTATTTTTATTTCCTTTCCCTTTTTCTGTAAAAATCTAGTTTCATATACTTTCTGATACTTTTCAAAGGTCAGTCAGAAAATAGCAGTAAACAAATATATTTTAAAATCCTCACTACCTAACAACTGGCCACACAGATGAGTTATAAAATACATGTTAAATTTAATATTAACAGTTAGCTAAATATATTTAAGCATAATTCTATTCTAAATTTAGAAATTACAGTTTCCTTTTAAATAAAATATTTACATCATTTTTCTCTTATTGCAATGTTAAACATTAGTGACCAATAACCAATTAGAATAAAATATTGTTTCCTTGAACCGTTTTTCTAAAAATCGACAAACGTTTTCTGCCAAAACTGATTGAAAGAAGTCTATTAATGAAATTTTGTAACTGTTTCTAAATTTATTATTTACTATATTTTGTGACAGACACCTGGATTTTTTGATTCTAATTGACCTTTGAGAGTATGAATTTTAAATCACCTTTGATAAAATCCCAAGTTCTTTAGAGAAAAATAAACGAATTCAACTTTCCTGCCCTGTAACTTCAACTAACAACATGTTTCTTTAAAATTTTAAATATTTCAAGTTACCCTGTAAGAAGAACAATAAACAGTTATAAAATCTATAGTAAGACAAAACACCTTTACAAATACAATGCATAATATACATATGATAAAATATACCATCATCTATAAAGCTATTAATGAGGTAGACCTATTAAGGAACATAACTCTTAAAAATTACTGCTGCGTTTTTTTATCAACCAATTTTCTTTCATAGTTTCTAAGCTTCTTAGTGACCTTAATAGATTTCTGTAATTCTGCTTCACATGAATGCTTACAAAGCACTTATGAAACTGTTAACTACTGGCATTACTGACTCAAGAGTTACGTCCCTTAACTAAGGAATATCTCCTTAAACATTCATTAACACAGATCTTGTTTACTTATTTTACAACCATTCAATTAAGACTGCTGCAATATAACAATGTTTATAGAAGGAACAAACAAATAAAATAATATTCCTAATTTGGTTTAAAATGGGAGACAGAAATAACATTAAAATTCATACTGCAACTAGCTGAAAGGTCATTCATAAATAAAGTTTTTAGTAATTGGAAATGAATTTCTGTCAAATACCTAATTCTCATAGAATGATCAAAAGAAATCTGAGCATATTTGATAACAAAATAATGAGATACCTATTAAAACCCCTCATATAACAGAAAATATCTAAGAAAACATCTAATATGATGCCCTAATTAGTTTCTGGAAATATTTTATTAATCATTTTCATAAAAAAAGCAATAACTTATTTTCATAAAATTGATCAATACCAAATTTGCAATACACAGAATAAATTGATATCTGGAAGAAAAAAGCTGAATCAATCAATGTGGCAGAGAATGAACATGTCTTAAAGCATAATGAAAATAATGAAAATAACAAAATATGAAACCATCTATGAATCATAATGTTTGTGATTTCTCCTCTACTCAGCAAAAGTAGAATCATTTATATCACAAAGAACTGTAAAGTGTGAATTTTTCACTAAGTTTCTTTTTTCCAATTAAATAAAAACACAAAAAATAAATTTCCAGCGCATAAAATTTTATATCTTTAAAGACTATTAGATTGAGCAACAATAAACCTGATGAACACGTTTGGGTATTGTAATTTCAGAAATTATAATGTTCATTTATTATTGTTTTTGTTGGACAATTAACACAGATGCAAGTTTAATAATTACTGTGATTTCAGGAAGTGCCACTTACAAATAATGCCATAAAAATTTAAAATGTGAGTTTTTATTTATGTGACATCCAGTTAGTCACAATTTTATCAAAACTAAAAACATTGCAAACTTTTTAAGAATTCTATTATTAAAACAAACTTTGACAAAAAACACACTTTACAGAACACTAGAATCAAGACATTACAAAACTAACACTTGAGTATTCTATGAGTTTGGTGGTTCTTCAAATGAAATTATGGTATTTTGTGATTAAAAATCTGTTTTCTTACAACAACAAAATATTTACCAAACCTTTAAAATCTTTTATTTTATTTTCCTTAAGGCTCTTAAAACATTTTTGTTTTTAAATTACAAGAACAAAGTTCAAGTGTGCTTTGAAGACTTTCAACAAATCAAAATTACATTTGAAATAGTATTGAAAAAAAACAAGTGAAACTGCGAGCTACTGCTCACTGATGATACCCCCGCCGCAAGTGGATAATATTAATAGTGTAAAAATATGCAAGTGTTCGGTAAACAGGAAGTTGTCGAGTGATGAATCTGAAAATGCATCACACGGTATAGCTGACTTATATAAATCCTGAAACCAAATTTCAGAAATCCCTGTATTGTAGTTCCTGAGAAAAATGTGACGAAAATTTTCAACTTGGCTATCATGTGTAAAATCAGACAAGTGTTCGGTAAACAGGAAGTTGTCAAGTGATGAATCTGAAAACGCATCACACGGTATGGCTGACATATATAAATGTTGATACCAAAGTACAGAAAGGGTGGATGTGTAGTTCCTGAGAAAAATGTGACGAAAGTTTCATGGGACGGACTGACTGACGGACGGACTGACGGACGGACGGACTGACGGACGGATGGACAGACAGAGGTAAAACAGTATACCCCCCCTTTTTTAAAGCGGGGGTATAATAAAATAAAAAATTTGACAGCAAACAGTTATTTTTATGTTTCAAAAATCATTTTCAAATAAATATCATTTATATGTTAATTAAATAGAATTATGAAAATTTTAACCCTGTAAAACTCAAAAGCATAGTATTAGGTTTGTAAATAACAAAAAATATCATGCCCAATGCATATGCCTTTCTGTTCCTCTTAACAATATTTGTATGTAACAAAAACATGAGAATTTGAAATTTAAATAAGAGATTCATTTCATGCAATCTACAAAAAAAATCGTCAAAAGTATTCAACTGCATTACTAAGTTTATATAATTTAAAAAGACACATAAAATCATATAACAATGTCATGGAATTTTTAGGTGAAATTTGTTTACTGTAACCAATAAAAATATTGAATACATAAAAATAAAACATCTTGTTCAACTGTAAATATAAAAATAATATATAAAGGTTAATTTTAAGACAATACTTTTAGAACTAAGGTTTTCAATGATTTCAGCACCCTGTAAATGAAGTTCGATCCCAATGGTCAAATTGTTCATGGCATTGGATATCAGAGGCTCTGGACACATGATTCAAAATAACCTTAGTTCTTAAACTATACCTTGTTTCTTGATTTACTATAAAAAATAAAATATTCCTATCTCAACTTAAAGAGAAAGATGTGACTACAGAAAAATAAGTTGACTTTGGAAATCATATACAAAAAAATAAAACTCTATTTTGTCTGTAAGTTTTAAGGTGGGGAATCTGTCTTTAGATCTTAGTCGTCTTTTCCAATGTTTCTACAGAAGCAGCAGGCCCAAACAATACTGAATATCTGTAAAATAAACAATGATTACAGTGAGTTTCAATTAATTGCATATTATGCTTATTTGCTTAATATTCAGAATTAATTGAACTAGTAATTTTTAACTTGCAATTAACCTTTGAACTATATGCAAATACAAATTTGAGAAATAACATGACATGCCTGCATTTGATTTGTACTTCTAAGAGTGCTAAAAAAACAATTACCTATTGAATTTAAATTTCAAAGAGATAATACTCCAGAAAAATAATTGATCAGCACTAATTTTATAACTCATTCAAAACTGCTGATGTGAATCTTTACTATAAATTTCATAGAAATGTAGAAGTGAGAGAACTTATAAGATTTTCAATATAATTTACATTTCCAATTGGTATGTACTCTATAATTATAGCTCTTTTTGTTGTATGATTAATAATCATCAAATTACATGATTATTTGACACTGATCTGTGTATTGAAATGAGACATTGCATATATAAACCTTCAATGTCATCTAATGCTAATAAATGGCTACCTCATCAACTGTTTCCCCTTTACAGAATTGCCGTAAACGTTATTGATTTCATTTAGGACATACATGTATTAGCGCTAAAAGACGTCAACTTCATAAAAATGAAGGAAGAGTGTTTCTTATACTTAAGGGCCTTGGTTGGCCAAGTGGTCCAAGTATTTCTACTACTGTAATCACTAGCCAATCAACACAGGTTATGAGTTTAAACCCAACTCATATTGACAGGGGATTAATAAAGGAATCAAAAGAGCAAACAAAATATATATAGGTCAATGTGCTTGTTTTTGAGATATTAGCCATTGAAATTTTGGTAGGAAAATATTCTCTCTTGACTTTTCATAGCTTTATCATTGACAAGTTTAAGTTCTCAAAAACTATTAAAAAAAATCTTATTTTATAGGAATTTTACAGATGGCTTATCATTATACATGTAAAAGAATTATAAAAAGAAAAAGAATGTGTCCCCAGTACACGGATGCCCTATATGCACTATCATATTTTATGTTCAGTGGACCGTGAAAATAGGAGAAAATTTATTTAGCAAAGACATTAGAAAGATCATATCGTAGGGAACATGTGTACCAAGTTTAAAGTTGAATGGACTTCAACTTCTTCAAAAACTACCTCAACCAAAAACTTTAACCTGAAGCGTAACAAACGGAATAATAGATGAACGGAATAACAGACGAACAGACACATGAACAAACAAACGGACGCAGACCAGAAAACAAAATGCCAATAAATGAGGCATAAAAATGGGGGGTCAATGGGCAAATTCTTTTAAGCATTCAAATGGATAAAACAAGAGGATTCTGAAAATCTAACAAAAATCCCACAACATGACAAGTAAACTTCTTTAACAGTGGCAAAAAAACACCAACAATTAATCAATCAATACTATACAGGACAGATGATGGGACACCCTAGTTATTTCTATGTCCATCCTCCCTACAGTTTTCTACATGGGAAAGATATAATGATTTGTAAATTGTAAAGAATACATTCTTACCTCAAGTACAGCGATACCAATACCAACACCAATAATAATTGTACTGTGTTTCAGGGCCCATTCCTTCAAACTGTCTTTACATCCTTTCTGTAATATATAAAAGAACATCTCATTAAGACTTGGTCAACTTATGAATCAAGAAAAATCTGATTCAGTTGTCTCCAAACCCTCTTGATTAGCTCATCTGGTTCTAAGGCCAAATAAAAAAGTATGTGTGGTTCCAGTTACATCTGAAAAAAAGTTAGGGTAGGTAGGTAGGGATTTCTTTTTTATTTTATGTTTTTTTTTTTACATTGAGTCTATGGGAGCATCATTTTGACTTTAACAGTGCTTAATGAAAAATGACAATAAAATCTTTAGGGTAGGCTATTTTTAAGCCGAAAAAGTAGGGACGGTAGGGTTACTGGAACCACACATATATTTTTATTTGGCCTAATAGCAAATGTGTTACTGTAAATTCAGAAACTATTGCCAGATTTTATTATTGCTAATAATGCGACGGAATGGATATCGCAATAATAAGAACTCATATTCTGATAAATGAAACATAGATCTGTATAGTTTTTTTTTTCAAAATATCGATAATTAAACTTGTATTTTGTCCATTTTTTAAAAATCACAATAAGGCCACGGTTTTTTAATTTGTTGGTTTACGGATTTTCCCCATGAAAAAGTCGGTCGGTCGGTCGGGAAAAAAAAAAAGAAAAAAAATCATCTTTGAAGACAAAAAAATATGCAAAATCAATATATATTTCACCTTTCTAGCAATATGTTTGTTATGCTATTTTATCATCATTTCTAAAATTTTAGTTCGATGAAATATTATTGCTCAGCTGTTATAAACTACGCATGACATTGTCTAGTAATTTACAGTAAAAAAAAGGGGATGCACGGACAAAGACGAAATTAAATCATCATTTCAGAAACAAGAAAAATAGATTCGCGTAGCTCTTAATCAATTCCAGAAAACTTGGTAAATAATGATCTTCAAGCACGAAAACTGATAAAGAAAAAATGCATAAACGTCGTACGAAAATAAGTTTCAACACACGTGTCAAAAACCTAATAGAATCGTCCACTGGAAAAACGATATCGGGTTAATCTGTTGTCTTGCATTCCCGTTTTTTATCCAAATGAACGACATTTTTTTTATTACCTATAAAAACAAGAAAATTCCTAATGATTTGTTAATATTCAGTTCTTTAATTTGATGCCTTCACCCTGTCCACATTTGGACAAGTCTATTTCTATGAGATGATGCATCTTACGGACTGATGACAAATAAGGTAAACGAACTTATTGTGTAATTGGTTTTAAACACAAGTTTCGTTCCGCAAAATTATTTGCGCAAACGACATTTCAAGGTCAGTTATAATTGATTTGTCTATATTTAGAAACGTAAACTGGAAGGGTTTTTTTTCACACCAGAAAGTGTTGTCAATTTTGTTAGTGATTAATGCATTTCATTTCAGGAAAAAAAATATTTTAATTATTTTTCAGGGATAATGCATTTGTTAAGGTCGGCGGGAATAAAAAAGCGTGAAAAGTGAATTTTATTTTTATTCTGGAAATCAGCAAAATCGGGTCGGCGGATCCGTAAACCAATAAATTAAAAAATCCTGGCCTAATAAATGCATGCAATAATTTTTGAACTTACAGTTGATATTGATATCCATTACCTGTTCACAGTTTTGAAGATTTAGAAAAAAAATTATTAAATAAATGAGCAAAAAAGTGCCAAACTTGGCAAATCAATCAAGAAAATTGTGAGTAATCTAGGATACTCAATACTGTTGTCTTTACCAATCAATAGAATAAATTAAAGTGATGTGTGGAACAATTCTAGCATTCTCTAGTGTATCTTTGGAAAGTGGTAAGGCCTATTTTAGATACAACACCAAGCAGAACAAGACTGTGATGATTTACTTTTCTCCAACCTCTATTCCACATAAATTTAGGGGCAAAACTCTGGGTGCAAGACTTTCTTGCCGTATTGAATACCCATTGGTTGTTTTCATCTGTTATCTGCTCTTTGGTTTGAGTTGTTGTCTATTTGACATATTCCCCATTTCCATTCTCAATTTTAACTTTAAAGATTTATCAGTATAAAAAATAAACCAAGAATGTGTGCATGGGACACATACAGATGGTCCCACTTTAAAATATACAGCAAATTCAGTAAATTTTGAATTTTTAAAGGAACATAGATTGAGAACAGTATTCGTGAAAGTGAAACCACCACAATGCTAAAAATGTTTGGGGTGATAATAAATATTGTGTATAAGTTTCATATCATTTGGTTGAAGCAAACTAAAGCAAGCAAACATAAACTAATTTTGGAATGGTCATATCTATAGTACTCTAAATGATATCAAAATTATCTCCCCTTGACCACTGATTCTTTCCTTGTGCATTTGAATTATTATTTTATGTTTCTTTAATCACTCTGTAATGTTTATGTCATGTTGTAATTAATGAAAATAAAAATATTGTATTTTATTGTAATTGTAATTGTAATTGGTATTGCATTGTAATTGTATTGTAATTGCATTGTAATTGTATTGTAATTGCATTGCATTGAATTGTAATTGTAATTGTAATTGTAATTGGAATCATTGGCATTGCATTGGCATTGCATTGCATTGCATTGCATTGCATTGTATTGTATTGTATTGTATTAATTTGTGTAAGGAAAAGGCAAATCTTAATTATGCCTCTTTTCCCCATGTGATATGGGGCATATAAACCCATTAATTTGCCAGGTAAAAATCCAAAAGAATTTGAGTATTTTGACACACTTTTAATATGATTTATTGTTATACTGTAAATTCAGAAATTATTGCAATTTTTTTATTATTGTGAAAAATGCAACAGGGTTATAATCGCAGTAATTTTAAACCCCCCATTTTGAATTTTTTTGTATATGAATGGAACAGGATTTTTATCAATATTGCAAATTAAAATCACTTTTAACACTAAAATGACAAAATCGCAATAATAAATGCATGCAATAATTTCTGAATTTACAGTATTTGTTTTCATACCGTATAAATTTCGGTTTCATCACGACTGTAGCATTTAGCTGAATCGTTAGGTGTAGCCTTTGACGGGTCATCCAAAGCAGCTTCCCTGTTTGACAATTTACAACAAGTATTAGGAACAGTCTGAAACAAGAAATATTGATAGTTATGAATGTTAAATGTTTTACTTATTTACAAAATACAAAATATTTTAGTCAACTGACTGATCAGGCTAAGATGTTACAGAAGTAATAACTATCATTTTATTGGTATCTGTCAAACCAGTTTGAATCAGATCAATTTTTTATCATTTTTTTTATATAATTGTATCAATAAACCAATTTTTAGAGACGTTTCGGCCATTGGCCTTCTTCATTTCTTTATTTTTCCTCTCAACTGCATGGCTGACATAACATTTGTATTTCCTTTTCAATCATTAAAAAAATTCTATTGGAATTTTGAAAATAAGGATTTTTTTATAGCCAACAAATATTTTTTAAATTTGTGTGGACTATGCATCTACATTTTTAGTTCATTTAAATGTTTAGTTTAGTGTGACATCCATTATCACTGAACTATACCCATTTTTGTGTAGGGGCCAGTTGAAGCCTTCATCTTGGTACTGGATTTTCCTGCTGAGTTCAATACCCGTTGGTACCCTTGGACTAATTTTGCTCTTTGTTTAAGTTGTTGTCTCTTTGACAAATTTCCCATTTCCATTCTTAATTTAATAAATACATGTATATTTTTCAAAATTTTAGCTATGAAAAATTCAGAAAAAACAAGGTCAAGGATAAGTTTAGATTATACACACTATTTCGCATACAGTTTAATACATTGGTAATGCATAAAAAAATAAATTAAAACTTTTCATGCTCCTTTTGACCAATCATGATCATAAACAACCTATTATGTTCAAATACATGTGTATACTGCTTGTACTGTCAGATATGGTCCCAACTTGTACTTGTTTTTTTAGAAGAAAAGAATAAGTTCAAAGTTTTGAAATTTGACCTTTTTTTATACCTCTATATCTTAATACTATTATTTGAGGATTTTTTTATTTATCTAGACTGCAAGATGATGCTAGCAACTGCCTTGTCTTCTGTTGTTTTCACAAAATGTTTATTTACATACCTGGTCTGAAGCTGGGAAATTGTAAGCAGTATTGTTATAATCCATATAATTGACTGCTCCACAACACTCAAACTAAAAATAGATCAAATAAGCATATGTTATACTATTTATATGTTTTGGAGTTTACTGTGACGTGAACTTGTACACATTTTTATTGAGGGGCCAACTTCGGCTGTTTTCTTTCTTTAATCGGGTTGTTATCACCTTGGTAAATTCCCATTTTCCATGCTCAATTTTATTTTGTATATCAACATGATCAACAATATACACTCCTGGTGCGAACTTTCTTGCTGTATTGAAGACCCATTGGTGGCCTTCAGCTGTTTTCTTCTCTTTGACAAATTCCCCATTTCCATTTCCATTCTTAATTTTATTTTATATATCAACAATTCATCACATTATTCCTTGGGTTTTTTTTTAATAAAATTAAACTAATAACTAATAACTAATAACTATCCTGATTCAAATTATAAAAAGGTAGAGAGTAACTTTATACCAGCAACATATTAATTTAACCACTTGACCTATATAAGCAGATTTATGTGATTCAATGAATAAGACTACTTAAAGAGTACCCATTGTTAGCATATAGCTTTTCAACTGTTTTGGTTTTTATAAATCCTTAGCTTTCATATATTATTCCCATTTGATGATGGTAAATCCAGATATGCACTAGGGGTGCATAAAATTTATATAACATTGTTTTGTTTTTTGTTTTTTTTTAAGGTCTAATGCTAAGATCAAACTAAACAATCTCATAAGGTAAATCAGGAAAGTTTTATATTTTTTTTATTTGTATGTATCGAAAATGCAGTCATATTGACTTGGTGACGAAATTTTAAAAACAAAATGACCACTTCTGTATCATATAACAAGACAACTTTTCTCCACAGGGACTTAAAGCATCATGGTAATGTCATGCTATATTTCTTGAATGCAATGCTACCTGAAATTTTTTTTTTTTTTTTTATATAGATTATGTTATGGAAGTGATGCAACACTTCTTAGAAACAAGATGGTATTTCAAATTTCCTTGAGTACCAGGCTGCTAAAAAAAAGGAAAACGCTCACTGATAATACCCTGCCAAAAAATTTTGGTAAACAGGAAGTTGTTGTGTGATGAATCTGAAAATGCATCACACTGTATAACTGACTATTATAAACGCTGAAACCGAATTTCAGAAATCCTTGTATTGTAGTTCCTGAGAAAAATCTAACAAAAATTTTCAGGCTGTCATGTGTAAAATGATACAAGTGTTCGGTAAACAAGAAGCTGTTGAGTGATTAATCTGAAAATGCATCACTCAGTATAACTGACATATATAAACCCTTAAACCAAATTTCAGAAATCCTTGTAAAGTAGTTCCTGAGAAAAATGTGAAGAAAATATTCATGGGACTGACAAACTGACGGATGATGACAGACAGAGGTAAAACGGTATTCCCCCTTTTAAAACAGGGGTACAAAATTATAACTTTGGAGAACCCATAACCCATAGAGATCTCCGTCTGAAATCCTCACCTCCAACTGAGCCAAGTCCCATCCTGTCCTGACAGTCTCTTCATTGTATCTCTTCTCAATATTTTCTTTTAACAGTTTAACAATATTGTCCTCCACCTGAAAAAAAGTAATATTTGTGTTACATATATATTTCATATGTTAGTCTTGTATTATTTTAATTTTAGTTTCTTGTGTACAATTTGGAAATTAGTATGGCGTTCATTATCACTGGACTAGTATATATTTGTTTAGGGGCCAGCTGAAGGACGCCTCCGGGTGCAGGAATTTCTCGCTACATTGAAGACCTGTTGGTGACCCTCTGCTGTTGTTTTTTATTTGGTCGGGTTGTTGTCTCTTTGACACATACCCCATTTCCATTCTCAATTATATTCAAAACTTGTTTTGCATTTATATTGCATAAATTGAACACCTATCGTTTTAAACGTTTGTACCTCTGTACGATTTTCTGACATTAGTAATGTATACTTTAGTGTCTGATGCATGATTTTTTATTATTAATTGTTTTGGCTTTTAACTAGCGGTCAGTAACTGCGAGTACTCTCAAATCGTACTTCCTTGTTAATTTGACCTGTTGATTCGATTTGTAATGCTTTTTGTTATTTTATGTTAATATGGATCTTGTCTATATACCAGCTTTGATTATTTGGAATTACTACCAATTTTCACTCAAAATAATTTATTTCTCCTTAAATACTGTTCTTGCACCTGTACAGGAAGTTTTATCTAGCTCTAATTGTATAGTTTTATTGTTGATATTCCCCCCATATGTACCAAGTGTTAGATTAGTTTTATTGATATTAAAGAAATTTCTTGGTATTCCTAAACGAAAGATTTTATACACACAGACAATCAAGTATACTTAATGACAAAATTATTTTCATTTACCTGCTTAAGATATGGCCCAGCTGTTTTCAAAAGTGATGATTTTCTATAAATTGTTTAATATTTCACAGTGGTATCTTACATTAACTTTGTTTAAACCTGTTTATTAACTTTTGACCTTAATTATTTATCCCTTGGCTTATAAATTTTATTATTTATGAATTTGCATTCAGGTATGGAAGATCAAATTTATTCGTTCATTGTGTGTTAATTTGTGTTTTTTAATTGATCTAAGCCATTCCAATTGATATTTTATACAGTGTTTTTTTATGTTGTGATGTTATACTATTGTTTCAGAAAAAGGAGAAGGTTTGGTACTATTAAAACTTTTAATCTCGCTGCAAATGTTTGCACCTGTCCTAAGTCAGGAATCTGACGTACCTTGTTGTCATTTGTTTATGTAGTTCATATGTATTTCTTGTTTCTCGTTTTTATATAGATTAGACTGTTGGTTTTCCCGTTTGAATGGTTTTACATAACTAATTTTTGGGGCCCTTTATAGCTTGCTGTTCGGTGTGAGCCAAGGCTCTGTGTTGAAGTCCATACCTTGACCTATAGCTATAATGGTTTACTTTTATAAATTGTTATTTGGATGGAGAGTTGTCCCATTAGCACTCATACCACATCTTCCTATATCTATTTAATTCTCATCATTTGAATTTTTGTCATTCTGAAGGTTAATTGTTGCATAACTGACACATAAATAAGGAATGGGAGTAATGGAGAATAAAGAATTGTCTGAAGTTTAAATGAACCCCTTTTTCATAACTTTCATTTTGTTTTCTCCAAATATAAACATTACAATACATAAACAAATATCAATCTTTACAATTTAGTGGAAATATTATGCAAATAAATATATACAAAAAAAGATACTTGTGCCATCATCTGCCTAAAGAGAAAGCACTTCACAACGAAAAACATAATAAAAATAAAATGATTAAACCTGTGAGAATTCTACTTCTTATACTGTATCAAGTGACAAAAATCTGACCTAAAATGACCTCAGGAAATTACATTTAGTATATGAGAAAAAAATCTGTTATGTAAGATTTAAGTGAAAAGGCAACAACAAACTGATCTTTTCAACCTTGCATTTTGCTCAATAATAATTTTACAATACTTGTAACTATCTACACTACTTATAATTTAAAAATTTTGCGCTGACATTTAAAATTCATTAGTTAAATGAAATTGAAAACAAAATATCTAAACACAACAGGCATCAATCAATAGAAAACACTCATAATAAGAAAATTTCACAGCTCAACAACTTTTCCAATATACCGATAAATTATTCACTCTGCACTATTGAAAATGACAGAAAGCCAATGAATGTAACATATTTTTTCTTTCCATTCTATGAAAACTGCAACATCAAATAGATAATCCAATCAGAATATTAACTCTACTGCATGTCAGAGGCTCTACATGTGGTTTATGGAATAGTGAATAAAATGGCGTAAAAAATAATGAATTGAGAAAAAATGGTCCATCAAAAACCTAAAATACAGACATTAGGGTGCTGAAATTTAAAAAAATAACAAATAATGAGCAAAGTTTAAATAAAAAAGTTTGGAAACCTGGCAAAAAATGAAAAACTAAAGGAACGAGGAAACTCCCATCCAGAATCCAGACCCTCATCATCCAATATCACGTAACCTTTAAATAAATATTTTTTGTTTTGTTTTGTTGACAATAGATTAATCAGAATTGTTTACTAGGCTTGTGACAGAAATATATATTTCATATCTGTTTAAAGTTTACTGATTATTGATTATTCACTGGCTTTTATAATTATCGAGTTGAAAATAATCCAGCTACTTAAAATAGATGAATATCGTGTCAACACTGATCAATTGAGTCCATGTTTTGATTTTGTTTACATTACTTGGCTTAGTTTGTTTATATTATGCAATTCAGTTTCTGCTTCAGAGGACGGGTTTTGTAAGGTTAAATACTGCTGCCGATTAGAGGCCAATAGGAGAAGGATGCCAGGAGGGGGCATAGGAGGTGCATTTTATTAAGACCATTACTACTGTGGATTCATTGGTTTTTTGTTGGTTACCAATTTTCGTGGATTTCGTGGGTACAGGGGAACCACAAATTTAAATGTTCATCAAATTAAAAATTGTCTATTGAACTGTATGCAGACTTTGCCAAAACAACTTCACATGTTCTCACAATCTATTTATGTATATGTTTACAACTTGGATTGATGTAAAGCAATTGCAATTCTACTAATTTCTAGTAATACTAGCATAATGTGATCATTATTGTGTAATATAATTACAATAAAATACTAATGGTACAAATGTATATATATACAAAGCCTTCTGAATAAGATTTTTTTTTATCGTAATTTGGATTGATGTTGGAATGCGTGGATGTTAGGTGTCAATTTTATACAACTATATACCTACCTCCATTCTATACAGGATCAGAAGAACTGCTGCCCCAATCTCAGCGAAAATAACCAGCAATACGAAGAAGATGTACTGAAAAAAAAAACACACAAAGATCATAATCTACTAAGTTCTGTAAAGAAAATAAAGTTGAAAATGTGACAAAATCAATTAAGTGACAATAATTCTCCTTTTTCATTACAGCCTAGGTGGGATTGTAGCAATCTTGTCTGCATGTGAGAGATTGTGGTTTTTTTATCCTCAGCCAGGTAATTTAAAACTTGAAAACTTGTAATTGATGATTCTTAAAACCAGCCGCAATTCTGAGTAAGAGCAAAGGCAGTGAGTAATAGAATTTCAGTAAGAGTAATGCACTTTCATTTTACAAAAATAAACATCAGAAAAAGGAGTAGGTTCAGTAAGACCCCTTTTTGGCCCCAAAATATAGCAGTTTTACAAAAATGTTAAAATGTAAACTTTTAGTTATTCATTGGACAGCAGAATGCTTCTGCTACATAAATATGGGCTGTTTTTTGACAATACAATGCACATATATCCTGTACTAGCACCATCAAGTCATGCTAAACTACTAAAATCTTCACAATTCTAGCATTTTAGTTAAATTTTAGACGGTTTTCGTGTAAAACAAAAGTGGCCGCATTCGTGTTCATCCTTAATATTGAAATGTAAGTTGTATTTGATGATAATACATAACATATATAAAGGTTGAGGATGAACACGGATGCGGCCACTTTCATTTTTTCCAAAAACCATCTGAAAAGTGACATTTTTCGGCATATTTGGTAGATTTTTCATATTTGAGCTTGAATTGGATCGTTTTAAATGTTTACAAATCAGTTAAAATCTTTCCCATAAACTAATTAATTCAAATAAAATAGACACTAGTAAAAGTGTTTAAAAAGTGGTCAAAATCTTTCGTCAGATGAACCTGAAATTTGAGGCCGAAATCGGTCCTTACCGGACCTACTCCTTTCTGAATTATATTACACTGTACAAAGAGTTACGAACAGAATATATACACCAAATACATCAAAAGAATATCATTCTAAAAAACTTACAAATCCAAGGAGACATTTACTGGCTCTGATAGCTCCACACATACCAGCAAACCCAACAATGAAAACAAATGCTCCAAAAGCAATGAACAGGTAGGCAGCAAATTTGAAGTAGTCATCTCCACTATCAATCTGAACTATCTCTATCCTGCTACTGATGTCTTTGTCAACAAGGAACCAGATTCCAACTCCTAATATGGCACCTCCACATATCTAAAAATAGAAACAAGAATGGTTATTATTTTTTCTACATTGGCTAAGGGTATAGGGGAAGGGATGAGTACTCAAAAACATGTATAACCCCACCACATGTTTGTGCCTGTCCCAATTCAGGAGGCTTTGTTAGTCTTGTATGATTTTTAATTTTAGTTCATTTATAAATTTCGGAGTGACATCCATAATCACTGAACTTGTAGTAGTACACATTTTTGTTTAGGGGCCAGCTGAAGCACGCCTCCGGGTGCAGCATTTTTTCGCTATGTTGAAGAGTGAAGACCCATTGGTGGCCTTTGGCTGTTTTCTGCTCTTTGGTTGGGTTTTGTCTGTTTGACACTTTCTCCATAAAATTTCCATTCTCAATTTAATATTCATAATATAAGTGTGGGTTTTTAAAGTGGCTTTGAGGTCTACATGGTATATGTTGTTGGTTGATATTCAGCTCTGGTGGAAAATTGTCTCATTGAAATGAAATGGGGGATCATTCCTTATTGCATGAATACACTTGAAATCTGTATTCAAATGACTTGGAATATCGTAAAATGAAAAATGATTGAAAGTACAACAAGAGGCTGTCACAACGACAGCAAACCGGATTTATTAACATTTATTTGTGTCCTGGCAATATCACAAGAACCATTACTGATAAATGGTGAAAGTGAAAATCGTCAATATAAAATTTGACCTTCATTTTGTCATCAGTATCAACATATTAAAATTTGAAAAGCTTAGATTGAATGGTTCATGAGTAAATGCAACAACGTGAATGGAAACGCCATTTTACAATCTTTCAAGAACCATAACTCCTGAACGGTAAAAGTCAAAATCGTCATTATTGAACTTGACCTCTATTTTGTCATCAGTAACAACATATAAAAATTTTAAAAGCTTTGGTTGAATAGTTCATGCGTAAATGCACGGACACGACTGGAAACTCCATTTTCAATCTTTCAAGAAACATAACTCCTGAACGGTAAAAGTCAAAATCGCCATTATTGAATTTGACCTTCATTTAGTTGTCAGTAACAACATATTAAAATTTTAAAAGCTTTGGTTGAACGGTTCATGAGTTTATGCACGGACAACATTTGATTAAGCCCGCCGTACATCCCCAATTCAATAACCAACATTTTTGTCACAAAAATCCGGTAAATAAAATTAATATATCGGATAACTCAGTTTAAGAGTTTTAAACTTTACTATCTTGGTTTATGCCATTTAATTTGGTGCTCAGAAATGCTCAGTTGGCATTTCCTGACACTGACATTATAAATAGATTTAATTTTTAATTTCAAATTCCTCTAAGGAAAAAGAACATGATGGAGTGAATGGTTAGAACTTCATGATAGAACTTCGTGTTATGATAAAACATTTAGTATATAAATTGTTGGAGAATGCAAGTCAATGCAAGTAAAAGCTTTATACAAAAAATTAAAATAGCCAATTAAAACTTTCTACTCTTTTCCAATATTTTTGGTACTGCTTATAAATTATTTACAGATCCAACAGCAAATGATGCTTTTGCATACAAAATATAGGGGAACAAACACTGAATGTTTATAATATGTATGTATAGTATAATATAATTACCCAGAAAATAAAGTTGAAGAAAATCAACAAAGCTCTTGCAATTGATGCACAACAATCCATCTTTATTCTCTAAACTTCAAATCTGTAATAAAGTAAACAAATTCCTTATTAGCACAAAACATGTACGAGTCAAGTATACAAATAGACACAAAAATAAACAAACTTACCAAACTTCCTTATTCTTTGAACCAATGTAGTTATATTTTTTATTTTTTTATCTAGCTTCCTTTTTTACATTCTATTTATACACATCTTTACCATGTCTACTTTTAAAATACATAAAAAATCAAGAGAAACAAGAGGCTAACACAACGACAGCAAACCGGATTTATTAATATTTATTTGTGTCCTGGCAATATCACAAGAACCATTACTGATGAATGGTGAAAGTGAAAATCGTCAATATCAAATTTGACCTCCATTTTGTCATCAGTATCAACATCTTAAAATTTGAAAAGCTTAGATTGAATGGTTCAATTGAGTAAATGCAACAACGTGAATGGAAACGCCATTTCACAATCTTTCAAGAACCATAACTCCTGAACGGTAAAAGTCAAGATCGTCATTATTGAACTTGACCTCTAATTTGCCATCAGTAACAACATATAAAAATTTCAAAAGCTTTGGTTGAATGGTTCATGAGAAAATGCACGGACACGACTGGAAACACCATTTTTCAATCTTTCAAGAACCATAACTCCTGAACGGTAAAAGTAAAAATCGTCATTATTGAACTTGACCTCTATTTTGTCATCAGTAACAACATATTAAAATTTGGGAAGCTTTGGTAAAACAGTTCATGCGTAAATGCACAGACACGACTGGAAACACCATTTTTCAATCTTTCAAGAACCATAACTCCTGAACGGTAAAAGTCAAAATCGCCATTATTGAACTTGACCTCCATTTTGTCATCAGTAACAACATATTAAAATTTGGGAAGCTTGGGTAGAACAGTTCATGGTAAATGCACGGACACGACTGGAAACTCCATTTTTCAATCTTTCAAGAACCATAACTCCTGAACGGTAAAAGTCAAAATCGCCATTATTGAACTTGACCTCCATTTTGTCATCAGTAACAACATATTAAAATTTGGGAAGCTTAGGTAGAACAGTTCATGCGTAAATGCACGGACACGACTGGAAACTCCATTTTTCAATCTTTCAAGAACCATAACTCCTGAACGGTAAAAGTCAAAATCGCCATTATTGAACTTGACCTTCATTTAGTTGTCAGTAACAACATATTAAAATTTTAAAAGCTTTGGTTGAAAGGTTCATGAGTTAATGCACGGACAACATTTGATTGCCGCCCGCCCGCTGTACATCCCCAAATCAATAACCGACATTTTTGTCACAAAAATCCGGTTAAAAAACCCATACTAAGATGTATAAAATACAATGTGTTTAAAATTACTATTAAAAATTGCAAAATTCACTATTCAATTAGATCAAGAGTTTAATATGATACGTACAGTAACAATTAATTAAAACGTAAAAACTTTAATAATAACATTAAAGTTTCTTGACCTTTGTGAAACTATGTCCAGGACTCCAGATATAATGAAGTTTCAATTGTATTTCAAAATGTGGAATAATTATCTCAATGAATAGAAGTGCATGAATTATAAATGTCTATGGTATGGTGTAGTTCACTGAAAAGTAATTGATAGTGAGAAGGCAATCATTTGATTTAAAACATCCCAAAATTGTTTTCTTTTAGTAACTTTTTTTTATCATATTCATCAACAGTTGATTTATTTATATACAGCTGTAAAATTTTGAGATCACACATGTGTATGATGGTAATTGATAATGGTCAGTTATTAATGACTGTCTGCAGATCTATACTTAAGTAAATACATAATTTTAAAAACTCAGCCTTGCATCTGATAGCAGCCAACAGGACAAGAATTAATGGCAGCCGAAAAGTGTAACATTTTGCATCAAGGGGCCTGCCGCAATACAACAGATTACAATAACAGGTACTGCATTTAAATTAGCACTACAGACATTTTTTGCTGTAATCTAGGGGTCAAGCTATCCCAGATCTATATTTAGGAGCCTGGACATAATGTGACATTTACATTTTTTTCCCGCAAATTATGGAAATTAATCTAAAATTTGTACCTCAAGTTGCTTTTAAAATATTTTCATTGTAAATGTGCATGTGGAACTCTGTTTTTATATAGTTCAGCAACAACAACAAATTCCATGAAATTAATAAGGCAATAATCATTGCTTTCCCTGCTAAGAGTTTAATGTACAATTCACCTAAACAAATTTAATCACATGGACAAATTAAGAGGTAGCAATATAGTATTAGAACAAAATGAAATGTTTAATGATTTGACATAAATGGATTAAACATGTTCATGAAACTCAGTCGTAAATAAAATAAAAAAAAGATTAAATGTTCCGTCAGGTAATAAACAAAAACATGTAAATCAAGTAAAAAATATAGTAGTTATTAGAAAAAAACATAAAATTAATTAGAAAATTAAGTCCTTATTGGATAAAAAAAAAGAAGTAAGCAGGTAGTTGCCTCATCAATAAATTCATTTAGTTTACAAAATTAACAAACATGTCACTTACAAAATTTCAAGAAGAATTTGGATTTAATGTAAAATCACTACATGTACAATCATTTACGGAAGTTATACAATGATATCGATACCAAATGCAAAAAAGTGTGGGTGTATTCACAACGCATAAAAATAAACTATTTCTTTTGTGTATTTAACATTCTTCCACTATTTAAAGGTCCACTGTATTTATATATTTATGTCAACCGACTTCATGACACAATATATAGGTGTGACTAAGTGCCAATTACACTACACTTAAAGAATGGACATTTGACACACCCAAGTCTCCTTTTATGTCAGACATATAATACATAGGAATGTCACTAGGTTTAGGTCTATCGTAGGAAACCACCATGGTATCATTTATAGGTCTAGTAGTCGTTTTCATAGAACTTTATTAGTAATAGATCTAAATTTATATGTTTTATGAAGGGATTTGCGTGTTTCTAAATATATGAATTCCCATTAAATATCAGATAATTTATTTTTGAATATCTATATTTAGAACCAATACAATGTTTGTATATTTTATTATACATAGATATTCATTATATCAATTTCATGAATCATGGCTCACAAATACAATAATTGACATCACTCATCATTAAACATCAATAATATATAATAATGATCTTCAAATGATAACATTATTAATAATTAATTTCTAATTGTCATGATTTATATCATGTTTATAGAATGCAATCATTTTTTTGTTAGCTTATCAGTCATTTTACAGAGGCAGATTAAGAGGGCCCCATATTTGTAGAAAAAAATTTGGTTGAGTATACAAGGAATCACCAAATCATAACTGGAGCAGGCTCCCTCTTTGGCAATAAGTGCTCCCCCTTATGAAAATTTCTGGATCCGCCACTGTCACGGGGGGGGTCTCTTCCTATATAAAGGTATATACATATGTGCCGCTGGAATGGGTCCCTTTTTTGATCTGTCAAATATATCAATGGGGTGCAATTTTACCGAGGAAATATATCAATAGGTAGTAATTGACCGATATAGGTACTATTTGAGCTGATAAATATATGAATGGGTTATGATTTCGCTGTGAAATATATGTATAGGTAGGGATTTCACAATTATTCAATATATGAATGGGGGGTGTTTTTAAAATCCCAGCTGCACACCTGTACCCAAAATCCCATGTTGAGACTCCCCCGTGGCCACTGTTTTAGTGACTGAATTAATGAACAAACCAGACCTATATACTTAACCCTTTCCTCCATGGATACATTTTTTTAAAATACTTGATTCGCATAGGATTTTTTCAAGAAAAAAAAAAAAACATCAGGTTTAAATTATTAATGCATTGCCAAAAACAAATATTTCATCAATGAAATTCCAGTCATAGATTCTCATGAATATATCCTTTTTATATTGGATACAAATTTTATTAAGTCTGATCAAGCCTTTTTGTATGCAGGTATGTGAAAAGTTTCAACTGAGGCACTACACAGGCGTCAAAAGGCGTCATTATGGAGTAAAGGGGGTGGCGTCTAAAGGCGTCATTATGGAGGAAAGGGTTAAAAAGCCATAGCCGTAGATGAAAAAGAGAAGTTGCAGATTTTAGCATTCCAATAGGAATATTGAACCAATAATCATTACTCTACCATTTTTTCCAATATAAACGATTATTCTAGTTTTAAGCTTTATAAAGTAAAATATATTCCGTATTGAATTTTTCACCAGTTAATGAAATGTGGGAGAACACATTATCAAAAGAGCTACCATGAAATGAACATCAGTTTCAGACAATTACAATATTATGTTGTCTGTTTCCAATATTGAAAGGGATTCATAACCAATAAAACAAAAAGGTCATGGTAAAATCAAATCTGACAGTTAAATCTCTATTTTATATGTGCCATAACATTTCTATATTTAGATATATTGGTCATTATAAAACCGATGAATACATAATTGAACAGCATAGCTATAGAGAGACTATTCAAATCATGAAATGGCAATGTACAATACAGTACTTGAGGTGCATATTACACAAACATTAATGATAAAAGGAATCTATACTTACAATTTGAAACCAATTCATGAAAAGTAATAGGTATTATTGTTGAAGGAAGAAGTGTGAAAAATTAGTTTGGCTACACTTAATATACATTGATATACATCATTCAGTTTATCATGTTTATTCTATTATCATGATTATATACCATGTATACAGTCAATTTTTCCCAACACAATTAATTTTCCTACAGAAATAGCCCAGCCAATCATATAGGAGGGGACTGTTAACCTTGCAATGGCCATGATGGCTTCCAAAGATAAAGCCCATGTACCAATGTCTACATATAAGGCTTATTAAAATTATATGTTCTTTCCTTTTTTTCCCCTCCACTTTTCATGATTTTTCCAATTTGGTGAGATTATGTTAATTTATATAGATCTACAATTAAATAAATGATTGTATTACCTTTCAGTCTTTAATCAGCAAAGTTACTTTTCTTCTCTCGAAATCCTTATTTGGTTTGTTTAGAAGGTCTGAAAAACATAAATCATGAGAATTCGTCAATATTGATGAACTAGCATCGGTATAATCTAAGTCAATTAAAGGCAATTCCCTTCTCTCTCACACAGATCTTGATAAATGGCAGACCATGATGGAAAACCATACTTAAGTCAGAACTAGTCATGAAAGTCTCGTCTCTGGATATGAGATAGGGTTACAGCAGAAATGGGTTTTTTGGCTGTTGTTAAATTAAGAAAAATAGATCAGATGCTATTATTTTAATCATGATCTGGCATTCAGTTAAAATTGTCTAAATCAATTATTCTAATATGACGTGCTTCTTTAGCTTTGTAAACAACACTGTGATAAAATTCTCGATAAAATATACTTAGCGCAGACTCAGAGATATACATAATAATGGCTGTTCCAATATACTTCCAACGTAAATCTACATGTATTGGAACCTATTTGAAGACCCGTTGCCGATTTTATTGTTTTAAAAAGTGCAATTAAAAAAAGACAAAATAACTTTAATTCTTATTCGTATGCATAATAAAAAGAAGTCATGTACAAGAGCTCGGGGAAATCAACAAAATAAAAATAAAATTCCGCGAAAGTCTATTAATCTTTATGGCGCATTTAAGTCATTTCAAAACATGACGTCATACAAATGAAACCGCTAAAGTTGAAAGATTTCTGTTACGTGAACCATCGGAATTCGTATGATATTGTATTAAAACTGATTGTTTAGGTAGGTTTTATTTTATTTTCTATTCTATTGCATTATTCACATATTTACTCATTTCAGCAAGTCAACATGTCGGCTCCTTAGTTACAAAATGTCAACTTTTGATTTGTGACGGAAGCTTACGAGAAAAACATGGCAAATGTTGGGTTTGAGAATTTAAAGAATTTAAAAGTTTTTTTCTAGCAGTTATTCACGAAATAACCTACGCAAGCTACATATTTATAAAGATATTTGAGCTTTATCTAACAGGGAGTAAAAAAGAACAGCCACACACACAGCATACCCACCCTCGCTTCAGTTTTTTAATGACCGTATTTGTCCTATTAGAATCGAAATAATTCATGGAAGCCATAGATTGTTGGAAATTTACACATGGCCTGTGCCGTGATATTCGTTAATTTTATCCCTCGCTAACGCTCAGGATAAAATTCGAATATGGCTTCCATGAATTATTTCTTAAATTTCTTTTGCAGAAAGACAAACTTTAAAAATTTTATTTTTTTTAACAAACTTTAAAAAATTGTTAAAAGTCGTAAATGAGTGATAACCAACTATTTTAAAGTTTATCTATAACAGATTGGTGTGTACAAAGCTCTTTTCAGTGTATATAATCATGATAATCATGATAATGTATGGAATTTATATACCGGTACATTTGTATATTGTTACAACTTAATAATTTTCATGATACTTATACATGTACATTTAATTTTATGAAAACAAGAATATGTGACAATTAGACACCTTCACCCAACAACATTGAAATGTGAAATCTTGGTTAAACAAGAATGTGTCCCTAGTACATGGATGACCCATCCACACTATTATTTTCTATAT
The DNA here is from genome assembly GCA_037788925.1 of Mytilus galloprovincialis. Classification (NCBI taxonomy): domain Eukaryota; kingdom Metazoa; phylum Mollusca; class Bivalvia; order Mytilida; family Mytilidae; genus Mytilus; species Mytilus galloprovincialis. The sequence goes on from CM075341.1 coordinate 51,920,598, forward strand.
TCAATTGACTGCGGAAATGGGGGGAAATCTCTAATTTGGCATTAAAATTAGAAAAATCATATCATGATATAAGGAATATGTGTACTACATTTGATTGGACATCAACTTCATCAAAAACAATGCAACCAAAAACTTTAACCTGAAGCAGGACGGAAGAATGAAAGCACACACAAACAAATGCACAGACATGACAGACCAGAAAACATAATGCCCATTTATGGGCCATAAACAATTAAACTCTATTTGCGATATATATACATGATATGCATGTACAATGTACATGTGCTTTAAAAGTTCACGTCATATTTAGAGTCAAGTTTCAAGTTTATTTTAGGTGACCACAATTTCATTTTAAACTATCTGAGACCAAATTAAAACTTTAAAAAGATACAGTTCAAAGGATTGATAACAGACTACAAAGACATTAAAGATGCCCTTTTCTATTGTAAGGGAGGCATCATGAAAAACCTTTTATTTTCCATGATAAATACAATTTATAAAAGAATCAGGCTTTATTTAATATCAAAGTACATGAAGTACCCAGCTGCAGAACTTATCATCAATCTAATTAAGTTATGGCAATTGTGATAATTTTTTTGATAATTTCTGTATGGTATATAAATAGATATAGGAAGATGTGGTGTGAGTGCCAATGAGACAACTCTCCATCCATATATGTTTCACAAATTATAAAAAAAAAACTGTGCTCACTAGGACCATAAAAGCTCAGTTCAGTTTCTACAGCATGTACAGGGTACCTAGATGATGATTGCATATGCTCTTTGGAAAATAAAAATAACAGAGTTGTATTATATATAGGCCAACTAAAATTAATTAGTAGATTTTCATCCAAATTTTTGAAAAAAATGGGGCGGGTGGGAGGATTTTATTTTTTAATTTTTATTTCCAAATTTGAAACAGGAAGTTTGGAAGGAAACACAATTTTTAACGGTTACCGCAAACGGAGATGAACAAATCCGGAAATCGAAAATTTTTTTCAAAATAACAAAAATCGGGGCGGGACGATTTCAGAGGGGCGGGCGGGGATGAAAATCTACCAATTAATTTTAATTGGCCATATATATATATATATATTTTCAATTATTTATTACCAACTGTGTATTTAGTACTATTTACATTGTAAGTTCAATTCCAAAGACATACATGACATATTCCATCTTGTTCTATTTCAAAATAAAAGACTTATACCTCTACCATCTACAGGTCCATACAACATAATGCGGTGATATAAAGATTATACATTCAAAATCAAATTGAAAGCAAAAAGGCAACTACATTTAATATGATTAAGAATACAACTCCATAATATAATTAATAGATGAACACTGCTTACCTTTAACAAATTTGTAGGTAGTAAGTCAAAATATGTTTATTTGAGAGATAATATTATTATGACTCATCTGAGGCGTATAGAATTTGTTCGTTGTCAATATTAATAGTAATTCTTTCTTTTTTTTTTGGGGACCAATAATCATATTACAAATTCCACCTATCTACAAGATATACATAAACAAAAATTGAAGATACAGTGAAACCTGATTAAACCGAACCCTGAATAAACCGGAAACCTGTCTAATCCAAACTCGTTCTGAAGACCAATCATATCACATTTTATGCATTGTGAACCTGATGAAACCGAATACCTGCCAAAACCGAACAAAATCTCAAGTCCCGAAAGGGTTCGGTTTAGTCAGGTTTCACTGTAGTTGTAAATACTAAACAGCTACATTTGTACATTGTAAAAGGTTAAAAATAGGGTTATAAAGGTATTAGTTATTAAAAACCAACCTTTTTTTATTTCCAGGAATTTTTTTTTCATCAATGTTTACTTGTGGATATGTGTACCTTCAGGTATGGGCTATGCTGAGTATGCTCAATGTTGAAGGATCTTTATTTGTTAATTTCTGTGTTATTTGGTCTAGTGGTCTCATTGACAAATTCATACCATATTACAAAGTCACAATCAAGATCTTTCATTGGTCAACCAGTTTGAGATAAGTGACTTTGAACTATGATATGTTCAACTGAGAGAAAACAGATCAAACCAATTGTCTGTATTCCATCCATTCCATATATACCTCCTTATCATGCTTATGTACAAAGACTCTCTAAAGAATCACATAGATGGAGAAACCAATATGAATAATACCAAAATTTATGTCATAATATATATCTGTAACTGATCTAAAATGTATTTCAGTGCTTCTGAACTACATGTAACACAAGAGTGCACACGCTGAAATGTCTCGCCTTCTATACTAATCATTGATATTATGTTGATAGTCCTAAGTATAAAGCTAAGCTTTATTACAACTGTCACATAAACTTAACATTAACCATGTTAACCAAGATAACTAAACAAAGACCAATGAACCTTGAAAATGAGGTCAAGGTCAGATGAACCATGCCAGGCAGACATGTACAGCTAACAATGCTTCTATACAACATATATAGTTGACCTATTACTTATAGTTTAAGGAAAATAGACCAAAACACAAAACTTAACACTGTGCAATGAACCGTGAAAATGAGGTCACGGTCCAATAAAACCTGCGCGACTGACATAAAGATCATAAAATATTTCCATACACCAAATATAGTTGACCTATGGCATATAGTATTAGATAAAAAGACCAAAACTCAAAAACTTAACTTTGACCACTGAACCAAGAAAATGAGGTCAAGGTCACATGACATCTGCCCGCTAGACATGTACACCTTACAATCATTATATACAACAAATATAGTAGACCTATTGCATATAGTATGAGAAAAACAGACCAAAACACAAAAATTTAACTATAACCACTGAACCATGAAAATGAGGTCAAGGTCAGATGACACCTGCCAGTTGGAAATGTACACCTTACAGTCCTTCCATACACCGAATATACTAGCCCTATTGCTTATAGTATCTGAGATATGGACTTGACCACCAAAACTTAACCTTGTTCACTGATCCATGAAATGAGGTCGAGGTCAAGTGAAAACTGTCTGACAGACATGAGGACCTTGCAAGGTACGCACATATCAAATATAGTTATTCTATTACTTATAATAAGAGAGAATTCAACATTACAAAAAATCTGAACTTTTTTTTCAAGTGGTCACTGAACCATGAAAATGAGGTCAAGGACATTGGACATGTGACTGACGGAAACTTCGTAACATGAGGCATCTATATACAAAGTATGAAGCATCCAGGTCTTCCACCTTCTAAAATATAAAGCTTTTAAGAAGTTAGCTAACGCCGCCGCCGCCGCCGCCGGATCACTATCCCTATGTCGAGCTTTCTGCAACAAAAGTTGCAGGCTCGACAACAAAACCAAAAGGCTACAATTGTCATGATTGTATCACAGCTGGAAATAAAATTATCTGGAAATTTTTCTTTTTTTTCTAGCTTAAATAAATTGATTGATTGATTGATTATTAGTTGTTTATATTTAATCTCCAGTGGTAAATATATAATGTACACCACTACTGATATCAACTTCCAAAGTAACTGATACATGATATACTACAAATGTGTTAAAACCAGAACCCATTTATTTACGATTAGCTTCAAGAACATGCGATTAGCTTCAAGTACAAACATTAACATGTATAGTACCTCAGTATCATTTAAATCTGCAGAAACTGTTGACTATTTTCAATGTTTTCACAGCCTGTTTCTCTATGGAATCTTATTATCCTTATCTCTCTAAACAATTAACAAACTTTTCTGACAGTGTTTCCAGATCAAGGACTTGTTAACCATTGTTTACAGAATGAATCATCCCTGTTTAGATTGTCTATTACACAAGGGAATCATGTTGTCAGATCATCATTTTATTGTAATGGATTATATCTTTTATCATGTTTATGCAATGTACTATTACTACTATAAACATGATAAATGTACAAATGTACGTATCTTAAAAATTGAATGTCAAACATTGATATCATAGACAATAGATAAAAAGGGAGAGATAAGAAGGAAGGATCCACTTACAGGGATGTTTCCATCAATGTTCCAATTCAGCATTGATCTTAAAAAAAGAAGAAGGGGGTCCACCACTGGGGTATTTCAATTCTAACTATACAACTCAACCATCTTACATGTCTTATATCATGTATACATATCATGATGTAAATTTCAATTTCTTACAAAGTCTGGACAGTATTTCTCATAGAAGTTACATTTCATGGATACTTTTACATACATGTTGAAAATGTATTGTACATGTTTGAAATGTGTGTTTATATCTGTGCATATAAATTTAAAGGCATCATACATAGCGTTCAAAGGCCAATTAATACCTATCATTGAAGTACCCTTGCGAAAATGGTACAGGATATCACAAGATTTCCCCAGGATACATTTTTGTATCTCAGGATAATCTTGAGAAAAATCACAGGGCAATCTTGAGATATCCTGATCCTGAGATAGGGTTAAACATGGGACGGTATTGGAACAAGGATATTCTAGGGATATCCAGGGACCATCCAGACCATAAATTTTCTAGTAGAAAATCCTGTGATAATCCTGTGCTCAGTTACTCTAAATGCACATTCTTCTACAGGTTTAATATGCATTGGCAAATATTAAACACGTTTCTTTATGAATTTCAGTAAATGTACAATGTAATATTATATTCTTTTGAAACAATTAACATGATTAAGTTAAAATCAAATTTGTATTGAAATTCTTACCGTAACTATCTCAAAATTCCCAGAACTGACAAAACCAGAAGAATTTAACTCTTTAGTTACATGTACAAAAAAGAACGCAATAAAAACAAACTACATGTACATGTAGAATTTAAGCTTTGACAGATATAGTGTTAATTTAATCAAAATCCTTGTCATGTACATGTACAGATATATATTTTGAATGACATTTTATGCATGTTATTTAATTTAAAATCTCTTGAGCATTCTTGTTATTTAATATAAATTTATACCTACAAGTACTTTATTTCAATTAAAGTTTCAACAGATATATTTCCCACTGGGCTGGCACAAAAAAAAAAAAAAACTTGAAAAAAATAAATAAAAAATTTCTGCCCTTGAACGGCTTGAGCAAACTTACTTTTTCAACTAAGTTTACTGTGGACACTTATTATACACATATATATATACTACCTGTGTTTATAGTGGAAAGTTACTTAGTATACAGGTCTACATTGTAACAACATTTAGCTGTCATATGAGAAATATATTATCACAGTATGAAACTGGCAACACCTGGATTTTAAATTCATCTGACAAATCTTTTAAAATCTCATCTACATGTTTATGATGTTTATTATCTAGTATAAAATTTATACAAATATGGTTTTAAAAAGTTAATCTTATTTTTCATACTTTTTACATGCAACTATACATGCATGACATATATTGATAGGACAATTAGGAACATGCAATTCCAATTCTTTTTCATATCATGATTCAAATAAAGACAAAGTGCAGATTTATATTTAAGCCAAGTTTTTCAGTAAACTTAATGTACATGTATGTGCAAAATGTATATATTAATACATAATTTAATAAAGCACATTCTATATATGTGTATTCAATTAAATGTATAATGAGTGTGGTGATAAGCTGTCAGATTATTGTCATGGAAGCTATGAGTTTAATATTCATCCTGTTCATTCAAAAGAAAAGCCAAAAGATAGACATTATTTCATTACATAATATCAAGTAATTTTGAGTATCTGTATAAAATATTTTCTGCTTTTTCTTTCTTTTACATCTACATCAGATCTATCTTTTGGTTTTTCAATTCTAGTGTTTACATTCATTTTAATACCATGCATAGATGCATTTTGTCACCTGCCTGGATTTTTTTTGTAGTTGATCGCCAAAACCCTGAATTACCCTTATCCGCTTACGGAATTGGATCCGATATTGTAATATTGTCTTTGTCTTGTGGCAGCCATTGTCATTGTTTTTACAATGTTGTTTTTGTCAGTCAGATACGATTTTACACAAATTGACACATTATTTGTCGGTGATTTTCCGAATAAAGCTAGCGGTTGAACAAAATGAACATCGCTGTCATGAATAATAATGGTTAAAATAAGTTTTGAGATCGTTTATTTGGAGACTTGGGTGAAAAGGTTTGCAAAGTTGTTTTTTATTTTCTTTCAACATGTTCAAGGGCGTAAAAATGTAGCTAGTAACCAAGTTGAAAGTTTGATCGCAAAAGTGGAAGGTCACGGACCTCGGACCACCACTAATTTGAACCCCTGCCTCAAAATTGAAGAGATGTGAGAATTTCATCTTCTAATTTGAAATTGCCGCCAACAGCATGAACAGTTGAACTTATTATATAATAGACTACTGACTTAGTAGTACTATGTATTGAAGACGAACAAAATTCCTACGACTTTTGCCACTTGGAAAACTAAACTACTTGTCTTTAGAGATTTTCGGCGATTAAATATTTCATACAATTATTCTATGACATCTTATATATAATTAGCCAAAAGCATGGGTGATGATAAACTACATAAGGATTCTCAATGAACACTACTTCATATACATGTGCAACTTCAAAACTTTTGGGTGATTCGACGATCATTTACCGGTAAGTTTTTTCTGGTCATATTTTTTGTTATCCAGAATCATGAGAATAGAAAGTATTAAAAAAGTGTTCAATTAGTTATATATAACATAGTAGCCAGCTAGATAATAACAATGGCAAGTATTTCAGCATTTTTTGGGTAGAACACAAATCTAGAGTGCTCACATAATGCAACTTAACTGCATAAAAATCAAGATTTGTGCACCATTATTTAAAAAGATATTTCAAATGAGAGAACTATTAAATTGATTCATCTCCTGTTGGTCAATCTAGTTAAATTTGTGGCAGTTCTATTGTCCAATTGATTAAATGTAATAGTTATATATTGTTCTCTTTGAGTGTTAGCATGGTTAGTTATTACTCTGATGTATAACCACTGTTTTGCCAAACAAGCTGGGGCCGTGGTATGCCAGAGCTCGTCCCATATCAAAAAGTGGATATTTGCCCTCCAAAATGGATGGGCTGCTTCTTGGCTGCTTGAGCCGACTGACAGCCTTGAATCTGTATATACATTTTTTGTAAATTGGGCCTTGACTTGTTCATATTTAATTTCTCTTTATAAAGTTCTGCAAGTTTCATCTAGCTGCCATCCTTTATTTTCTCATATACATGTAAGGACAGATTTGACAGTATTGATTAATTGGATCTCAAAGTTGAGAGGATTCCATCACAAAGCTTACATGTAAGTTAGTAAAACCAAAATACATGGCTTCAGCATTATGATGTCACAGTAAGGCGTCAAAGCAAATAAACATCATCGCCTTTCAAGACGTCATAATGGTTTCGACTATACTTATAACTACATGTATTATGTATACTACTACATGTATGTATGTCTTCTTCAGACTTCTTCTATATACATGTTTATCCTTCTAATTATGGAACACCTTGTCAACAGATATTATATATACATTTGTAGGTCACTGGTGGGAAGTTAAACAAAACTTAACTTGAATACTACCATGACTACACACTATAAGTTTTCCACAAATAATGTACAGATAAAATCTAATATATTTAAGGACTAAGGCCCATAGCCAGGAATTTCCAAAAGTGGGGTATTTGGACTTGCAAACTCAAATTTAACAGTGACAATTCAACCAGAATGTTGACTTTAAGGTGGAACCCAACACCCTTTTGACAAAATATTTACTGTTTATTTTGACCCTTTGAAAAAAATATAAAAATTTCAAAAAACTTGAACCTATTACTTTCTCGGAAAAATTTGGTTGGAGTAGTTTGACAAACATTCGTTTTGATCATTGAAAATCTAAATACATGTATATATGTATTTCCTTAACAATACAACATGATTAAAACGTTAAGCTGATTTTACAGAGTTATCTCCCTGCAGTGTTAGGTACCACTTAAACAGTGCATATTTGTTTTCATGGGGAGGTTCATATGAACCTCCTGGCAACGAGTAAGGGACTGGTAAAATACATAATTTACGCAATTAAAAGGTAAAAATATCTGGGCCTTGTGGATTTGTATTTAACATGTTTAAGATTAACTAAAAACAACTAAATAAAATATAGGTGGCGTTATACATGTTTCTTAAAATTATGGTTAAGAAGGGTACAAAGTCCCCTATTACGGTAGAAAAATCACTTTCCATTTCCCCACATGTGCGCAGAAATCTACTTCCTTCTTCTGGTCTAAATTGTCATGAGACTTTGAGATGGCGCTTCTTTTTTTAAATTGAATAAGACGTCAAAACTAAATTAACGTCACAATTAAAATCCCTAACAACGGAACCAAAATTGGAAACATTACGGTTTTCGTGTTTCTTTTTTAACAGATTTTGAAGTAAAAATATGTTTGAATTAAAACAAAAAAATCATACAGACTTCGTCCCCTTTCACAGGTACTGCCTACCTCATATTTTTAACCAAACATGCGGAAAATTATACATGTACAAATGTAGGGGGCATACTGTAGTCTTTTGAAAATTACGTCTTAGCAGCTAAGTCAGAGGACTTGAAGATTTGTAAAAAGGTGACAATGAAATCAAAAGAAGTAGAATTCTACCTTTTTTTTACTTTGTTGCTTTTTATTGATAAATAATTTTGTGCGCATTCCTGTGGAAACGTCAAATTATGCAAATATCAACATTGTTTTCTTTAAGTTTAAGCGATCTTTCATCATGTTCATGAATGCAAAATAATCATTCGTTCTTTAAACGCATGCATTAATGTTTTAACTGTAAAATGATAAAACAATTTGCAAGCTAAGGTGTCAAAAACAGTGTAATTTAGCACTTACTTGCTTAAATGTTTTTGCAGTACTGAACCTGTTATGGGTGTAACGGAAGTGTTATAAAAAGCGACACTGTTTTTTTCCCTTTACGAACGACAACTTACCTTAAAGAGTGCAGTGCAATCTCAAGCGAAAAAAATATAACCCAAGTCGATAAGCAAGTTAGTTCAGGAACATACTGTTCCCAGGTTAGTTGTACACTGTTTGTATATAAAGCAATCATGAAACAGTCAACACTAAATATGATTAATCTAATTCTTTAAAGTCTCAGTTTACAGGGGCGGATGCAGGAATTTTCGAAAGGGGGGGGTGCTAACCCAGGGCACCCAGGGCAAAGGGGGGGTGCAAAACATATGTCCCGATACAAATGCATTGATCGGCAAAAATAAAGGGGGGGGTGCGCACCCCCGGAACCCCCCCCCCCTGGATCCGCCACTGGTTTAAAGTATTTCAATTAACTCTCTTTCTTAACTTTTTACTGAGTTGTTCATTTCAAGGATGTAACCGTACGTCAATATACATGCTTACATGACTTTTTTTGTATGAAATAAAAAAATTATATATAGAATTTAAAATTGATACATTATGTCAAACGAGCATTAGTTTAGGTAAAGGAACAGTAAACAGACAATGTCACAGATTATGCTAAAATTTTGCATACAATCTTGGCTCGATGATCACTGATGAACTACAACAGATTGAAACATGTGAAATCGAAAAAATAATACATTTATCTTTTTTCTTATCTGAAATATTTCAGATTGATATCTTTTAATATGGGAGCATATTTGTATATAGAACTGAAGCACATAAAATCGACGAAAAAACATATAAAATTTGCCGACTTAAAATCGGCAAATGTCTAATTCTACTCCATAGATTTTTCTTTAAAAAAACCCTATATGATATATCATCTGTTGACATATAAATTTCTGTTTTGATGATATAAAATAATCATATGGTCTCCTACTTCGTCTTTTGTCTAATAATCAATGTTTTACCTTGCCTTGTTGGTAGTGAAAAACGTCAAAAATCAACGTTTTACGGCCTGAAATGCGGCGACGTTACGATTATTTCGACGTTTAATTGGATTTTTTAAAAAGAACACAGCTTTGAATGATGTTTATCATAAAAACGTCTACAAAAGACTAATCAGGGACGCTCGAAAAAAAAATCAGTAAAGTTGAAGAGCATTGATAACCAAAATTCCTAAAAGATTTGCCAAATACAGCCAAGGTATTCTATTCATGTGAACTTTAATTTAACGTTAAACCCTTTAACTATAGAGATAAATTATTAGTAGAAAAAATGTTAACAATGAAAGTGAAACAAAGGTAAATCATTTGATTGTCTGATTCAATCCACGAAAAACTAATTTTCATACAGTTAAAATAAAAAATAAAACTTATTCTTTTAACCGTAAACTTGAAATCAAACAGACATAGAAAAATACATTTGCACGAGGTCCACATATCTGTTTATATTTATGTTTATGTTTATATCGTGTTTTGTTACCGTCGGCTGTTTTCGGCCGGGTCATCTCGGTAGTTAATAAGATGTCGTTTAGACTAAAATACACACGAAACGAAGCTACATATTTACGAGCCCATGCTCTATAAATTGTTTATTCAAGACTTTTTTATAAGTTGGATAAATGTTTTAAATGGGTATAAACCTAATATGAGAATTTGAGTGAAAGCGGTGAACATGAATTTGTCAGCTAGTGTCCCTTTTCAAATACGGTTCAGGCAATGGTGACACAAATAATCTTCACTTAGAAAAATAAACTGACGTTCCAGAAATGGGTTAAATTCAGAACAATGTTAATTTTGGCTCTGGTACTGACTATATCAACAAAAATATCAGACAAGACCGCTAGCACATAGCAGTGTATGTATCAAAAGTTGTTAAGGTGGTACCTAACACTACAGGGAGATAACTCTGTAATATCAGCTAAACGTTTTAATTACGTTGCCTTGTGAAGGCAATATAAAGCTTCTCAATGATCAAAATTAGTGTTTGTCAAACTGCTATATAACCAGTGTAATTTTTCTGACAAAACGGTTGGTTCAAAATCTGTGAAATTTTTATATACTTGTTAAAGGGTCAAAGTAAATACTTTGTCAAAATTTTATGAAAATTAAACGAGCCAAATTAATTTTAGTGAAAGTGTTGGGTACCACCTTAAATAGATGTTGCATGAGATAATCCTTCATGATTAATTTTGCCCCATTTATATCAAGTTATTGGTCTTCACTTGTTTGGTTTATCTTCAGTATTTCAGGGTGGCTGGGAGTGCATTAAAGAAAGGGGAATAGGGATTGGAGTATTATATATTTTAAGGTAAAAACAATTGACAGACTACTTAATTCGTATCCTTATTGAAGAACTTTACAAATAGCAAATATTTTATGTTGTGTGTCAGCCTTCTATGGAATCTAACTTTATGTAATGAGTTAACAGCACAGATATAGAAATGAATTATAAAGTCGTTTGAAATATCAAATGTATTTTTGTTTCCTACAACCATGCATGGTCATGCACGGTAATCAATGGACGAAAATTTAACCATGCATACAGTAAACTTCAACCAGAAGAAAAAAAGCGATTTTTTTTTTATTTGCATGCATTTATAAATTTTATTGGAATTAGTATTGTGTAGAGGGAGATAACATACAGTACACAGAATGAAAACAATACAAAGTGTCTGACTACAAAACACAAAACAAAAGCTTCTCCCCATAGCACGACGCAATTTGGCATTGTCAGTCGTTACTTTTGGAAGAATTAAGGAGGGGGGCAAGGGGTTTAGCTGTTATGCTGTTATGGTGCATTTTGATTCTTTGTTATCTGTTATTCTGAAAATATATTTGCTGTTAGCTGTTATTGTCTTATTCTTTGTTAGCTGTTATTGGGCTTTTAGTTTTTTTGTTATCTGTTATTGTGATAATGTGTTTGCTGTTAACTGTTATCGAAAATTAGAATGTTAGCATCAAGTTTTTGACAGCCACGAACGAACATATGAAATTAGAACAATTCTTAATATGACAAAAAGGAAAACATATGGCCAGGAATATCTGACAAGGATCTCAATTAAGGACTAGGTCCTTACAACCAGTTAACCTTTTATATTATATGTTACATAGATTCAGCTCTTTTCATAGCAGGACCAAATACATTGTACAATGAAAGTTCCCACCATGTACTGGGTTCCGAAGCTGCACATAACAGGGCCGTAACTAGGGTTCGAATTCAGGGGAGGCAGGGGTTTGGGGGCCGGCGATTGAGCCCCCCTAGAACCGCCGATTTTTTTTCTCTCAGTAAAATGGCTAAAAATTACCCGTTTTCCTTCGATTTCCTTACTTTCAGAAACATCAGTATTGCTTGAACCTGAAGCAATTTTATGCAAAAACAAGCTGAGATTGCTGTTCGGGGTGAGCCAATGCTCCGTCTTGAAGGCCGGCCGTACTTTGACCTATAATTATTAACATTAAATACAATGTGACCGCGGATTTTTTTCTTAATAAAATCAGTGGCCGTAAAAATTATACCTGTTTTCCTTCAATTTATTTACTTTAAGAAACATCAGTATTGCTGGATCATTGAAGCAATTTTTATGCAAACAATTATTATCTGTATTTAAAGATATTTTTTTGTGAGAAATCAAACTGGTAAGTTAAAAAAAAAAACAACATATAAAGCAAGATCATAGAACGCAAGATTTTTTTTTTATCGAGGACCTCGAACTTCAATATTGTCGAAAGCTGAACAGACATGTATAAACTACAACCAGGGACTTTCTTTACTAGTATATACTTAGTATAGAAAGTCCCTGCTACAACGAATGGGAGTGTTTAACTAAGTAACTAAGGCATTGACCATAATGTTCTAGTATGATCGGGAGATGTTAGAAAAAAAAATGATCCAACAGCTGATTCAGCCGGTAACGAATTTCCGATATCATGAAAGAATCTCAATACAAAGGGAACTTCCTCTGCTTAATTGAGCCCCTAAATAAATGTGAATAGTAAGGTTTTATTCAAAATTGTCGGAAGCAAAGTTTCATATGTGTTCTCGTACGAATACTGAATAACAGACGGACGGCCACACGAAAATATAAAAATAAAACAAATACTGAAACGGTTCACTATCGATCAAAAATCCAGACAATGACAGATATATCATGTATCATGATAACACTGTTAAAACTGTAAACTTGTGTTGTTTATGATAAATTCAAGTTCTTCTTGTACATATTGTCAATGTTTCATTTTATTACTTTAAAAAAAAAATTGGTGCAGAAAATTCAGGGGAGGCAGTTGCCTCCCCTGCCTCATAGGTAGTTACGGCCCTGCATAACTCATTACAAACAAAGATTTATTTCGTCTTCAAGCCATCGTTCCACTACTAAATTATGTATTCTACTTATTAGTAGACTTGGTACAATCAAAAACCTGATAAAAATTGTTCAAATAAGGCATTTGAAAATAGTGGAATAAGTTACTTTTGGAGTGTCAAAATTGGCTTGAGGTACTTGATAAATTGCATGCTTATAATTGGGGCTTTTGATTTTTCTACCCTATATACAACTTTGCCTCATAGTCTTATTAAGAAAAAATCATACACCTCATAAAATGGGCATTTAAAAAAGTCAGAATGCAAATATATACATGTATATTCAAACTCTTTTAGGTCATTTTTTAATAGCAACAAACACAAGAACTATGTCAATTGGACCTACTTTGATACCATAACTGTCCTTGAATTTTAACTAGATATCTTTTTTGTCTCTTTGACATATTCCTCATTTTCATTCTCAATTTTATTACCATGATTATTCACTATTTAAATTACAAGCATGTGTGAGTTTCTATAACTGTACACAAAAAAATGCTGAAAAAAGTATACTATAACAAATAAACAGCTACGCCATGAGCTCATGATACGCCCGTCACCTTTTTGAAATATTCAATAACTTCTCAATGTCATATCAGATATTTATAAAAATCAGTCAATATATATCATGTATATAAACAATACACCAAAGTTTCATGAGAACTGCTGAAAAAAATTTTGAGTTATTGTCCGAAAACTGGAAAATACCATCTTTTTTTAATGAATTAACCCATTAACTGAATAACATAAAATCGAAAAATCGAAAGGTTGCTTACAACAACAGATATAAACAATTCAGCAAAGTTTCATGAGAACTGCTAAAAACGTTTTTGTGTTAATGTCCGAAAACTAGAAAATCCCCCTTTTTAATTAATAAAACCCCTTAACTCGGAAACGTAAAATCTAAAATTTATAAAAATTGAAAGGGAGCTCATGTCAATAGATATAAACAATTCACCAAAATTCCTTGCAAATTTGTGAAAGGATTTTTGAGATATTATCAGAAAACTGAAAGAAAAAAAAACACCATTTTTATTGAATAAAACCCCATTACTCAGAAACTTAAAATCTAAAATTTATAAAAACCGATAGGGAGCTCACGTCAATAGATTAAACAATTTCCCAAAGTTTTATGTAAATTGGTTAAAGAGTGTTTGAGTTAATGTCCGACATGTTGACGACAGACGGACAGGAATATACCAAATACATATCTAGATACGTAATTCTAAAAACCATGTTCATAGAAAATGGAATTCATTACAAAGGATTATACCCGTAATAAGAAATACTGGATTTGTCAAGTCGACTCTACTTATTTTAATATTTCATTTACTGTTATATGTTTTTGTCCATTTTAATTCCTTGTTATCTGTTATAAGCCAAATCAATTTGCTGTTTTGCTGTTATTGAGACCCCCCCACCCCCCCTCATTAAGTAACATTTAGGTTTTAAAAGAAAAATCATTTTCGAAAGTGGCTATGTTCCGGACCATATGAGTATTTGACCATACTTTCTCAGTGAAAATAGTTTCACGCATTACAAACGTTCCAAAGGAATAATGCATGAAATCGTAGTAAGTATCAGCATTTCGTGTGTAATGAACTGTTGGATAAAACACATTTGAAATATACCGCCCACTTGAACTAGTTGTCTGAGTCAGTGACAACTCTACAACAGATTTATCCATCGGATCACCAGCAATGATGGTGATACATGGCTGTGTACAATATGTATATACAACTCGTCTAAACATCAACCCAACAATGTTAGATCTGTAAATTTGCTTTCGCAAAATTTTTGTTCTTCCCTCGCCGGGATTCGAACCCATGCTATTGAGATATCGTGACACCAAATCGTCTGCACTGTAGCCGTCCCGCTAGACCACACGACCACCTGGGCTTCACAAAAATAAAGCTTTCGGTGGCCGTGTGTTACCTTTCCTCGTCAGTTTTAATCTAGCGGCGTACTACAGTACATGATATATAAGGCATGGAGATGTTATTATTACAGATCAGCTCAATTATCTATAGTAAAGGATCCTACAAATTAATGCAAGATACAGTCACAGAAAATAATTATATTTATAAGTACGTCTGAGTCAGTGACAACTCTACAACAGATTTATCCATCGGATCACCAGCAATGACGGTGATACAGGACTGTGTACAATATGTATATACAACTCGTCTAAACATCAACCCAACAATGTTAGATCTGTAAATTTGCTTTCGCAAATTTTTTGTTCTTCCCTCGCTGGGATTTGAACCCATGCTATTGAGATATCGTGACACCAAATCGCCTGCACTGTAGCCGTCCCGCATCATTGCTGGTGATCCGATGGATAAATCTGTTGTAGAGTCGTCACTGACTCAGACGTACTTGCAAATATAATTATTTTCTGTGACTGTATCTTGCACACCAGGTGGTCGTGTGGTCAAGCGGGACGGCTACTGTGCAGGCGATTTGGTGTCACGATATCTCAATAGCATGGGTTCGAATCCCGGCGAGGGAAGAACAAAAAATTTGCGAAAGCAAATTTACAGATCTAACATTGTTGGGTTGATGTTTAGACGATTTATATATATATATATATATATGTAGCATGCGAAAGCAAATTTACAGATCTAACATTGTTGGGTTGATGTTTAGACGATTTATATATATATATATATATATATATATATATATATATATATATATATATATATATATATATATATATATATATATATATAAGAAGCTAGACTATGGCCCTACGTCCGAGTTTAGCTCCAAAATTATCACTGCGTTACAAACCATGTACAATGACGGTCACATAGATGAGGATACAATTGGTTATTTAAAACCAGAGAATGCCAAGCCTGGTCGATTGTATCTTCTTCCCAAAATGCACAAGGTTAACAACCCTGGTAGACCCATTGTATCTGCAAACGGCCATCCGACTGAGATAATCTCGGAATTCGTCGATTTTCATTTAAGATCTCATGTAGAAAATCTTCCTTCCCACATTCAAGACACTACAGATTATCTTCGTATAATGGAATCCATGAACCCTCTTCCTCCGGAAACCCTCCTTGTCACTTTAGATGTCACCTCATTGTATACCAACATACCTCATAATGACAGCATACAATCTTGTAGAGAAATATGGGACTCGCGCAACATTTTAGAACCACCTACTGAATGTTTAGTCCAGCTGCTTACTCTGGTCCTGAAATGCAACAATTTCACCTTTAATGGTGATCATTATCTTCAAATAAACGGGACAGCGATGGGGACGAAAATGGCACCGTCTTACGCCAATATTTTCATGGGCAAATTAGAAAAACAAATTATTGCAGCATCTTTATCCAAACATTTGTCTTGGTATCGTTTCATTGATGATGTTGACATGAAATGGATTGAATCCCAACAAAAACTGGATGATTTCATCAGACATGCAAACAACGCCCACCATTCAATTAAATTTACGTATGAAATTTCCGACTCTAAGATATCTTTCTTAGAAACAACCACATCTATAAAGGACGGTGTCATATCAACAGACCTCTACTGTAAACCCACAGATAAACATCAGTACCTTTCTCCCCAAAGCTGTCACCCCAAACACTACAAAAAGTATCCCGTACAGTCAAGCTCTCAGAGTAAGGCGGATTTGCTCCTCTGAGGAGGCTGTCACGAAACGGTTACAGGAACTTCGCGGATTTTTGACAAAACGAGGTTATAAGAAATTGGACACAGATAAGGGGTTTGCGCGCGCTAACAATACCACCCGCAATGACCTCTTACAGTACAAACGGAAGAGGCGCAGCAAAATAGTCCCGTTTGTTCTAACATACAATCCAGCCTTTACTAACCTTTCACGTTTGATCCATGCCAATTGGCAAACTATTGCCAAACACCCTAAATTATCCAAGATCTTTCCCAATCCTCCTGTCTTAGCTTTTCGGAGACCAGCAAGTCTGAAAGACTTATTTATTAGAGCTGACGTCTCCTCAAATAAAAGCTGTTCAATTGCAGGATGGTGCAAGTCATGTGGTAACAGACGTTGTCTGACTTGTCAACAAATACTAAATACTCAAACATTTACTTGCCACTCGACTGGGTCTGTGTACACTATATTTTGCAATGTTACTTGCAAAACCCAGAATGTTGTATACCTCCTTCAGTGTCGATGTGGCATGCAGTATGTTGGCGAGACAGAGCAGCCATTCAACAAACGTATGAATGGTCATCGAAGTGACTACACTTGCAAGCCCGACCTAACCGTAAGTCGTCATTTGAGATCACCTGGGCACACACAAGCTGATCTCAAAAACCTTACCATCACAATCATAGACCACAACGAGGGTTGGTCGAAGGTCGACAGAGTCGCTCGGGAAAGATTTTGGATAAGAAAGTTACGGACAGTTTCCCCAGAGGGCATAAATGAAAAAAACATAGAATGAGTCCCTCATTTTCCTATCATCACTTGTTTCCAGTAACTCCGGCTTTAGTACTGGCTTTACAGTTCGAAATATTTTCAAAATACCAGTTTAAATTACAGGGCTCCATTCATTCGGAATGGATGTATAAGTACGTAGCCACGTTCAATTATTTTACCTCATTAGATAAAACTTATTTTTCTAATCATTATTAGACTGCTATTCGTTTGGGAGGCTTAAATATGTAGTTTCTGATGCAATTGCCCTACCGTTGTCAAATTTGAAATATTATACCAACTTGGATCGGTTAGGACATTTTTGTTTTTTTTTTTTTTTTTTTGAGGACTGCCCTCAATGCAGTTATAACATCTAAACTGTCACAACCTTTGGAAATTTAGAGTTGTGCCAGTTCACATCGAAAATAACTTTTTTTCATTTGGCATATCTTTGTAATCTTTGCGCCGTGTTTGGAAATTTTAAAATTGTATCAACGTCTGTGGTGTTCGCTTAAATTGTATAAATTTCAAGATTTAGAAAAAGTTTCTCAGTTTGAATATATTTACATGATTCATTTGACATCGTGCTATTATTGAAGAAGGATATCTGTTATCCGAAATATCTAATATTTGTTCATTTTATAGTTATTTAATGGTGATGTTGTACCCTTTTTGACTTGTTATATATTTTGTAGTGTACAGAATCATATTACATGATCCATCGCCCTGTAAGATTGATCGTTGACTATTTATTCAGTCATTTTATATATATATATATATATATATATATATATATATATATATATATATATATATATATATATATATATATATATCAATGTTTCTCGTTCATCATATAAAGTCACGTGATCAGCCGTGTATTTATTTTCCTAGCTGGTCGGTCATTTACCAAAAAGGCATGACATATTCGTAACTATCAGGTAAATAACTGAATCTAACACGATTTGTATAAATGTTTTGATATCAATGTTCATCTACAAATAAGATAGGAATGGTAAGTATAATTATACTCCTTAATTCCTACCACAGAAAACGAAAGTGACAAAGAGAGAACAATTCCGGCTTATTTTACCTGTGTACATCTCTCATCTTGTGTGACCCGGTTATCAGTGTTGTAATCATTTATCTTTGTTTTTTGTGTCTCTTTTATAGACTATTGAACACCATTACCTTTTAAAGCTCCTTCGTGGCATGTTTGATTATGCTTATATTAGTCATCTGATGGGGTTCAAAAGGATTTCCCTAATCCCCACAGGCGTCTCTTTCTCTCTCTTAAAGTTAGACATACAATGAAATATGGCATTTGTTTCTTTGTGTGTTATTTACGATTCAATCTACACCCTTCTATCGTCACTCTTTTCACTCCATTCAAACCACCAATCAAAATGTACAAGTCGACATACATTGCTTTCCTAATCTGTCTCGGCCATGATTTGTATGCAAGTCTAACAAACATAAAAACAACACATTTGTCTCGTTTGTCTGTTCCTCGTCTACCTGCAATTTCAATTATTATTAAAAAGAAAAAGCAGCTGTAAACATATCATGGGGGGGAGGGGGGGGGGGGGGGGGGGTTAGTGCCAAGGCTGCATAATTTTGCAACACCAATTTGCGTAAGTTTGATTGACCATATGGAATGTTTAAACACTCAGCCAAAGCCGATTAAAATAAAATGGGAAATGCAACATGTTTAATCTTTAACCTCGTGGAAAGAGAATGTCGTGCAGGAACTATACCACAACAACCGTCTGATTGGTCTATTGGGGGTTTTTTCTAGGCAAAAGTTCTGCCTTATCAAACATATAGTTCTTTTAATGTGGTAGTACAAATGGTAGCCCTTCATCCCTCATTGTATTTTTTTTTTATTCGAGATGTTGATGAAGATCGCACAGCAATGACTTAACAAATAAAGATTTTGATCGAAAACTATGTATGAATTTGTAAAAGAAAATTTTCTTGAACCAAAATTTACAGTTTATCCATTCCCATTTGATATTGTTATAATTACTATTAACAACTGATGAGTTATTTGGACCAAGCCTGCGTCTGTTGTACACAATTCTAATACTGGTATCTAGTACGAGTTTGTTTATTATACTTCATTTCTTATACGAATGCAATATTACATAACACCTATTGACAACAAAATATCATAGCTTTTCAATATCATTGAATAGAAGAAAGGATGTATTTGGCTATTTTAACTGTACAGTTTGGTGATTTACCAGTGTAAGCTGTCGTGTTTCGGTTTTTAGGAGTAACTGCACCAGAAGTTGAAAACAATCCGACAGAAAAAATTATACATATTATATTAAGATATTGATTTAATACAACAACACTATATTTTAATGAAGTTTTCGAAACATTCCGAAAGTAGGAATTTCACACATCAATTGATTTAGATAAACCAAATTAAAACTTTCGGTTATTGGAGTGAAAAGATGGACATAAGAAGATGTGGTATGGGTGAAATGATTCAACTATCCACCCAAGTCACAATTTGTAAAAGAATAACCATTATAGGTCAAAATGCGGTCTTCAACACGGAGCCTTGACTCGCACCAAACAGCAAGCTATAAAGGGCTCCAAATATATCCAGTGTAAACCTATTCAAACGGGAAAACCAATGGTCAAATCTATTAAAAAAAAAACGAGAAACGAGAAAGCCTATTAGCATATGTACTATATTTAATGTAATGCAATTAAGAGGAACTTTAATTAAATGTGACAATTTTCACATCTTTCTCGAGTCGTTTATTAAAGTATAATAGTGAATTACTGAAAATTCATCTAATGGCATTAACCTTTCAAACTAGCTATCATTGCAATATAACTCTAAAAAAGTCCATTAATACTGCATTAAATGTGGAATACGAATAAGAATAACGTGAGGAATTCAAGCCGATGATTTTTTTCTGACACAATACAATGTCGACTTTATGCTCTTATTATAGTATTTTATTTTTAAGGTTGGCGTTTTCTATTGTATAATGGCGACTTCATCTTCAAGCACAATGACAAATTAAGCATCTACTGCAAGATGCATGAATGTCCTTGTTGTAGAAACTGCATTGTAGAAAGTCACAACAAATGCCACCAACTTTTGATGATATAGAAGACGTCATCAATAATGTCAAATCGTCAAATGCATTTTTTGAGATCGAACAGACATTAAAGAAAGTCGCGGAAAATATTGAAAAAATCCGGGTAGACCGACAAAACAATCTTAAAACTTTATCGGAGACTCGACAACAAATTGAGAAGGAAATAAAAAAATCCCGAACAGCCATCAATAATCATATCGACAAAGTACAAGCAGATATACTAAAGGAACTATATGAATCGGAAGACAAGGAGAGTAAACAAATCCGTCACCTGCTAAATTCTTTAGAGGAAAAACAACAAGAGATTTCCATATTACAAGGGAGCATTTCTGATATCAAACAGCATGCGTCAGATCTTCAGACTTTTTTGTCAATGAAACGGATTGACACGGAGGTCTTCGACAAAAATGAATACCTTAATACAGTATCAAATAATAAGAGTTTTAATCAGATAGTTCTGTCATTAAATATCAACACTGAAATTCAAAATCTCAATTCCGATATCCCAAATTTTGGAAAGATCACGGTTGAAAGTAAACCGTCTAATATTGATCTTACCACGAACAAGCAGAAACAAGCTCAAATGAAGATGACAAAAGTACCATCAAGCTCGTTTGAAAATTTCACTTAAAACAGCAGACCATGAGAATGAATAAAGACAAAAACACTTTTGGTACATGTCTGCTACCCAATGGGAGGATGGTATTTTCCAGCAGTAAGTATGGGTACGGTACTATAATCGTTCTGAACGCAAATGGAATAGTAGATTTTGAAGAAGACTTACCATCATCATCCTTTGATGTAACATACATTACAGAAGACAATACTTTGGCTGTATCATCTGGTGGTTATGGTGCCCAGTGTATTCACATTATTGACATTCAAAACAAAAAAGTAAAGAAAACTATTTCTGTAAAGGATTATATATATGGGATAACATATAACGGATCAACATTAATTTATTCTGGGCTGAATAAAGGAATTCGAATGATCAACCCAAATAACCAGACATTAAACGATATTCTTGGAGGTAAAATGAATTTTGAATGCTACGTTACAACATTTGGCAACACACTTTATCATACAAATCCGAAGGATAACACCGTTACATGTTATGATCTAAAAGGTAATAAAGAATGGGCTTTTGAAAATAAAAGAGTTTTGAAGAAACCTGGAGACATCTCCGTAGATAACGATGGTAATATATATGTAGTAGGACGTGAGTCAAACAATGTCATAATAATCTCTCCCAATGGAAAACAACACCGGCAACTGTTATCTGGAAATGAAGGTCTTTCTGAACCATTGTCGATACATTTTAGTAAGGAAAGAAATATGTTCATTGTTGCAAATAAAGGAAGGGGAGAAGCATTCTTATATTCAGTAAACTGAATAATTTTGCAGTTATAATTTAGTGACTGCAGAAAAAGTAAACATTTGAAACGTTTTAATTAGATATGTTTGCCTAATATCGTGAATAAAGATTCATTTAAATATTGTGTGGTTTGAGTTCCTTAAATTTAATGTACTGCATAGGTACCTAGGTAAAATAAAAAAAAAAAACACTAGTACTTTCTTAATCTTATAAAGTGTTTACTCTTTATAGCACCTTTGTTAGACAATGTGATGACTCAAAAGCTATAGTTCCCCTATAAAGGTTTGAATTTAGCAGGCGGTCCGATATTCCTAGAAATGCAACCTGTTTCTTGCAGCTATGATAATTAGATAGAATCACAATTTATATTCATATTTAAAACAGTAAATGTGTAAACAAAATTTAAAGGAGCAGGTCCAGTAAGACCATTTTCGGTCCCAAAATATAGCAGTTTTACAAAAACGTTTGGTTATTATTGGAAAGAAGATGGCTTCTGCTACATAAATATAGGCTGTTTTTGACATTACAATGCACATATATCGGGTACTAGCATCATTAAGTCATTAAATTACTGAACTATTCACAATTTTAGTATTTTAGTTAAATTTTAGACGGTTTCCGGCTTAAATGAAAGTGACCGCATTTGTGTTCATTCTTTTTAATATTGAAGTGTAAGTTGTATTTGATGATAATACATAACATATATAAATGTTGAGGATGAACACAGATGTGGCCACTTTCATTTTTGACAAAAAACATCTGAAAAGTTACATGTTTTGGCATATTTCATGTATTTGATCGATTTTTCATATTTAAAGTTGAATCAGAACGTTTTAAATAACGAAATTAGTTAAAATCTTTAATATAATACTAATTGAATCAACTGAAGTAGACACTTAAGTGTTTAAAAAGAGTAAAAAATATTTCGTTAGATGAAACAGAAATTTGAGGCCGAAACTGACCTGAATTACAATTTTCAAGTAGTAGCTACAGTCTATCAATAGATTGAAAAAAAGTAAAGTGTTATAATCGTGCTGTTTATGGATCAGTCCTGACATTGATTATAGAGATTATACTGCTCGAAAGTCATAAAAAGGATATTGATCTGGTCTTCCCAACCTTCTTATCTGCATAAAATTTGGACAGGAGCTAGGAAAAAGATAGACAGAGATCCACACAGACGAAAACTTGACTGTAATACAAGGACAACATGAACAACCACAGGTCACTGTAAGGACTTCAACAATTTATAAAACCCATATCGTTTGGTATTGTGTAATAGGTCTCGTTGTAATAAAAAGTAAAACAATTCAAAGTATTATTCAACGGCCTGATCTAGGGTTAAACAATTAAACAAACGCAAATATTATGAAGGACACCAACTAACAATAGACCACTTTCGAGTTCATCCGTCACCGGAAAAAACTCGTCAATTATACGCGCCTTTATGACGTCATTTACCAGATAGAGGGGGGTCGCCTGTATCCCTGCACTATTTACCGTTCATCAAGCGTCTTAGTGATCGTCATTGTGCAGGATAAACTAGAAATAATGGTTGTTCTGTAGGTACTTAATGACAATTCCCTAATGACAGCAATGCTGATTGTCAATTTTGGTAATTCAATTTGCCGAATAATTCGTACAATATAGAATTATAGTTTTCAAACCACTCGTTCGACATTGGAACGGAAGTGACGACGCCCCTAAACGCACATATGACGTTCACTAAAACCAGAGTTTTTGACGGAAATGCATCGAACTCGAAAGTTGTCTATTGGCTTATGATATTTTATCAAACAAAGACTGGCATGAATCACATAATGTCCGTATAACAGGCCATAGCTATTATAGGATACCTTGACACAAATAAAACAGTAGTTAGTTTTTCCGTATCAGACAATGGTAGGAGATAATAACTTAATCTGAAGTTTAAATAAAACCATTAGCATTTTGTTCACTCTCATATTGCCTGCTGTACTTCTTATTATATTTTCTACTGCTGGAATCCCACCATTCCATTAACTTTATAATCATGCTATATTTTTGCCAAATAAGTACGTTATTTCTTTAGGAAAACTGTATCTCTACGCATACTGAAAATATGTCCCGACTCACCTTCAGTCACTTTTGTATACAATAAACCACTTTGAGATTTTAATAACACAGTTGCATTAATAAGTCTTTGTGTAAGACTTTAGTATTGCATTGTTACGTCAAAAAATACTGTGGATTTATCAATTTTTGTGTATTAGGGAAAGTTTGTACATTCGTGGATTTATTATTTCGTTGTTTTCTAAAAGTCTGCATATAAGCATACGGGAAATTTGCAGTTGACCATTTAAATTCATGATTTCCCTCTATCCGCGAAATCCACGAACATTAGTATCCAACGAATAATAATGAATAAACATTAGCGTAAGATGAACTGTTAGATTGGTTAAGGACTATTTTAGATATTTCATGCATATTCTTGACGCAAAAAATCAACAGAAATTCAGTCTACTAAATGGCCACCTACAGACCCCTCAAACAGTTGTTTCAAGAATAGTTAGTGTGCAGAGATCTTTAGCCTCTCCCTCTACACTAAGCATCAAATTATACGTTTTCATCATCACCAGACGTGACATGAAGTTGATACATCCCATACAGTAAAATGAACATCTCTGGTTTAATCGACGGCCATAAAGAATACAAAAAGGTTACCATGATTTTATTCATCAGTGAGGCCGTGGGTTGAACATTGAAAGCAGATACGATCCAATAAAATACCCAAGATAAGAATGGGAGTATAAATCCATAATATAAGAGCTGATCTCAGAGAAAACCATGCAAAATTTGAAAAAAAATGTCCAGTAGCAAATATTGAGATTTGTTTTTTTGTGTTGTTTGTTGGAATGTCCAATGACTCGACATCAATTTGTGTTTCAAATTATACCTGTTTGTGCTATTTTTATTAACACGTGTTTCTATTTTTAGCAAATGGGAAATCCGAAAATGTTTGAAATTTCATCGAAATCGCACAATTTTTTAACATAGAAAAGAATTTATTCTGTCATTATATAATGATATTTTCTATGATATAATCACAAAATATATGTAACAAATTAATAAAAACTCTTTGTTTTGTCTGTTGAGTGAAAATTGGAACTAATATTTAGAAGTTGTGTCAGTTTAGAGAAATACATACGAGAGGTGTTTTGTTGGACTCGTATCTGATAAAATAATGCATAAAAATCTTAAAATTTTTGGCTAAAAGGGGTTATTATGTGTTAAATTATTGATGTTTCATAGTTTTTGCTGGTGATTTGATTATACTAGTAAGCTGTATTATGTACAGTCAAAATTACAATCGCAGCATCTACGTGGGTTATCCTGTGATACAGATTTACAGATACAAGAGGGCCTTCTTATCTTGTATAAATATGGGAATTTTTCACTGGATTCCTCTACTCTAGAGAAATATATTTGTCCAAAGCATAGGGACAATCTGGGGATTTATTGGAGAAGACAACAAAGAAGATGCCATTCAACATTCCATCCAACAAATAGCCATGCTAAAGTTGAAAGAGGTATCCAGGTACAATTTGCAAAAGAAATATGGATAGAAAGTGGAGTCTATATTCCTGTTGATGCAGGTAAGGATAAACATTTTCATGTTTATATGAACATCACTCAGTGATGACGTCAGTGTACATAATATATGATACATGTATGGCTCTTCTCTAGATCTATTATATATCAATAGCGTGCAAAAATTGTATACATAGACTAAACACAAAAACACAAAAAGTATAGAATGTCCTGTGTAAAGACTTCCTCCCAGAATGATTGTCTTTCTTCTTTTACTGTTTTATTATGTGGAGTGTAACAAGTGAACTGACAGCTGTGCACTCTTGTCAGGCTAAAAATGCTAAATTGCTATTATAAATGTTTATAATAAAAGGTGCAATTAGAATTAAAAAGTCAATTGTTCATGAACAATTGAACGGTCTTTCCTTTTTTCTTTTATTAATTGCCTTCTTTGTTAAAAAATATATGGTTTCTAAGGACTTTTATGTTCATAAGTGGTTGCTTAGGGCAAAAATCATTCCTAAGGTTAAATATATTAAAATAAGTTAAAATGTCATATGTACTATTCATAGTTTTTAAAGTTAAAAAAATAAGTGATTGCTAAGGACTTGTATGTCGTTGCTAGGGACAAAAATGTCATTTCCAGTAATAAAAATGTCATATTTATATTATTCATAGCCTTCTAAGTTCAAAAATATATGGTTGCTATGGTGTTTTATGTCATTGCTAGGGACTTGACCTCTGACCTTGACCTAACTTTGTAGATCTTATCATGCTGATCATTTTTGCAATTCAAAGTTTCTTTCTATCTGTAACCACTTTTGAGTTATAAGCAAACAATCATCATTTCGGACCCCAAAAACAGTTTTGGTGCCCTAGTTCCATAACAGTTGGTCCAATGATTTTCAACCCACATAACAAATGTAGATCTCGACAAGACACATATTTTCTCCGTTACATTTTATCAGCCATCTTTTACGGTTATTTAGTAAATCCGATAACAAGCTAAGGTCAAAATCTAGGTCATGACCTTGACCTTTGACCTTAGGTCAATTTTCATGTTCATGTAAATTGATGATCATTGGTGATGATCCTAGGTGGCTACAACTTACAGTTTTTGAGTTTTAGTGGCCAACCGACATTTGTTAATTTTCAAAGGGGCATAACCCTACCAATGAGTCGTTGAATCTTTTCGATGCAAAAGTAACGAAGCACCAGGGTCTGTTCCTGAACAAATTCCACCCTTTGTTTTTTTTCTACCTATTATGGTTATGGAGTTAGAATGATAACAAGTTTTTCGGTGTTAGGGGAGATAACCCTTATAAAGGAAATGTTACGGGGTCGTGCCCTCACCACAAGATAGCTTTTGGTCAACCGATACTAGATACCTAATATCATTTCAACATGTCGCATACTTTTTTTGGGAAATTTCCTTAAAGTTTGGCGGAAAGAATAATCATAATAATAATTAAAATGTCAATTGTTCTTGAACAATTGAGAGGTCTTTCCTTTTGTAATGTAAAATACATGTTCCAATAGACGTAGAATGTATTGTCAAATGTAAAAAAGTTGCGCCTAATCCACCTCAACGTTTTTCACTATTTACTATTTCTGTAAGTACAATAGTTTTTGAGATATCGACTAAAAAGTTGTAAGGTCAAAGGTCAAGGTCAACCTTAAAAAGCTTTAAAACACACTGAAAATGTTTAAAACACACTAAAAATCCTTAAAATAAGGTCAAAAACACATAATTCGCTATCTGGGACATGACCTTGACCTTTGACCTTGTGACCTTTGTCAAGGTCATTAGTCCCCAATGTCATTGCTGAAGACCCCATGGTCTAGGACCTTTGGTTATACAGTAAAAGCTGATTTTGTCTTTTCAGAAACCTAAATCAGGGGTTATGCCCCTTACAGAAAGGTCAAATCTCTTCGGTCAAAATGTAACAAAGTTGCGCCTTAATGACCCAAACATTTTCCACTATTCAAAACTGCTGTAAGTATTATGGTTTCTGAGATGTTCTGATAACAAGGTGTTAGGTCAAAGGTCAAGGTCAACATACACATTTGACCTTGAGGTATTTTTCAAAGTCACATGAATTGATGATGAATGGTGAAGATCCTAGGTGTCTACGACTTACGGTTTCTGAGTTTTGGTGGCCAACCGACACCGGTTAATTTTCATAGGGGCATAACCCTACCAATGAGTCGTTGAATCTTTTCGATCCAAATGTAACGAAGAACCGGGGTCTGGTCCTGAACAAATTTCACCCTTCGTTTTTTTTCTATCTATTACGGTTACGGTGTTGGAATGATAACAAGGTTTTTTGGTTTCGGAGGGATTACTCCGAACCGACAAAATATTTCGACTAACAGGGTGAGTTCCGGATAGGTATTCATGACACCGATACAAAGTGAGAACATGAAAGCGACACGTCTTACGGTTTAGGCTGCTAACTTCGTCAAAGTTTGGCGGAAAAAGAATAATAATAATAATTAAACTGTCAATTGTTCTTGAACAATTGAGAGGTCTTTCCTTTTTTAATGTAAAATACATGTTTCAACAGACGTAAAATGTATTGAAAAGGTCAAGGTCAACCTTAAAAAGCTCGAAAACACACTAAAAATCCTTTAAATAAGGTTAAAAACACTAAATTCGCTGTCTGGGACATGACCTTGACCTTTGACCTTTTGACCTTTGTCAAGGTCATTGGTCCCCAATGCCATTACTGAAGACCCCAAGGGTCTAGGACCTTTGGTTATATAGTAAAAGCTGATTTTGTCTTTTCAAAAACCTAAAACAGGGGTTATGCCCCTTATAGAAAGGTCAAATCTCTTTGGTCAAAATGTAACAAAGTTGCGCCATAATGACCCAAACATTTTCCACCATTTAAAACTTCTGTAAGTATAATGGTTTCTGAGATTATCCCATAACAAGGTGTTAGGTCAAAGGTCAAGGTCAACATACAAATTTGACCTTGAGGTATTTTTTAAAGATACATGAAATGATGATGATTGGCGAAGATCCTATGTGTCTACGACTTACGGTTTCTGAGTTTTGGTGGCCAACCGACACCGGTTAATTTTCATAGGGGCATAACCCTACCAATGAGTCGTTGAATCTTTTCGATCCAAATTTAACGAAGAACCGGGGTCTGGTCCTGAACAAATTTCACCCTTCATTTTTTTTCTACCTATTACGGTTACGGTGTTGGAACGATAACAAGGTTTTTGGGTTTCGGAGGGATTACTCCGAACCAACAAAATATTTCGACTCACAGGGTGAGTTCCGGATAGGTATTCATGACACCAATACAAAGTGTGAACATGAAAGCGACATGGTTTACGGTTACGGAGGGAAATTTTGTCAAAGTTTGGCGGAACAAGAAGAATAATAATAATAATCAGAAGAAATACAGTAAGGTCTTTCCTTATAGATAAAGGAAAGACCTTAATTAAACTGTCAATTGTTCTTGAACAATTGAGAGGTCTTTCCTTTTGTAATGTAAAATACATGTTCTAATAGACGTAGAATGTATTGAAAAGGTCAAGGTCAACCGTACAAAGCTTGAAAACCCACTAAAAATCCATTATATGAGGTTAAAAACACTTAATTCGCTATCTGGGACATGACCTTGACCTTTGACCTTTTGACCTTTGTCAAGGTCATTAGTCCCCAATGTCATTGCTGAAGACCCCATGGGTCTAGGACCTTTGGTTACATAGTAAAAGCTGATTTTGTCTTTTCAGAAACCTAAAACAGGGGTTATGCCCCTTATTAAAAGGTCAAATCTCTTTGGTCAAAATGTAACAA
Organism: Mytilus galloprovincialis; assembly: GCA_037788925.1. Lineage (NCBI taxonomy): Eukaryota > Metazoa > Mollusca > Bivalvia > Mytilida > Mytilidae > Mytilus > Mytilus galloprovincialis. The sequence goes on from CM075341.1 coordinate 51,950,148, forward strand.
AGTTGCGCCGTAATAACCCAAACATTTTCCACTATTTAAAACTTCTGTAAGTATAATGGTTTCTGAGATTATCCCATAACAAGGTGTTAGGTCAAAGGTCAAGGTCAACATACAAATTTGACCTTGAGGTATTTTTCAAAGATACATGAATTGATGACGAATGGTGAAGATCCTAGGTGTCTACGACTTACGGTTTCTGAGTTTTGGTGGCCAACCGACACCGGTTATTTTTCATAGGGGCATAACCCTACCAATGAGTCGTTGAATCTTTTCGATCCAAATGTAACGAAGAACCGGGGTCTGGTCCTGAACAAATTTCACCTTTTGTTTTTTGTCTACCTATTACGGTTACGGTGTTGGAACGATAACAAGGTTTTTGGGTTTCGGAGGGATTACTCCGAACCGACAAAATATTTCGACTCACAGGGTGAGTTCCAGATAGGTATTCATGACACCTATACAAAGTGTTAATATGAAAGCGACACGTCTTACGGTTAACGCGGCTAAATTTGTCAAAGTTTAACGGAAGAATAATAATAATTAAACTGTCAATTGTTCTTGAACAATTGAGAGGTCTTTCCTTTTGTAATGTAAAATACATGTTCCAATAGACCTAATGTGTATTGAAAAGCTTTAAAACACACTAAAAACCCTTTAAATAAGGTCAAAAACACATTATCCGCTATTTGGGACATGACCTTGACCTTTGACCTTTTGACCTTTATCAAGGTCAATAGTCCCCAATGTCCTGAACATTTTGCACTATGTACTATTTCTGTAAGTATAATAGTTTTTAAGATATCCAATAAAAACTGAAAGGTCAAAGGTCAAGGTCAACCTTAAAAAGCTTGAAAACACACTAAAAATCCTTTATATAAGGTTAAACACACTAAATTCGCTATCTGGGACATGACCTTGACCTTTGACCTTTTGACCTTTGTCAAGGTCATTCGTCCCAAATGTCATTGCCGTAGACCCCATGGGTCTAGGACCTTTGGTTATAAAGTAAAAGCTGATTTTGTCTTTCCAGAAACCTAAAACAGGTGTTATGCCCCTTAAAAAAAGGTCAAATCTCTTCGGTCAAAATGTAACAAAGTTGCGCCGTAATGACCCAAACATTTTCCACTATTCAAAACCTCTGTAAGTATAATAGTTTCTGAGATTATCCCATAACAAGGTGGTAGGTCAAAGGTCAAGGTCAACATACAAATTTGACCTTGAGTTATTTTTCAAAGATACATGAATTGATGATGAATGGTGAAGATTCTAGGTGTCTACGACTTACGGTTTCTGAGTTTTGGTGGTCCACCGACACCGGTTAATTTACATAGGGGCAGAACCCTACCAATGAGTCGTTGAATCTTTTCCATCCAAATGTAACGAAGAACCGGGGTCTGGTCCTGAACAAATTTCACCCTTTGTTTTTTTTCTACCTATTACGATTACGGTGTTGGAACGATAACAAGGTTTTTGGGTTTCGGAGGGATTACTCCGAACCGACAAAATATTTTGACTAACAGGGTGAGTTCCAGATAGGTATTCATGACACCGATACAAAGTATTAATATGAAAGCGACACGTCTTACGGTTAACGCGGCTAAATTTGTCAAAGTTTGGCGGAAAAAGAATAATAATAATAATTAAACTGTCAATTGTTCTTGAACAATTGAGAGGTCTTTCCTTTTGCAATGTAAAATACATGTTCAAATAGACGTAGAATGTATTGAAAAGCTTTAAAACACACTGAAAATCCTTTAAATAAGGTTAAAAACACTAAATTCGCTATCTGGGACATGACCTTGACCTTTGACCTTTGTCAAGGTCATTGGTCCCCAATGCCATTACTGAAGACCCCAAGGGTCTAGGACCTTTAGTTATATAGTAAAAGCTGATTTTGTCTTTTCAAAAACCTAAAACAGGGGTTATGCCCCTTATAGAAAGGTCAAATCTCTTTGGTCAAAATGTAACAAAGTTGCGCCATAATGACCTAAACATTTTCCACCATTTAAAACTTCTGTAAGTATAATGGTTTCTGAGATTATCCCATAACAAGGTGTTAGGTCAAAGGTCAAGGTCAACATACAAATTTGACCTTGAGGTATTTTTTAAAGATACATGAAATGATGATGATTGGTGAAGATCCTATGTGTCTACGACTTACGGTTTCTGAGTTTTGGTGGCCAACCGACACCGGTTAATTTTCATAGGGGCATAACCCTACCAATGAGTCGTTGAATCTTTTCGATCCAAATGTAACGAAGAACCGGGGTCTGGTCCTGAAAAAATTTCACCCTTCGTTTTTTTTCTACCTATTACGGTTACGGTGTTGGAACGATAACAAGGTTTTTGGGTTTCGGAGGGATTACTCCGAACCGACAAAATATTTTGACTCACAGGGTGAGTTCCGGATAGGTATTCATGACACCGATACAAAGTGTGAACATGAAAGCGACACGTCTTACGGTTACGGAGGGAAATTTTGTCAAAGTTTGGCGGAACAAAAAGAATAATAATTAAACTGTCAATTGTTCTTGAACAATTGAGAGGTCTTTCCTTTTGTAATGTAAAATACATGTTCCAACAGACGTAGAATGTATTGAAAAGGTCAAGGTCAACCATAAAAAGCTCGAAAACACACTAAAAATCCTTTATATAAGGTTAAAAACACTAAATTCGCACTCTGGAACATGACCTTGACCTTTGACCTTTTGACCTTTGGCAAGGTCATTAGTCCCCAATGTCATTACTGAAGACCCCAAGAGTCTAGTACCTTTATTTGTATAGAAAAAGCTGATTTTGTCTTTTCAGAAACCTAAAACAGGCTTTATGCCCCTTAAAAAAAGGTCAAATCTCTTTGGTCAAAATGTAACAAAGTTGCGCGGTAATGACCCAAACATTTTCCACTATTTAAAACTTCTGTAAGTATAATGGTTGCTGAGATTATTCCATAACAAGGTGTAAGGTCAAAGGTCAAGGTCAACATACAAATTTGACCTTGAGATATTTTTCAAAGATACATGAATTGATGATGAATGGTGAAGATCCTAGGTCTCTACGACTTACGGTTTCTGAGTTTTGGTGGTCCACCGACACCGGTTAATTTTCATAGGGGCATAACCCTACCAATGAGTCGTTGAATCTTTTCGATCCAAATGTAACGAAGAACCGGGGTCTGGTCCTGAACAAATTTCACCCTTTGTTTTTTTTCTACCTATTATGGTTACGGTGTTGGAACGATAACAAGGTTTTTTGGTTTCGGAGGGATTACTCCGAACCGACAAAATATTTCGACTAACAGGGTGAGTTCCAGATAGGTATTCATGACACCGATACAAAGTGTGAACATGAAAGCGACACGTCTTACGGTTTAGGCTGCTAACTTCGTCAAAGTTTGGCGGAAGAATAATAATAATAATAATAATAATAAACAGAAGAAATACAGTAAGGTCTTTCCCTTTTGTAAAAGGAAAGACCTTAATTAAAATGTCAATTGTTCTTGAACAATTGAGAGGTCTTTCCTTTTCGAAATGTAAAGTACATGTTCCAATAGACGTAGAATGCATTGAAAAGCTCTCAAACACACACAAAACCGTTAACAAATGACAAAAATAACAAACACATTTTGGACATGACCTTGACCTTTGACCTTGTAACCTTTGTGAAGGCCATTGGTCCACAATGTCATTGTAAAAGACCCCATGGGTCTAGGACTTTTCGTTCAAGAGTTAAAGCTAATTTTACCTTTTAAGAAACTGTTAACGGGGGTTATGCCCCTTGAGAATATGTCAAATCCTTTCGGTCAAAATGTAAAAAAGTTGTGCCTCAGTCACCTAAACATTTTTCACTGTTTACTTTTTCTCTAAGATTAACCGTTTTTGAGATATCGACTAAAAAGTTGAAAGGTCAAAGGTCAAGGTCAACCTTAAAAACATTTAAAACACACTAAAAATCCTTAAAATAAGGTCAAAAACACATAATTCGCTTTCTGGGACATGACCTTGACCTTTGACCTTTGTCAAGGTCATTAGTCCACAATGTCATTGCTGAAGACCCCATGGGTCTAGGACCTTTAGTTATATAGTAAAAGCTGATTTTGTCTTTTCAGAAACCTAAATCAGGGGTTATGCCCCTTACAGAAAGGTCAAATCTCTTCGGTCAAAATGTAACAAAGTTGCGCCTTAATGACCCAAACATTTTCCACTATTCAAAACTTCTATAAGTATAATGGTTTCTGAGATTATCCCATAACAAGGTGTAAGGTCAAAGGTCAAGGTCAACATACACATTTGACCTTGAGGTATTTTTCAAAGTCACATGAATTGATGATGAATGGTGAAGATCCTAGGTGTCTACGACTTACGGTTTCTGAGTTTTGGCGGTCAACCGACACCGGTTAATTTTCATAGGGGCATAACCCTACCAATGAGTCGTTGAATCCTTTCGATCCAAATGTAACGAAGAACCAGGGTCTGGTCCTGAACAAATTTCACCCTTCGCTTTTTTTCTACCTCTTACGGTTACGGTGTTTGAACGATAACAAGGTTTTTTTGTTTCGGAGGAATTACTCCGAACCGACAAAATATTTCGACTCACAGGGTGAGTTCCGGATAGGTATTCATGACACCGATACAAAGTGTGAACATGAAAGCGACACGTCTTACGGTTGACGCGGATAAATTTGTCAAAGTTTGGCGGAAGAATAATAATAATAATAATAAACAGAAGAAATACAGTAAGGTCTTTCCCTTTAGAAAAAGGAAAGACCTTAATTAAAAACCAATTGTTCAAAGAACTATTGATGGTCTTTCCACCAGTAAACGCTTTTAAAACTGTTCTCACCGAGGAAATTTTCCAGGGAATGTTGATTTTCATTCTGGAAAATATTTATCTTGATGATCAATAATTATAATTAGAGAGAAAAAAATATAACAAAGAATTGTGAAATAAACATTAAAATATGTGTATTACTTTCAGAAATTATCTATTCTAACCTTCCCTTTGGATTAATTGTTTAAATTGTTGTTTGTTTTTCATACAGTGACAACTATTTCTAATTCATGACGAAGATACACTTAAGCAACTACAATGGTCATACAGTTTAACCTGCCTAATCGATACCTGAGTGTTCCAACATCCTGCTTTAACCGACACATTTTAGTGGTCCCAACATATACCTATCCTTGCAGAAAAAAACTTGAGTATTCCGACATTTTTTCTGATCCCCCATTGTGTCGGATAACAATGGGTATGGTGTGTTGCCAGAGCCCTGTTTGTTATCAGCACTAAATCATGTTTTAGTGCTGATATCCGCCTCCTACGACGGGGACGAAGGGTTGGACTTTAGGAGGCATATTTTTTTTTTAATTTATACAATGCTTTAAATCAAGTTTAAAACTGATATTTGTTTAATTCTGTTCATATTTATAACTTATGGATCTGTTGGTTCTACATATTTATCCTATCTATTTCAGTCATATGGAATTACTATTTTCAGTGCCTCATGATAGCTGTAATATGTTGGAATAATAGAAATCTGTGTATCAAGACATCCTTTTACATACACATGATCAATAAGAGTCCCTCCTTCTGTTGTTGGACTATCTACAAGCTGTATGAAACCTTTTGATGACATGAAATTAAATACTGTACAACCACCTTTCAAAATATCTTGATTAAAATCACCAATTACAACAATTTTTTCTGATAAGTCTACTAACTTACATATTAATAACTCCAAGTTCTCCAAAAATTTTCCTAGATTATACTTCTGAGTTCTGTATACAGTAGCAACTAAAATATTTTTACTTGATATCTTGAAAACTATACATTCTAAGTTTGAGGCCAAGTTGCATATTTCAGTTTCTGTAGAAAGCTTGTAAAAAACACATACACCACCATGCTGCATTTCCTTTAAAGAAGAATAATAAGAATTATCATCTTCGAAAGCTAGAGATCTGGGCAAATGAAAACCATCATATCCCATCATTTCAAAGCAAATGAGTTCTTGATTAGTCCAGGTTTCAGTTAGACAAATATAATCAGCCCTTCTAAAGTCTGGATTATGCTTCAAATCTTCTGCATGAGTCTGTAAACCTTGAATGTTGTGATACATTATTTGAAAAGATTGAGTTGGTTCCTCTGCTACATCATCGATTTCAAGCAAAAATCTAGTCATTTCTGAAACACCCTTTACAATATCAGGATCACAAAAGATTTTCTTGTCTATTTTTTCAGTGTCTATGCTTTTAATGTGTAGACCAGATTTTGAGGTAACTCTGCTAAGAGCAACATATGCTTGACCATATGTGAAACATTTGTTCAGATCAACAACACATTCTTCAACTGTTAATCCTTGAACTTTGTGAATTGTGCAAGCCCAGGCTAACTTTAATGGAAACTGTTTTCGTACACAATTGCTAAAAGGAATGTCTTCACTTGAGGGTTTCAATCCAACACAGCGTTTTCCACTTATGATTTTTTGTACCTTTGCATTTCTTCCTACTCTTTCATTGTCAAAGTGAATGTATATGGTACTTGGGAGGGAGTTAGGCGAGAAGTCTTTGATAGATATAACAGTTCCCATTACACCATTTACTAAACCATCTGCGGTGTCCTCATTCTTGATAAGCATTACTCTTGCTCCCTCGGACAAAAGGATAGATATCGGAAGACATACATCTGACTTTGTGCAATGGACTCTTTTCAAAGTCAGTTTTCCTGACGTTTTGTCTTTTTGGAAGTCTTGTGCTTCAATTAGTTTTGATTCTGTACATATCTTCATTATCATCTCCTTGTTAAAGATATCAACCTCTGCATTTGTGGAATATATGTGCAAGGCTTCATCGGGGCCATCTCCAAAGCAGTGTGTTAGCGTTCTTTTATCAAAAAATGTCAAACTTTCATTTTTCTGCTTAACACGCAATCTATTTAGTAGTTCTGCAAACAAACCATCCTCACGTTGACGCATTATTTCATCCAACTCAGCAATTTCAAACAAATTATTCCATAGTTGATTTGAGGGATTAGAGGGGTCATCTACATACAATTTGTCTACCTTTTTTGTTTTGACAGGTGGTAACTGATAAAAATCGCCAACAGCAATTACTGAAACACCTCCAAATAAACATTTGTCTGGTCTTTTTTTCACTTGTCTAAGTCGCTCATGTACGAAAAACAACAATTTCTTATTGACCATAGAAATTTCATCAATAATCAAGATCTGCACATTTTCTAACTTTGTTCTGAGTGAATTAATTTTGTCTTCACTGAGAGTTGCATGATCAGGTGACAGTGTTTTGAAAATTCCAAGAGCACTATGAATTGTCAATCCATGAATATTAAAAGCAGCTGTTCCAGTTGGAGCGGTTAATAGAACTGTGAGATCATCTGGATTCTCTGAAGTTTGTGCTAATATTCGAGTTGCTTCATATTGTATACACTTGATCAAGTGACTTTTACCCGTTCCAGCTCCTCCAGTGATAAATAAATGTAAAGGCTCTGGTGTTTTTCCATTTGATTTCTGAATGCACCAATCTCTTACTTTATAGAGAATTCTTCTTTGTTTCACATTCAGACTTCTTAGCCTTGGAATAATTTCATTTTTTGTGAGAGAAACCGACAGCAAATTAGTTCCAACAGATGATGAGCTCTTTTCATTATTTAAATCTGGTATTGATAAATCCTCCTCAATCACACTTGTTACTTTGCCTTCATCTATACATTCTCTTCTATTTACTTCTGCTTCTGGGCATAACTCACACCAAGCATCTTCATTCGGACCTTTTTCATTTAATTGCTTTTCTGCTTCCTCTAAATCATGACCATCTTTTACAAAATCTGACATGTTTTTGACAACAATTTCTCTTACAGAACTTAACTCATTATCTCCTTCAAATTTTACTGTACCACAGGTGAAGAAATTCTCATATGTTTGAAATAGTGGTGGTTTTAACTGTTCATCATATCTGTATGGTAAATAAAGTTGCAATATGCTTTGATAGTATTTTTCTGGTGAATTTTCTGGTGAGAAGCGTGGATATTTTATAACTGCAGGGGAAGTTCTTGTGCGCTTTCTAATGTATCCAAGTGAGCCATCAAGTTTGAAGGTTGTTTCTTTATTAATTTTTTGAGGTAATTGTGATTCTAGTATAACACTGTATTCAGAACAGAATCTTGCCAGACATATTTTGATAAAGATGTCAATGTGTGGTCTGCCTTTATATCTATCAACAACATTGTTCATCCAAGTGCTATTCTCATCTTCATCTTCATTTTCACTGTCACTATCACTCCTTTTTCTTTTTGCAGACTTACAACTTTGTTGTTTCTCAAGATCTTTCAAAGGAATGCTCATTCGACATGGATTTTCACCAACGGGTATAAATTCTACTTTCCTTGAACATTCTCTTAATCTCAATCCTGTTACTCTGAAAACAGCTTCCTGTGCACTTATCTCCCTATGGTGTAAGTAAGAAGTTCCAATTTTTTTCAAAGTCTGTTGAGCATTTAAATTTCCTTCTTCAGCTTCATTTTTGGTCTGCAGCAGTAGTAATCCTAGCTCTCGCTCAGCTTTACTTATGTAGCTTATAATATATACAACACAGGAAAATGCATCCAAAATATATTGTATGTCCATGTTTGCATCCCAAGCCCTCAAAAGGTGTGGGTTATACTGATTGGTGTATATTTCATTTGGCTGACGTTTAAGAACTACTGTATTTCGATTGGTGATGAAACAGTAACATTTTTCAAAGCTTTCTTGAGTTAGTCCTGCTTTCTTGAAAATGTCAGATACTTCTAAGTTTTTATCTTCATTCTCTTTTATTACTTTCCATAAGTTTGACAACATTTCTTTTGCAAATTCTTCCTCTTCCTCTGAATCCTTATCTGGATCACTTGGTTCTGAGATAAATGTTCTATTTGAGGGAGGTCTGGGGAAATTAAAACGACATACTGTTCCTTTTTTCTTACAAGATTTTGAATGTTTTTTGCTATGTTGGTGTACTGCCATAACAATGTCATGCAACTCTTTGTCTTCCTTTTCATCTGGTATCTCACATGAAATGTACTTGTCAATAAAAGTGATAATTTCATCATTTTCAACTTCACCAAATTTTGGAGCATTCTCTACCCAAAACAAACAATGTGTGTGGGGAGAACCTCTTTGTTGAAATTCAACTCGGTAAAAATAGTCGATTATTTTCCCTATTGGTTGAGCTTCTGACATGATAACATTCTTCAGAAATTTATGGAATCTATTATCAAACATTCTTGCTGCTGTAACGGGATTGCTACAGAGAACTTTACATTTTTCATCCCATGTCATATTTTCAGTATTTCGCATGTCACCCTGTTGTTTTAAAATTGTGTCTACAATTTCTGACCATCTAAAGTCTGCAGAAGAAAAAGAACAGAAGAATGTTGGGACTCCTAACTGTCTTATCATTGCAAATATATCTTTTTGTGAACTTTGCCAATAGGGAGGAGTTCCTCGAATAGGTTTTAGATATTTTATAGCTTCATCTTTTTTAAATAATTCTTTTAAGGTTTCCTTGTTGCATAGCATTTCTCTAGTTACTTTCTTTCCTTCTTTTGAAATAGGGCATTGCTTTCTAAGAGATATCTGTACATTTGAAATCACGCTAGTGAGCTCTGTTAAATATTGACTGAAAAATATATAGGAAGTATCTCTGGCAAATCTATTTTCGACACTCATCAATCTAAGATTAAAGTACCTTCCAATAGTCAGTTTTTCATCACGGTTTTCATCAAAAGTATTTTTGCCTGAAGGAAAGTGTACAGGAAAGGTTTTAGCTTCAATTCCTGGTTCTTGAAGAACACTTAGAGGACTATTATTTTCTGCTGGAGCTATATTAAATACTTGGTCAAAGCATAAATCTAAAGCCTCTTGTCCGATATCAGCAGGTTGTAAACAAGTGTCTAACTGAACACCACGTAAACTATCATCAATGTAGCTAACTGGTTCATTTTCTATTTCTCTTTCATTGCCTGTTGTAGAAGACTTTGTCATTTCTTCTTCCTGTATTTCGTTTTCCATCACCATCTCAGTATCATCACATTCAGATTCCTCATTTACTACTTGATCATCGTCTAATTCAGGAATTGGATTAATCCATTCATTGTTGATAGCCACATCTTTATACCATATGTTTTGATCTTTTAAATACAAAAGTGCTTGCTCTAGATGGTTTGGTCTTACAAATTGATATTTGTCATATCCTTTGTAGTTAAGCTTTCTTTTTAACTTTACCTTCAGTAATAGACTTTCATCTTCAGATCGGGGTAATATAGATGTCACTTTTTTCAAATCAGATGGCACACAAACAACAGGTCCATGAACTCCTTTTTGTCCTCCTTTTGGCAAAGCCATAATTTTCATGAATGGAATGTTCTGTGCTATAAGTTGCTGCTCTATTGAATTGAGCTGTTTTAACTCTACTGGAACATCTTCTAGTAATAGGCTATTCGAAAAGGAGTCAGCAGGTATTTTACCTTTCAACATTTTACGATGGCAAGTATAACAGATCCATAGACTTGTTCTACATGTTCCTTCAAAGGCACAATTTGTCTTACAATTATCTGTGCATTTGTGTTCATATTTATTTGTTGTAACTGAATCAAATATAGAATTATCGTAAGATTCTTTCTTGCAGATCTGAACCTGTTTTTCAAAAAACAGTCTCAAACAACAAGCACAAACACATTCTGGACCTTTTTTAACTTCATCTTTAAATTTTCTTATTACCTCAGTTATTTGCTTGTTTTCTACCTGAAGACGTTCACGACGTACTGATGTTTGTTGTTTAATCTTAATTCTGTGTGCATCATCATTTGCATACTTGAGTATACTTGCTTGTTTCACATGTTCCTTGTGCTTTTCATCTGTTTTATACTTGTGTATACTTTCTTGTTTCACATGTTCCTTGTGCTTTTCATCTGCTTTATACTTGTATATACTTTCTTGTTTTACATGTTCCTTGTGCTTTTCATCTACTTTATATTTGTGTATACTTGCTTGTTTCACATGTTCATTGTGCTTTTTATCTGCTTTATACTTGTGTACACTTGTTTGTTTCAGCTTTTCCCTGTACTCATTGTCTTCATTATATTTCTCAATTCCTACTTGTTTTAAATTCTCTCTGTATGTTTCATTTTCTTCATATTTTTTAATACCTGAACATATTTTTTTTGAACGTATTCCTTCATTCTCCTGATATTTTCTTTTTGATGCGTCTATCTTTCTAGCTCTAAATTTATCATCTGTCATGTACCTGATCCTTTCTTTTTCATTTTTTAACACTTTTGATTCAGTATTGTTGAGGGAGTCATTCATCTGGTCTTCATCAATTTTAATTTTTTTTGTTTTTACCTTAGATTTCCTTGAAATTTCATACTTTTTCTCATGTTCTTGTCTAGATTGTAATCCATTTGTTGACATAGCTATAGTCTTTTGTTTTACAGCTGTGACAACTTCATAATGATTGATATCTCCATTATGTTGAAGATAAATTGCTTGATCATTAACAAAAGTGTTGCTACATATTTGAGAAGAAGAATATTTAATCCATGAGTTGTTATAAAAAGTATAAATGTCTGTTTTAAGAAGGTCAGCACAAGCTACTATTTCCAGTTCAGTTCCCCATACATTATTTTCTTCCATTTTGAGAGTTTGTATATGCTCTTCTACAGTTTTAAATCTTGGCTGTAAAAATGACTTGAAAACTTCTGCATTTCTTAACAAATGATCAACTATTGCCTTTCGTATGTCTCCAAAATATTCTTGTCTATTAGATAGTGAATATGAAATGGCTCGAAATAGACAATTTCCATCACCTGTGATAGTTTTGCAAGCAGTTGGTTGACCTATGTTATAACAATTTGAAGAATGATGTTTGGATATTTTTTTGCTTGGTATATTCACAATTTTACAAAGCTTCTTCTTTACAAGTGTATTCAAGGGTATAAAATCATAAAAACATTCTGCTGTAGATAATATCTCAATATCAGATTCACAATCATTAATAACCTCATCAATGTTTACTTCGTTATCTTTCTCAATGCCATTACTGCAAATGTTCACCTTGAATATTTCTTGTGATATATTGGTGATCGGAGTAATATTTTCTCGTGTTTTAGGAAGCTTATTTTGGTTTCCAGTTTCTAAAATTTCAGACAATCTTAATTCACTGGGGATTAATGGTTTATGACTTTCTGAGTTAGTTTTTATCTTAGGTTCTTGTCCAAAAAAACTAATACTGACTCCTGTCACCTCAAACCATTGATTTTGACTTGCACCAGCCATCATGTTGCAACAGTACTGGTATAGGTGATCCAGATTGCTTAACTTTAAAAGTAAACTTTTACCATCGCTGTCCTTTAATCCAAGCTCATTTCGTGCATGAGAATCAAACAAAAGTAAATCTTGATGATGTTTCAAGGCTAAAAAAGTAGTGTCATATGCACATATAAAGCAAGCATCATAGTCTATGAGAGACTCTTGTAAAGCTTGGTCTAAAGGTAAGGAATTTCCAAATTCACTAAAATCTATAGTTCCAGAAGTATCTACAACAGCTGTAATTGATTCTTTTCTTGATATTTTCAGTAATGTTCCTGACATGTCAATCATGTCTGGTAGGTCTGATACAAGTAAATGAATATTATCACCATGAATACGGTTATATATTTTGTTTCCATCTATCAAAACATTGTCTAAATAAATCTGATTCCAATCATTTAAATCTTTAAATTTACTATGGGCAAGAGCTGATAAACAGTTTGCAACACATTGCTTCCCACTATTAATTCCAAATCTGATATCACCTTGATGAAAACTACCTTGAACTATCCAATTATCAGAACGTGATCTTCTAACTTCTATACGGTTTTCAGGTATTGTTCTTTTGTTCTTTTGGCTATATAGCTTCAACAAATTATCATCTTGTTCAAATTCTGAAAACCCATTTAAACCAATCTGTTTATTTTCTTTTTCATCAATTATGTTTCCAATATTATTCAAGAATTCATGGCTATTTGTCTGTTCATTTTTTGCATCATTTGATTTTTTTGATAAGTTTGTAACCAATTGGATTGTATCATTTAAATTTGAAACCATTGTTCCTTTTAAAATGCGTGTGCTTTTAGAACTCTGTTTTGATTTCATTGATTCATAACCAAGATTTCTTTTAACCTTTCCATAATCCAGATTTGTTCCAATTGATTCAAAATCCAGCTTTTTATTAATTGATTCAAAATCCAGCTTTTTTTGACTCTGGTCAATATTTATGGGACAGTTTATAGAGTTGACGCTCTGATCAATACTTATGGGACAGTTTATAGAGTTGACGCTCTGATCTGGTTTTATAGGACAGTTTATAGAGTTGACGCTCTGATCTGGTTCTATAGGGCAGTTTATAGAGTTGATGCTCTGATCTGGTTCTATAGGATAGTTTATAGAGTTGACGCTCTGATCTAGTTCTATGGGACAGTTTATAGAGTTGACGCTCTGATCTGGTTCTATAGGACAGTTTATAGAGTTGACACTCTGATCAATATTTATAGGACAGTTTATAGAGTTGACGCTCTGATCTGGTTCTATAGGACAGTTTATAGAGCTGACGCTCTGATCATTATTTATAGGACAGTTTATAGAGTTGACGCTCTGATCTGGTTCTATAGGACAGTTTATAGAGCTGACACTCTGATCAATATTTATAGGACAGTTTATAGAGTTGACGCTCTGATCTGGTTCTATAGGACAGTTTATAGAGTTGACGCTCTGATGTGGTTCTATAGGACAGTTTATAGAGTTGACGCTCTCATTATTATTTATAGGACAGTTTAAAGAGGTGCCGCTCTGATTGACCGTAGAGATGAGGTTTTTGTCATCAGTCTGCTTTTCTCTTCTCTCTCTCATTCGGTCTCGTTGCTCTTTTCTTTTAGTAAAATCACTTTTCTTTTTACCTCTACGGGTCATTGTCTACAAAATAAAACAAAAAAACAAATTCAAATAACCCTAAATATTATCAATTTTATAGTGAATAAAAATAAAGCAAATTCAAATTTCTGGAATATGAGCTCATTGTATAAACTAATAAGCAAAAAAATAATATATGTAACACCAAGGGATAGTTCACAAAGCATTCCTTTGTAATAATTAAAGCCAAGGCTTTGTGTTGAAGGACGTACTTTGACCTGTAATTGTTTAATTTTTAGACGTTGTGACTTGGATGTGGAGTTGTCTTATTGACCCTTATACCATATCTTCTTTTTTTTATGAGCTATGAGATACAGGGGAGTGGATACAGACAGGAGAAAGGAACTGTAATTAAATATAAAAAAAAATCTGTATTTAGTACTAAATAAATGATAAAATTTGTAAGGGTTCTGCGGAACCCAGTGTCTCGCCTATTTTTGCTGTAAATCTCAGGCTCAACAACAATGAGGAAAAAAATCAATAAAAATATTCCTTTTGTTACTATTTTATGATTGTAAGAAAATCTAAGTCCATTTAAAACTAAATTACAGAAAAAAAGGAGTAATCTTTTTACAAACTTTACTTCTGGATACAATCTTATGATCATAAATAAGCTTCTGTCCAAGTTTGGTACAAACCCAGGATAGTTTAAGAAAGTTATTAAAATTGTAAAAACTTTAACCACAGAGTGAATGTAATGGTTCCCCGCAGAAATACTAAGTCCATTTAAATGTAAAATATGGAAAAAATGGATTTAATTATTTACAAAATTTACTTCTGGATACTATCTTATGATCATAAACAAGCTTCTGTCCAAGTTTGGTACAAACCCAGGATAGTTTAAGAAAGTTATTAAAATTCTAAAAAATTTAACCACAGAGTGAATTTAATGTTTCCCTGCAGAAAAATCTAAGTCAATTTATAAGTAAAATACAGAAAAAAAAGTAAAATACAGAAAAAATGGAATTTTACTTTTACAAAATTTACTTCTGGATATTATCTTATGATCATTAACAAGCTTCTGTCCAAGTTTGGTACAAACCCAGGATAGTTGGAGAAAGTTATTAAAATTCTAAAAACTTTAACCACAGAGTGAATGTTTTGTTTCCCCGCAGAAAAAACTAAGTCCATTTATAGTAAAATACGGAAAAAATGGAATTTTATTTTTACAAAATTTACTTCTGGATACTATCTAATGATCATAAACAAGCTTCTGTCAAAGTTTGGTAGAAATCAAGTATAGTTCAAGAAAGTTATTAAAATTTCAAAAACTTTAACCACAGAGTGAATATTTGTTGACGCCGCCGACGACGCCGACGGAAAGTAGGATCGCTTAGTCCCGCTTTTTCGACTAAAGTCGAATGCTCGACAAAAATGACATCAATATTTAGTGTGAATTTTAGATATTATTTGATTCATGTACTTAGTTTGATTGTTCCAATAGATATGATTGATTCAGTAATATTTGGACACTTAAGTATCATTTTACCATGATTATCATTATCTCCTCAAATGTAACTTTTTTACATCAGAAATGTATAAATACTTATATACTAGATAAAAAATTCACAAACCATTATAATATTTGTAAGTGCATGTAACTTATAAATTTATACATCTTTAAATCTAAGCTTATAAATGAAAAAGCGGTTATCAGAATAAAAAATATATACATAGAGTAGAGACCATGGAGGTAACTGCAAGAAGATCTCTAAAAATTTGCATAGCAAATATGTCATGATGTAAACATAAATATTAATACACAGGCAAGCACAGGCAATGATATAAGTATATCGACAATTTTTCTAGGTTTGATTTCATGTCATAATATTAATTAACAAATATGTTAGTTTTCTCGTTTGAATTGTTTTACATTGTCATATTGGGGCCTTTAATACCTGACTATGCGGTATGGGCTTTGCTCATTGTTAAAGGCCGTACGGTGACCTATAGTTGTTAATGTCTGTGTCATTTTGGTCTCTTGTGGACAGTTGTCTCATTGGCAATCATACCACATCTTCTTTTTTTATATATAATCCTCTTAACTGTATTTAATTTGTTTTGTGATTGAACAAGTTAAAAAAAAAAGGAATCTTCAGTGGCTGCCTAGTTTCTCTTTCCTATTTAATAACTGCACAAACTTAGCTCATCCCAGTTAACATGGTTAAGGTTTACATTGAAGTCCACATGAATAAATTGGAATGAGTTGAATTACCATTTACTATGAATTCAATAATAAATCAATGTTTATAAGCTTATTTTGACCAAAAAAAATCAAAACTGACTGCTTATAATGAAATATTTTGCAATTTCACTTTAAGAAAGTTTTGAAACATACACATAATTGTATTTGAATTTTTTGCCAACTATGTTACTAAACATGCTACTTCAACATCTGAAAAAGCTGTATTAACTTACCACAACTATTTCAGTTCTTGATATAAATAAGCTCTTATAGTTGCATTCAAAAGTAAGAAAAAACTTTGTCACTCCAACAAGTCAGAACTGAAGAAATACCTGTAAAAAGAGGTGTTATCAGTACATGGTAAGTTACTTTATCATGTTTATCTTTCAAATTTTATCATTTTCAATCAAATTTGAGAAAAAAATCAAAAAAAAATCAATATACTTTTATTTTAATATTTTCTGTCCTTTTATTAAATAAAATAAAATCTGCTTATGAGAACCTTTAAATACAATTCAGGGTTGCTTGTACATTTGATGAGTTTATATTATGTTCTATATATTTTATAACTAATTTTCAAATTTTTGGGATGAAATTTCTTTAGTAAACATTGTCATGGCCCAGATATTGTGGTTAAATGCTTTGAAATCTTAATTGGCTAAATAAGCTTACCACAATGTTAACTATAAGTTCCCAAATAAATGTAACCAGTTTTACATTCAGCTTCTAATGTAGTCAAGAACCTCTGCCACTCCAACAACACAAACTGAAGAAATACCTGTAAATAGTACATGTATTTATTTATATAGCAGTGTTGACAACAGACTTGGGGTAATTGTAATTGTAATCATTAATCAGCTGTAATTGATTACAATTTTTCAAGTAATCATTGTAATCATTAATCAGCCAAAAATCAAAATTTATGAAAATTGTAAAACATTGACTATAAAGGACAATAACTCCTAAAGGGTAAAAATTGACCACTTTGGTCAAGTTGACTTATTTGTAGCTCTTACTTTGCTGTACATTATTACTATTTACAGTTTATCTCTATCTATAATAATATTCAAGATACATTGTAATAACCAAAAGCTGAAAAATTTTCTTAAAATTACAAATTCAGGGGCAGCAGCCCAACAACAAGTTGCCCGATTGGTCTGAAAATTTCAGGGCAGATAGATCTTGACCTAATGAACAATTTTATTCACAGTAGATTTTCTCTAAATGCTTTGGTTTCAGAGATATGAACAAAAAACTGCATTTTACCCTATGTACTAATTTTAGCCATGTCCTCCATCTTGGTTCACGGGCGGGGTCATCGTACACATTTTTTAAACTAAATACCCATATGATGATTGCGGACAAGTTTGGTTAAATTTGTCTCAGTAGCTTCAGAGGAGAAGATTTTTGTAAATGATTACAAAAATTAACAAATAAATTGTTAAAAATTTACTATAAAGGGCAATTACTCCTTAAGGGGTCAACTGACCATTTTGGTCATGTTGACTTATTTGTAGATCTTACTTTG
The DNA here is from genome assembly GCA_037788925.1 of Mytilus galloprovincialis. NCBI lineage: Eukaryota > Metazoa > Mollusca > Bivalvia > Mytilida > Mytilidae > Mytilus > Mytilus galloprovincialis. The sequence continues at coordinate 51,967,854 of CM075341.1, forward strand.
CTGAACATTATTGCTGTTTACAGTTTATCTCTTATCTATAATAATATTCAAGATAATAACCAACCAGATGCTCCGCAGGGTGCAGCTGTATACGACCGCAGAGGTCGAACCCTGAACAGTTGGGGCAAGTATGGACACAACATTTAAGCTTGATACAGCTCTGAATTTGGATTGTGATAAAATAGTTGACACAACATAGGTTTCTGTCACAGAATGAATGTGGTCTAAGAACTTAAATTCAAAAAATATTTTTTTTTAAATTGGACATTTACCTATTATGGTTCAATATCAAATATCTAAATACATGGTTAGATTCAGCATATCATAGAACCCCAAGAATTCAATTTTTGATGAAATCAAATAATGTTAAATTTAAGACCCTTTAGACCTCAATGTGGACCAACATGTTAACCGGGCCCAAATATTAATAAACAGCTGCGCCATGAGCGCGTGATACGCCCGACGTCTTGTGTGGAAGTTTTATGCAATAATCATAAATAGTTTCTGAGAAAGTTTTAAGCAATAACCATATATTGTTTTTGAGACACGGCGGGACATGTGAAACCACCTACCCTGTTTTTTTTTTTACAAAAAACTAAACATCACTAAAATAAAATTTTGAATCAAAACCAAAAACTATACAGATCTTTAGATTAATATAACAAAGAAGTGTGTAAAGTTTTAAGCAATAATCATAAATTATTTTGAGATATGGCGCGACATGTAAAAAAAACCTCCCCTGTTTAACAAAATACTCAATAACTCCAAAATAAAGTTTTAAATCATCACCAAAAAGTATACAGATCTTTAGATTAATATAACAAAGAAGTGTGTAAAGTTTTAAGCAATAATACTAAATTGTTTTTGAGATACGGCACAACATGTAAAAAAAACCTCCCCCTTTTTTACAAAATACTCAATAACTCAAAAATGAAATTTTGAATCATCACCAAAAAGTATACAGATCTTTAGATTAATATAACAAAGACATGTGTAAAGTTTTAAGCAATAATCATAAATCGTTTTTAAAATATGGTGCGACATGTAAAAAAACCCTCCCCCTTTTTTACAAAATTACTCAATAACTCAAAAATAAAATTTTGAATCATCACCAAAAAGTATACAGATATTTAGATTAATATAACTAAGAAGTGTTTAAAGTTTTAAGCCATAATCAAGAATCGTTTTTGAGATACGGTGCGATATGTGAAAAAAACACACCCCTGTTTTAGTTACAAAGTGCCGTAACTCAAAAAGTTTTTATTTTATTTTCACCAAAAAGTATACAGATCATTTGACCATCATAAGAAACAACTATATTAAGTTTCATGAAATTTGGATGAGTCGTTCTCAAGTTACGGTGCGACATGTTTACGCCGGACAGACGGACGGACACCGGACATTTGTATACCATAATACGTCCCGTCAAAGATATGAAAAATTGTTAAAAAAATGACTATAAAGGGTAATAACTCCTTAAGGGGTCAACTGACCATTTTGGTCATGTTTAACTTATTTGTAGATCTTACATCTTTGCTGAACATAATTGCTGTTTACAGTTTATCTCTATCTATAATCATATTCAAGATACAAGTAGTAACCAAAAACTAACAACGGTTTGTCTGATTCATCTGAAAATTTCAGGGCAGATAGATTTTTACCTGATTTACAAGTTTACTCGTTTCAGATTTGCTCTAAATGCTTTGGTTTCAGAGACATAAGCCAAAATCTAAATTTTACTGCTACATTGTTGTTCTATTTTTAGCCATGGCGGCCATTTTGGTTGATTGGCCTGGTCACCAGATACAATTTTTAAACTAAATACCCCAAGGATGAGTGTAGCCAAGTTTGGTTTAATTTGGCCCAGAAGTTTCAGAGGAGAAGACTTTTGTAAAAGTAAACTTATACAAGTAAATTTATGAGAAAATTAAGGGGAGATTATTCAAACATTATTTATTTACTTATACATGTTATATGTGTATATCTTTTTTTACTTCTTCAAGTAAATAAAATTAACTTGTATAAGTAGTACCCCTGACTGTTTGGAATGTTCTGTAAAATTTTACTGAGTTTGTTAATGCAAAATATATTTTATACTCCTAAAAGTAAAAGGACGCTGATTTTATGGAGAAATCAGCTAAACATTTTAATAAAGCTGTAAAATTCAAACTGCAAATATGAGTTCAGCATTATGACGTGGATGTAAGGCATCGAAGAAAAAAGTATAATTATTAATAGCCTTAGAAGACATTACATGTCATAATTATTTGCATTGATTTGGACTACATGTATAGGGTCAACCAGTTCACGCCAAGTTAAAAATGACCAAAAACTATCATGTATTTATAATAACAGGAATGAAAACAAATATAATTGTGTGATGAATGCACAACTGTACAGGGTTCAAATCAGGTACATGTTATAATAGTTACTTCTAACAAAGACATACAGACTCATCTTTAGAAGGCAAATTATTTCAGGGCCAGTGATGAATCCGGGACTGTTGGCCCTGATTCAAGTTTGCCCTAGTACCTGTTCGCCCTGATACCTGTTCGAACAGGGTCCATTCGCCTTGATTTTTTTTTTCAATTGTTGTCTAGTCGCATAATTTTTTAAAAGTATTTGAACAAAATATCATGAATATGTGAAAATTTGTTGAAAAATGACAGAATATTAATATTGCTGCAATCAATTTATCATTTTCCCTTTGATTTGCAGAGTCAAGAGAGTAGAATACTAGAATACAATGTATTTATAGAATAAGGAATCGAAGAATTCAAATAGAGAAAAATATTCAACGAGTTACGAGTGACCAAATAACATATTAATTTACGATGCGCGCATGAGATAAATATCAGTTTTTATTATACTGGGAAAAAAATGTAATTCATTGCAACCAATGTAATAATAATCTGTATTGATATTTGTTAACAAAATAATTGCATCATGAATTAATGTATGCGGTATGCAGTATAACTGTGATTAGTCTGAGAGATATTTTGAATTTATATAATAAACTTATTCAGACATTTCTTTGGTTTATATTCTTAATTTCAAGCTGAATATTTTATAAAAACAAATAGTTTGTTTTTATTATTAATCCATCAACATGATCAAAAGACAAGTTTCACAATAATCAGTGATCCGAATTATTTTGTCATTGAACAATCAATGATCCTAAACAAGCCGTAAACTATTAAATATTTCCATGTTTCCATAAATTTCAAGAATATATACAATGTACATGTACCAAAGAAATGTCTGAATAAGTTTATTCAACTTCAAATCCCTGAATATTAATATTTTTTAAGTAGGGCGAACAGACTCTATGGGCAAACGTACTCAGGGCTAACAGACTCAGGGCGAACATGTTAACTATTAAGCCGAACGGACCCGATACCGGCAATGACTAGTCAAAATAATTATAACCTCTTGGAAGGCTATTTAAAGTTTTTGCTTTAACACCTTCCTGGGTTTACCCGGTTGATGTAAGGCGTCAAAGAAAAAAAACATTATAGGTTTTCTAGAAGTCATAATACACCTTATCGCTATTAGCCTTATCGGCAGGCTGACCCGGCCGCTTGAACTTTTGACGCATACAACAATCACTTTTCCATTGTGGCGTCAGATATTTTGTTTTATGACATCAAAATTTTACGGGAACCTGTGTGATATCCAGTAATGGCGGACAAATAGCGATAAGGTGTATTATTTGGACTAGGGCAGAATTACATGAAATTATGAAGTATCTTGTCAAATAATTTAGCCTCACAGGCACTTTTGATCATTGAGAGGTCGATCTGCCAAATTAGAAACAAGTGTTTGTGTTTATCCTTACTTTGGTGAAGTCGACTCATGTATACAAATTGTTATGTCAATGGCAATGTAGGCCTACATGTACATGTATGTTTACCTGTTAAACGGTGAATGATGATACTCTCGATCTCTTTTATTTTTCGAATGTGTATACGTGGTGTATACTTGGATAATCTATTCAAAACAGCTCGTATAATAATCTGTTCGATACAGCTCGAAGTCTACCTTTCAACGTTATTGCAAATATGAATGAAGGTTATCTGGTTATAAGGTAAGAATCTCAAAATCGTACATGCAGCACAGGAAATGGTAGTGAGGTATTTTCGTACCTTGTCCAGGTATCAGGTCCGTTCGTACCTCTGCTATTTCGTACCAACATGTAACATTGAATGTCCTTTGGCATCTTTTGTCTATCTTTTATCATGCCATAATTTCTGTTCCAGTTGAACAAATGTTCTTTAAGGTGATATACACCTTCAAGGGTATGGATGTAGGTTTTCAGAATAACGAAAAACTGAAATACGATACCCCAATCCAGTTCCAGGACAAAGAGGGGGAGAGGTTCCAACTGCATGTCCCCATTCAAATGCATTGATCTTCCACCCCCAACCCCCCTGGATCCGCCACTGAATGATGGTTTCATTTTTATCAGTTTGACAGGAATGTTCTTATTGCTTTTTCCAATGTGGTGAATACTATTTGTTGACTATTTAGTTGTTCCATTTTTGCATGTGCATTTGTTGATGGAGAAATGTATTATATGAACAATCATACCAATATATACTCTGGTAACAGAAACACAAAAATGACACAGAAATTAACAATAATAAACAACACTCCTAATGCTCAGGTTGGTTGTCATCGTGCAACACAGTTAATAACACCATATAGGAAAAACATAGAACTACTTTTGTCATAAAACACTGTCAAACATCCAAACAAACATCGGCTCCCGTCCATAATTTGACTTACTTGGCAAATGGCCATGGGGGACTGCACAGATTAGATAGAAAGTGTTGAAAGCTCTCTCTTGAAAGATACCAAGGAGGGAGCCCCAGCTATAGTTGCTGGCAGTCAATTGAAACAAGCGAAAAAGAAACAGAAAATCTTGAACCCTATATTAAACACATGAGACAGAAAAATACATGCATGCACTGATTGATTGATAGATTGATAGTTTGATTGATTGATTGGTTGGTTGGTTGGTTGGTTGGTTGGTTGGTTGGCTGGTTGAAATTCAAACACATGGCTTTGTTTGGACTTGTCACTTGTTTGCTTTTTGGCCTTGAAGGTTTGTCCCTGATATTTTATTAACTGTGCATTTGCATTCAGTTATCGCAGATCAAATTTATTCGTTCATTGTGTATTAATGTACGTTTTTTGATTGAGTTAAGCCTGCCAATTGATATTTTATCGTGTTTTTTTCTATGTTGTGATGTTATGCTATTGTTTCAGAAAAAGGGAGAAGGTTTGGATCCATTAAAACGTTTAATCCCGCTGCAAATGTTTGCACCTGTCCTAAGTCAGGAATCTGATGTACAGTAGTTGTTTGTTTATGTAATTTATACGTGTTTCTCGTTTCTCGTTTCTCGTTTTTTTATTCTATATAGATTAGACCGTTGGTTTTCCCGTTTGAATGGTTTTACACTGGTAATTTTTGGGGCCCTTTATAGCTTGTTGTTCGGTGTGAGCCAAGGCTCCGTGTTGAAGGCCGTACATTGACCTATAATGGTTTACTTTTTTAAAATTGTTATTTGGATGGAGAGTTGTCTCATTGGCACTCACACCACATCTTCATATCTATAATACTAAAATTACGAGGTCCAATTTGTCAGCCGTCATCACGTAAAAACGACAAAGCAAAGAATTCAACTTTATGTATAAATAACATAGTACAAAGGTGTAGATTAAAAATTACACCACTTCAGGCCCTTTTGTTTTCCGAGTAATTAATATTACCAATAATTAAGAAGTTCCGTGTCGAGTCCGATACCGATATCAATAGTATATTCACCTGTTACCTAATACCTTATCTGTACGTTTCGCATCTGACAGGGGCACCACCAAACGGTGTATTTAGGACTATGCTATTTACACGGGTCATACTCACAGGGTTGACACTACTAAGTTCTATCAACCATTGTCAAATTGTTACCTATTGTAGTCTTTTATAAATCAGTAAGACTTTCTAAGATAACAAAACGAATACTAATCACAGTTCCAGTTCGACGGGTTCAAACAGAAAGATTCAGTCACTGACCCGCGGCATCACGGGTGTGTTCTAGTATATACATAAAACTCTTTAAATAGTGCCAAAATCACATAATTTGCCTCTTAGTATATGACCTTGACCTTTGACCTTGTGACCTCGTCAAGGTCATTGCTCTACAATGTCATTGCAAAAGACCATATGGGTCAAGGACCTTTTGTTTAAGAGTTTAGCTTAATAATGGCTTTTTATAAACCATCAATGTGGATTATGTCCCTTACGCAATGGTAAAACCAATACAGTCATAATGTAACAAAGTTGCCCCTTGAAGTACCAAGCATTTTTCACTATGTAAATTTTCTGTATCTATAACCATTCGAGAATTATAGGGAAATCAAAGACATATAAAAATCTAAAATATGACCTTGACCTTTGACCTTGACCTTGTTTTCATTTTTTTGGACCAAGGATCTCAAATCAAAAGACTCTAGTCCTCTACTTTATATTGTTAATGAGTTATATTACCATACGTATGATATAAGATATAAACAGGGGGAAAACTCGCGTCAAATGTCTACATACCCTTTCAACTAAAATTTATGTGTTACAACATGTCGTAACTAACAATTTTATCAAAATATTTTGTCGATATCTTATATGATTTCTGAAAAAAAGAGATAACAAGCCAAAATCAAAATTTTAATCATGACCTTGACCTTTGACCTTGCCCTCATTTTCATTTTTTTGGACCAAGGACCTCAAATCAAAAGACTCTAGGCCTCTAACACTTATTGTTTTCCAGTTAAAAATGCATATCACTTATAACAAATATAAAAGGGGAAATAACTCTCATATGAAGTCTCCGGATAGCTTCGGTTAAAATTAATCAAATCATCCTGAGGATATAACGAGCAATTTGGTAAAATAAATTTGCCCGTTTCTTATACGGTTGCGAATATTAAGCGATAACAAGAAAAACAGTGTTCGGGGAGATAACTCTTACATTGAAAAGATTTTGGGTACGCGGTGTCAGTTACAAAAGCGTAATAACTGTTCGATATCATATACCATATGTCTAAGCGACATCTTGCCAAACAAAAAAATTGTGAAGGAAAAAAAAGTTGGCGGAAGAAAAAAAATAATAATAATAATAATCAGAAGAAATCCAATAGGTCTTTCCACGGAAAAGTGGAAAGACCTAATAATAATAATAATAATTAAACTGTCAATTGTTCTTGAACAATTGAGAGGTCTTTCCTTTTTTAATGTAAAATACATGTTCCAACAGACGTAGAATGTATTGAAAAGGTCAAGGTCAACCTTAAAAAGCTTGAAAACACACTGAAAATCCTTTAAATAAGGTTAAAAACACTAAATTCGCTATCTGGGACATGACCTTGACCTTTGACCTTTTGACCTTTGTCAAGGTCATTGGTCCCCAATGCCATTACTGAAGACCCCAAGGGTCTAGGACCTTTGGTTATACAGTAAAAGCTGATTTTGTCTTTTCAAAAACCTAAAACAGGGGTTATGCCCCTTATAGAAAGGTCAAATCTCTTTGGTCAAAATGTAACAAAGTTGCGCCATAATGACCCAAACATTTTCCACCATTTAAAACTTCTGTAAGTATAATGGTTTCTGAGATTATCCCATAACAAGGTGTTAGGTCAAAGGTCAAGGTCAACATACAAATTTGACCTTGAGGTATTTTTTAAAGATACATGAAATGATGATGATTGGTGAAGATCCTATGTGTCTACGACTTACGGTTTTTGAGTTTTGGTGGCCAACCGACACCGGTTAATTTTCATAGGGGCATAACCCTACCAATGAGTCGTTGAATCTTTTCGATCCAAATGTAACGAAGAACCGGGGTCTGGTCCTGAACAAATTTCACCCTTCATTTTTTTTCTACCTATTACGGTTACGGTGTTGGAACGATAACAAGGTTTTTGGGTTTCGGAGGGATTACTCCGAACCGACAAAATATTTCGACTCACAGGGTGAGTTCCGGATAGGTATTCATGACACCGATACAAAGTGTGAACATGAAAGCGACACGTCTTACGGTTACGGAGGGAAATTTTGTCAAAGTTTGGCGGAACAAGAAGAATAATAATAATAATTAAACTGTCAATTGTTCTTGAACAATTGAGAGGTCTTTCCTTTTGTAATGTAAAATGCATGTTCCAACAGACATAGAATGTATTGAAAAGGTCAAGGTCAACCTTAAAAAGCTCGAAAACACACTAAAAATCCTTTATATAAGGTTAAAAACACTAAATTCGCTATTTGGGACATGACCTTGACCTTTGACCTTTTGACCTTTTTCAAGGTCATCAGTCCCCAATGCCATTACTGAAGACCCCAAGGGTCTAGGACCTTTGGTTATATAGTAAAAGCTGATTTTGTCTTTTCAGAAACCTAAAACAGGGGTTATGCCCCTTATAGAAAGGTCAAATCTCTTTGGTCAAAATGTAACAAAGTTGCGCCATAATGACCCAAACATTTTCCACTATTTAAAACTTCTGTAAGTATAATGGTTTCTGAGATTATCCCATAACAAGGTGTTAGGTCAAAGGTCAAGGTCAATATACAAATTTGACCTTGAAGTATTTTTCAAAGATACATGAATTGATGATGATTGGTGAAGATCCTAGGTGTCTACGACTTACGGTTTCTGAGTTTTGGTGGCCAACCGACACCGATTAATTTTCATAGGGGCATAACCCTACGAATGAGTCGTTGAATCTTTTCGATAAAAATGTAACGAAGAACCGGGGTCTGGTCCTGAACAAATTTCACCCTTCGTTTATTTTCTACCTATTACGGTTACGGTGTTGGAACGATAACAAGGTTTTTTGGTTTCGGAGGGATTACTCCGAACCGACAAAATATTTCGACTCACAGGGTGAGTTCCAGGTAGGTATTCATGACACGGATACAAAGTGTGAACATGAAAGCGACATGGTTTACGGTTACGGAGGGAAATTTTGTCAAAGTTTGGCGGAACAAGAAGAATAATAATAATTAAAGTTCAATTCTTCTTGAATAATTGATAGGTCTTTCCTTCCAATTTGTTTTAATTATACTGTCATTAATAAACATATCATATATATTGATTGATTAATTTATTGATTAGTTGGTTGGTTGGTTGGTTGATTGGTTTATTAGTTAAACACTTGATATTGGGTCTCTTGAAACAGGCGAAAAAAAGAGACCTTGGATTCCGTATTAAACACATGAAACGGAAACATGCATTAATTAATGGAATGGATTGATTGATTAATTGATTGGTTTGTTGGTTGGTTAAACACGTTGGTTGGTTAAACACATTGACTAAACATGTTGGTTGGTTAAACATGTTGGTTGGTTAAACACGTTGGTTGGTAAAACAAGTTGGATAAGCTCAATTAAAACAAGCAAAAAAAAAATCCTTGGATCCCGTATGAAACACATGAAACGGAAACATGCATTGATTGATTGATTGATTGATTGATTGATTGGTTGGTTGGTTGGTTGGTTGGTTAAACACGTTGACTAAACATGTTGGTTGGTTAAACACGTTGGTTGGTAAAGTACGTTGGATAGGCTCAATTAAAACAAGCGGAAAAAAATCCTTGGATCCCGTATGAAACACATGAAACGGAAACATGCATTGATTGATTGATTGATTGATTGATTGATTGATTGATTGATTGGTTGGTTGGTTGGTTAAACACGTTGGTTGGTTAAACACGTTGACTAAACATGTTGGTTGGTTAAACACGTTGGTCGGTAAAATACGTTTGATAGGCTCAATTAAAACAAGCAAAAAAAAATCCTTGGATCCCGTATGAAACACATGAAACGGAAACATGCATTGATTGATTGATTGATTGATTGATTGGTTGGTTAAACACGTTGCTTAAACATGTTGGTAAGTTAAACACGTTGGTTGGTAAAACACGTTGGACAGGCTCAATTAAAACAAGCGAAAAAAAACTTGGATCCCGTATGAAACACATGAAACGGACACATGCATTGATTGATTGATTGATTGGTTGGTTGGTTGGTTGGTTGGTTAAACACGTTAGTTAAACATGTTGGTTAAACACGTTTAATAGGCTCAATTAAAACAAGCGGAAAAAAACCTGGATCCCGTATGAAACACATGAAACGGAAACATGCATTGATTGATTGATTGATTGATTGATTGATTGGTTTGTTAAACACGTTGGTTAGACATGTTGGTAAGTTAAACACGTTGGTTGGTAAAACACGTTTGATAGACTCAATTAAAACAAGCGGAAAAAAAACCTTGGATCCAGTATGAAACACATGAAACGGAAACATGCATGCATTGATTGATTGATTGATTGATTGATTGATTGATTGATTGATTGATTGGTTAAACACGTTGGTTAAACATGTTGGTTAAACATGTTGGTTAAACACGTTGGTTGGTTAAACGCGTTTAATAGGCTCAATTAAAACAAGCGAAAAAAACACCTTGGATCGCGTATGAAACACATGAAACGGAAACATGCATTGATTGGTTGGTTGGTTTGTTGGTTGGTTGGTTGGTTAAACACATTGGTTAAACATGTTGGTTAAACACGTTGGTTTGTTAAACACGTTGGATACGCTCAATTCTAACAGGCGAAAAAAAAAGAGACCTTGGATCCCGTATTAAACACACGAAACGGAAACATTGATTGATTGATTGATTGATTGATTGATTAATTAATTGGTTGGTTGGTTGGTTAAACACGTTGGTTGGTTAAACATGTGGGTTGATTAAACACGTTGGTTGGTAAATTACGTTTGATAGACTCAATTAAAACAAGCGAGAAAAAAACACCTTCGATCGCGTATGAAACACATGAAACGGAAACATGCATTGATTGATTGATTAATTGATTCATTGGTTGGTTGGTTGGTTGGTTTCTTAAACACGTTGGTTAAACATGTTGGTTTAACATATTGGTTAAACACGTTGGTTGGTTAAACACGTTTAATAGGCTCAATTAAAACAAGCGAAAAAAAACCTTGGATCCCGTATGAAACACATGAAACGGACACATGCATTGATGGATTGATTGGTTGGTTGGTTAAACACGTTGGTTGGTTGAACATGTTGGTTGGTTACACACGTTGGGGTTAAACATGTTGGTTACACATGTTGGTTAAACACGTCGGATGGTTAAACAAGCGAGAGAAAAAAAAGAAATTGGATCCCGTATGAAACACATGAAACGGAAACATCCATTGATTGATTGATTGATTGATTGATTGGTTGGTTGGTTGGCTGGCTGGTTAAACACGTTGTTTAAACATGTTGGTTAAACACGTTGGATAGGCTCAATTAAAACAAGCGAAAAAAAACATCTTGGATCCCGTATTAAACACATGAAACGGAAACATGCACTAATTGATTGGTTGGTTGGTTGGTTAAACACGTTGGGGTTAAACATGTTGGTTACACATGTTGGTTTAACACGTCGGATGGTTAAACAAGCGAGAGAAAAAAAGAAATTGGATCCCGAATAAAACACATGAAACGGAAACATCCATTGATTGATTGATTGATTGATTGATTGATTGGTTGGTTGGCTGGTTAAACACGTTGTTTAAACATGTTGGTTAAACACGTTGGATAGGCTCAATTAAAACAAGCGAAAAAAACCATCTTGGATCCCGTATTAAACACATGAAACGGAAACATGCACTAATTGATTGATTGATTGATTGATTGGTTGGTTGGTTGTTTAAACACGTTGGTTAAACATGTTGGTTAAACAAGTTGGTTAAACATGTTGGTTAAACATGTTAGTTAAACACGTTGGATGGTTAAACAAGCGAGAGAAAAAAAGAAATTGGATCCCGTATTAAACACATGAAACGGAAACTAGCTATGTTTGATTGATTGATTGATTGAATGAATGAATGAATAAATGATTGATTGATTGATTGATTGATTGATTGATTGATTGATTGGTTGGAATTCAAACACACATAAAACTGTTTAAATAGTGCAAAAAAAAACATAATTTGATGACCTTGACCTTTGACCTTGTGACCTTCGTCAAGGTCATTGCTCCACAAGGTCATTGCAAAAGACTGTATGGGTCAAGGACCTTTTGTTTAAGAGTTTTGACTAAAAATGGCTTTTTAAAAACCATCGATGGGAGTTATGTCCCTTACATGATGGTAAAATCAATATAGTCATAATGTAAAAAAGTTGCCCCTTCAAGTACCAATCATTTTTCACTGCTTAAATTTTCTGTATCTATAACCGTTCAATAGTTATAGGGAAATGAAAAACTTTTGAAAATCTAAAATATGACCTTGACCTTTGACCTTGACCTATATTTTCAAGTTTTGGTCCAATGAACTCAATTCCGAAGACCCGCAGTCTTTACGACTTACGGTTCATGAGATTTATATGCATATCGAAAATTAAAATATTCAAGGGGAAATAACTCCTATAATTGGTCACTGGATCACTTTGGTTCAAATTATTTGAAACTGTAACTTTTGGCAAGGAACATTTAAAAAAAAATCATTTGCCGCTAAGTCTTATAGTTCATGAGTTATAGCGATAACAGTGTTTTTTGTAATTGGGGAGATAACTCCTATAAGGTAAATAGTAAACTTCGGTGCCCCTAATACAAGATAGCTTTTATTAACCCGATACTTGGTACCAAAGATCATTTTGATATCTTGCGTACTTTTAACGAAGATTAACTTTGAAAAACGGCGGAAGAAAAAGAATAATAATAATAATAATAATAAACAAACGAAATACAGTAAGGTCTTTCCATTTAAGAAAGGAAAGACCTTAATAATAATAAACAGAAGAAATACAGTAAGGTCTTTCCCTTTTGTAAAAGGAAAGACCTTAATAAACAGAAGAAATACAGTAAGGTCTTTCCTTATAGAAAAAGGAAAGACCTTAATTAAACTGTCAATTGTTCTTGAACAATTGAGAGGTCTTTCCTTTTGTAATGTAAAATACATGTTCAAACAGACGTAAAATGTATTGAAAAGGTCAAAGTCAACCTTAAAAAGCTCGAAAAAACACTAAAAATCCTTTATATAAGGTTAAAAACACTAAATTCGCTATCTGGGACATGACCTTGACCTTTCACCTTTTGACCTTTGTCAAGGTCATGAGTCCCCAATGCCATTACTGAAAACCCCAAGGGTCTAGGACCTTTGGTTATATAGTAAAACCTGATTTTGTCTTTTCAGAAACCTAAAACAGGGGTTATGCCCCTTTAAAAAAAGGTCAAATCTTTTTAGTCAAAATGTAACAAAGTTGCGCCATAATGACCCAAACATTTTCCACTATTTAAAACTTCTGTAAGTATAATCGTTCCTGAGATTATCCCATAACAAGGTGTTAGGTCAAAGGTCAAGGTCAAGATACAAATATGGCCTTGAGGTATTTTACAAAGATACATGAATTGATGATGATTGGTGAAGATCCTAGGTGTCTACGACTTACGGTTTCTGAGTTTTGGTGGTCAACCGACACCGGTTAATTTTCATAGGGGCATAACCCTACCAATGAGTCGTTGAATCTTTTCGATCCAAATGTAACGAAGAACCGGGGTCTGGTCCTGAACAAATTTCACCCTTTGTTTTTTTTCTACCTATTACGGTTACAGTGTTGGAACGATAACAAGGTTTTTGGGTTTCGGAGGGATTACTCCGAACCGACAAAATATTTCGACTAACAGGGTGAGTTTCAGATAGGTATTCATGACACCGATACAAAGTGTGAACGTGAAAGCGACACGTCTTACGGTTAACGCGGCTAAATTTGTCAAAGTTTGGCGGAAAAAGAATAATAATAATAATTAAACTGTCAATTGTTCTTGAACAATTGAGAGGTCTTTCCTTTTTTAATGTAAAATACATGTTCCAACAGACGTAGAATGTATTGAAAAGGTCAAGGTCAACCTTAAAAAGCTCGAAAACACACTAAAAATCCTTTAAATAAGGTTAAAAACACTAAATTCGCTATCTGGGACATGACCTTGACCTTTGACCTTTTGACCTTTGTCAAGGTCATTGGTCCCCAATGCCATTACTGAAGACCCCAAGGGTCTAGGACCTTTGGTTATATAGTAAAAGCTGATTTTGTCTTTTCAAAAACCTAAAACAGGGGTTATGCCCCTTAAAAAAAGGTCAAATCTCTTCGGTCAAAATGTAACAAAGTTGTGCCGTAATGACCCAAACATTTTCCACTATTTAAAACTTCTGTAAGTATAATGGTTTCTGAGATTATCCCATAACAAGGTGTTAGGTCAAAGGTCAAGGTCAACATACAAATTTGACCTTGAGGTATTTTTCAAAGATACATAAATTGATGATGATTGGTGAAGATCCTAGGTGTCTACGACTTACGGTTTCTGAGTTTTGGTGGTCAACCGACACCGGTTAATTTTCATAGGGGCATAACCCTACCAATGAGTCGTTGAATCTTTTCGATCCAAATGTAACGAAGAACCAGGGTCTGGTCCTGAACAAATTTCACCCTTTGTTTTTTTTCTACCTATTACGGTTACGGTGTTGGAACGATAACAAGGTTTTTGGGTTTCGGAGGGATTACTCCGAACCGACAAAATATTTCGACTCACAGGGTGAGTTCCGGATAGGTATTCATTACACCGATACAAAGTGTGAACATGAAAGCGACACGTCTTACGGTTACGGAGGCTAACTTCGTCAAAGTTTGGCGGAACAAAAAGAATAATAATTAAACTGTCAATTGTTCTTGAACAATTGAGAGGTCTTTCCTTTTGTAATGTAAAATACATGTTCAAACAGACGTAAAATGTATTGAAAAGGTCAAAGTCAACCTTAAAAAGCTCGAAAAAACACTAAAAATCCTTTATATAAGGTTAAAAACACTAAATTCGCTATCTGGGACATGACCTTGACCTTTGACCTTTTGACCTTTGTCAAGGTCATGAGTCCCCAATGCCATTACTGAAAACCCCAAGGGTCTAGGACCTTTGGTTATATAGTAAAACCTGATTTTGTCTTTTCAGAAACCTAAAACAGGGGTTATGCCCCTTAAAAAAAGGTCAAATCTTTTTAGTCAAAATGTAACAAAGTTGCGCCATAATGACCCAAACATTTTCCACTATTTAAAACTTCTGTAAGTATAATCGTTCCTGAGATTATCCCATAACAAGGTGTTAGGTCAAAGGTCAAGGTCAAGATACAAATATGGCTTTGAGGTATTTTACAAAGATACATGAATTGATGATGATTGGTGAAGATCCTAGGTGTCTACGACTTACGGTTTCTGAGTTTTGGTGGTCAACCGACACCGGTTAATTTTCATAGGGGCATAACCCTACCAATGAGTCGTTGAATCTTTTCGATCCAAATGTAACGAAGAACCGGGGTCTGTTCCTGAACCAATTCCACCCTTTGTTTTTTTTCTACCTATTACGGTTATGGAGTTGGAACGATAACAAGGTTTTCGTGTTTCGGAGGGATTACTCCGAACCGACAAAATATTTCGACTAACAGGGTGAGTTCCAGATAGGTATTCCTGACACCAATACAAAGTGTGAACGTGAAAGCGACACGTCTTACGGTTAACGCGGCTAAATTTGTCAAAGTTTGGCGGAAAAAGAATAATAATAATAATAATAATAATAATAATAATAATAATAATAAACAGAAGAAATACAGTAAGGTCTTTCCCTTTTGTAAAAGGAAAGACCTTAATAATAATTAAACTGTCAATTGTTCTTGAACAATTGAGAGGTCTTTCCTTTTGTAATGTAAAATACATGTTCAAACAGACGTAAAATGTATTGAAAAGGTCAAAGTCAACCTTAAAAAGCTCGAAAAAACACTAAAAATCCTTTATATAAGGTTAAAAACACTAAATTCGCTATCTGGGACATGACCTTGACCTTTGACCTTTTGACCTTTGTCAAGGTCATGAGTCCCCAATGCCATTACTGAAAACCCCAAGGGTCTAGGACCTTTGGTTATATAGTAAAACCTGATTTTGTCTTTTCAGAAACCTAAAACAGGGGTTATGCCCCTTAAAAAAAGGTCAAATCTTTTTAGTCAAAATGTAACAAAGTTGCGCCATAATGACCCAAACATTTTCCACTATTTAAAACTTCTGTAAATATAATCGTTCCTGAGATTATCCCATAACAAGGTGTTAGGTCAAAGGTCAAGGTCAAGATACAAATATGGCCTTGAGGTATTTTACAAAGATACATGAATTGATGATGATTGGTGAAGATCCTAGGTGTCTACGACTTACGGTTTCTGAGTTTTGGTGGTCAACCGACACCGGTTAATTTTCATAGGGGCATAACCCTACCAATGAGTCGTTGAATCTTTTCGATCCAAATGTAACGAAGAACCGGGGTCTGGTCCTGAACAAATTTCACCCTTTGTTTTTTTTCTACCTATTACGGTTACAGTGTTGGAACGATAACAAGGTTTTTGGGTTTCGGAGGGATTACTCCGAACCGACAAAATATTTCGACTAACAGGGTGAGTTCCAGATAGGTATTCATGACACCGATACAAAGTGTGAACGTGAAAGCGACACGTCTTACGGTTAACGCGGCTAAATTTGTCAAAGTTTGGCAGAAAAAGAATAATAATAATAATTAAACTGTCAATTGTTCTTGAACAATTGAGAGGTCTTTCCTTTTGTAATGTAAAATAAAAGTTCAAATAGACATAGAATGTATTGAAAAGCTTTAAAACACACTGAAAATCCTTTAAATAAGGTTAAAAACACTAAATTCGCTATATGGGATATGACCTTGACCTTTGACCTTTTGACCTGTGTCAAGGTCATTAGTCCCCAATGTCATTGCCGAAGAGCCCATGGGTCTAGGACCTTTGGTTATATAGTAAAAGCTGATTTTGTCTTTCCAAAAACCTAAAACAGGTATAATGCCCCTTAAAAAAAGGTCAAATCTCTTCGGTCAAAATGTAACAAAGTTGCGCCGTAATGACCCAAACATTTTCCACTATTCAAAACTTCTGTAAATATTATGGTTTCTGAGATTATCCCATAACAAGGTGATAGGTCGAAGGTCAAGGTCAACATACAAATTTGACCTTGAGATATTTTTCAAAGATACATGAATTGATGATGAATGGTGAAGATCCTAGGTGTCTACGACTTACGGTTTCTGAGTTTTGGTGGTCAACCGACACCGGTTAATTTTCATAGGGGCATAACCCTACCAATGAGTCGTTGAATCTTTTCGATCCAAACGTAACGAAGAACCGGGGTCTGGTCCTGAACAAATTTCACCCTTTGTTTTTTCTCTACCTTTTACGGTTACGGTGTTGGAACGATAACAAGGTTTTTGGGTTTCGGAGGGATTACTCCGAACCGACAAAATATTTCGACTCACAGGGTGAGTTCCGGATAGTTATTCATGACACCGATACAAAGTGTGAACATGAAAGCGACATGGTTTACGGTTACGGAGGGAAATTTTGTGAAAGTTTGGCGGAACAAGAAGAATAATAATAATTAAACTGTCAATTGTTCTTGAACAATTGAGAGGTCTTTCCTTTTGTAATGTAAAATACATGTTCCAACAGACGTAGAATGTATTGAAAAGGTCAAGGTCAACCATAAAAAGCTCGAAAACACACTAAAAATCCTTTATATAAGGTTAAAAACACTAAATTCGCACTCTGGGACATGACCTTGACCTTTGACCTTTTGACCCTTGGCAAGGTCATTAATCCCCAATGCCATTACTGAAGACCCCAAGGGTCTAGGACCTTTGGTTATATAATAAAAGCTGATTTTGTGTTTTCAGAAACCTAAAACAGGCTTTATGCCCCTTAAAAAAAGGTCAAATCTCTTCGGTCAAAATGTAACAAAAATGCACGGTAATGACCCAAACATTTTCCACTATTTAAAACTTCTGTAAGTATAATGGTTGCTGAGATTATTCCATAACAAGGTGTAAGGTCAAAGGTCAAGGTCAACATACAAATTTGACCTTGAGATATTTTTCGAAGATACATGAATTGATGATGAATGGTGAAGATCCTAGGTCTCTACGACTTACGGTTTCTGAGTTTTGGTGGTCCACCGACACCGGTTAATTTTCATAGGGGCATAACCCTACCAATGAGTAGTTGAATCTTTTCGATCCAAATGTAACGAAGAACCGGGGTCTGGTCCTGAACAAATTTCACCCTTTGTTTTTTTTCTACCTATTATGGTTACGGTGTTGGAACGATAACAAGGTTTTTTGGTTTCGGAGGGATTACTCCGAACCGACAAAATATTTCAACTAACAGGGTGAGTTCCAGATAGGTATTCATGACACCGATACAAAGTGTAAACATGAAAGCGACACGTCTTACGGTTTAGGCTGCTAACTTCGTCAAAGTTTGGCGGAAGAATAATAATAATAATAATAATAATAAACAGAAGAAATACAGTAAGGTCTTTCCCTTTTGTAAAAGGAAAGACCTTAATAATCAGAAGAAATACAGTAAGGTCTTTCCTTATAGATAAAGGAAAGACCTTAATAATTAAAAACCAATTCTTCAGAGAACAATTGAAGGTCTTTCCACCTCGATAATAAGAATGAAATTTAAAAAACGATGTTAGAAAATGTCACTCCTTGTTGATGTTATGTGGTTCTTCAAATTGATATAAAAAATAAGACTAATAGGTATATGCAGAAGACTTGAAATTATTTTTAGCAAAGGTCAAAATCTAGAATGTCAAATTGACCTTTGACCTTGACCTCAATTTCAAGGTCATAGGTCAGGGATCTCAAATCAAAAGACCCCAGGTCAATCATTTGTATGGTTGTGGAGAAATACTGATTTCAAATACATAAGGGGAGAAAACTCCTATAAGGGTTAACCAAACACTTCGACTGAAATAGATTGAAGTTGCGCCTTTTTGTAAACAGCAATTTGGCAAACAAATCATATCATTTACTGTAACAGTTTCTTTTGAATAACGATAACAAGCAAAATTCAAAATTTATAACATGACCTTGACCTTTGACCTTGATCTCAATTTCAAGGTCATAGGTCAGTGAACACAAAACGGAAGACCGGAGGTCAATCACTTGTATGGTTGTGGAGAAAAACTGATTTGAAATACATAAGGGGAGAAAACTCCTATAAGGGTTAACCAAAACACTTTGACTGAAATAGGTTGAAGTTGCGCCTTATTGTAAACAGTTATTTAGCAAACACATCATATCATTTACTGTCACAGTTTCTGTGGTATAACGATAACAAGCAAAATTCAAAATTAAGAACATGACCTTGACCTTTGACCTTGACCTCATTTTCCTTCAAATGGACCAAGGACTTCATATCAAAAGACTGTAGGCCTCTACGACTTATAACGTATGAATTGATCCAACAAATCGCCTATCTTAAAATTTCAAAGGGAAATAACTCCCTTAAGATGTCTTCCGATCACTAAAGTCAAAATAATTCAAATCATTCTCAAGAGTAGACGACCAATTTGGTGAAAACAGTTTGCTAAAATCTTTTACGGTTTTAGAGATATAGCGATAACAAGAAAAAGGGGACGCAGGGAGATAACTCCTATAAGAATAAGTGTTCGGTCACACAGGGTGAGTTTCGAAACCCCCATTACTGTACAACATCATTGGCCAAAAAATCCATTCTATATGTTGTAAGACAAAAAAGCATCTCAGACGGCAGAAGAAAAAAAAAAAAAAAAAAAAAAAAAAAAAAAAAAAAAAAAAATAATCAGAAGAAAAACAAAAGGTCTTTCCACGAAAAGTGGAAAGACCTAATAATAATAATAATAAACAGAAGAAATACAGTAAGGTCTTTCCCTTTTGTAAAAGGAAAGACCTTAATAATTAAAATGTCAATTGTTCTTGAACAATTGAGAGGTCTTTCCTTTTGTAATGTAAAATACATGTTCCAATAGACGTAGAATGTACTGAAAAGCTTTAAAACACCCTGAAAATCCTTTAAATTAGGTCAAAAACACATAATTCGCTATATAGGACATGACCTTGACCTTTGACCTTTTGACCTTTGTCAAGGTCATTAGTCCCCAATGTCATTGCTGAAGACCCCATGGGTCTAGGACCTTTGGTTATATAGTAAAAGCTGATTTTGTCTTTTCAGAAACCTAAATCAGGGGTTATGCCCCTTACAGAAAGGTCAAACCTCTTTGGTCAAAATGTAACAAAGTTGCGCCTAAATAACCCAAACATTTTCCACTATTCAAAACTTCTGTAAGTATAATGGTTTCTGAGATTATCCCATAACAAGGTGTTAGGTCAAAGGTCAAGGTCAAAATACACATTTGACCTTGAGGTATTTTTCAAAGTCACATGAATTGATGATGAATGGTGAAGATCCTAGGTGTCTACGACTTACGGTTTCTGAGTTTTGGTGGCCAACCGACACCGGTTAATTTTCATAGGGGCATAACCCTACCAATGAGTCGTTGAATCTTTTCGATCCAAATGTAACGAAGAACCGGGGTCTGGTCTTGAACAAATTTCACCCTTTGTTTTTTTTCTACCTATTACGGTTACGGTGTTGGAACGATAACAAGGTTTTTGGGTTTCGGAGGGATTACTCCGAACCGACAAAATATTTCGACTAACAGGGTGAGTTCTGGATAGGTAATCATGACACCGATACAAAGTGTGAACATGAAAGTGACACGTCTTACGGTTAAGGCTACTAACTTCGTCAAAGTTTGGCGGAAAAAGAATAATAATAATTAAAATGTCAATTGTTCTTGAACAATTGAGAGGTCTTTCCTTTTGTAATGTAAAATACATGTTCCAATAGACGTAGAATGTATTGAAAAGCTTTAAAACACACTGAATATCTTTTAAATAAGGTAAAAAAAACATAATTTGCTATATGGGACATGACCTTGACCTTTGACCTTTTGACCTTTGTCAAGGTCATTAGTCCCCAATGTCATTGCTGAAGACCCCATGGGTCTAGGACCTTTGGTTATACAGTAAAAGCTGATTTTGCCTTTTCAGAAATCTAAAACAAGGGTTATGCCCCTTATAGAAAGGTCAAATCTCTTCGGTCAAATGTCAAAAAGTTGCGCCTCATCCACCTCAACGCGTTTTTCACTATTTACTTTTTCTGTAAGTACAATCGTTTTTGAGATATCGACTTAAAAGTTTTAAGGTCAAAGGTCAAGGTCAACCTTAAACAGCTTTAAAACACACTGAAAATCTTTAAAACACATTGAAAATCCCTTAAATAGGTTAAAATCACTAAATTCGCTATCTGGTACATGACCTTGACCTTTGACCTTTTGACCTTTGTCAAGGTCATTGGTCCCCAATGTCATTGCTGAAGACCCCATGGGTCTAGGACCTTTGGTTATATAGTAAAAGCTGATTTTGTCTTTTCAGAAACCTAAAACAGGGGTTATGCCCCTTACAAAAAGGTCAAATCTCTTCGGTCAAAACGTAACAAAGTTGCCCCGTAATGACCCAAACATTTTCCACTATTTAAAACTTCTGTAAGTATAATGGTTTCTGAGTTGTTCTGATAACAAGGTGTTAGGTCAAAGGTCAAGGTCAACATACACATTTGACCTTGAGGTATTTTTCAAAGTCACATGAATTGATGATGAATGGTGAAGATCCTAGGTCTCTACGACTTACGGTTTTTGAGTTTTGGTTGTCCACCGACACCGGTTAATTTTCATAGGGGCATAACCCTACCAATGAGTCGTTGAATCTTTTCGATCCAAATGTAACGAAGAACCGGGGTCTGGTCCTGAACAAATTTCACCCTTCGTTTATTTTCTACCTATTACGGTTACGGTGTTGGAACGATAACAAGGTTTTTTGGTTTCGGAGGAATTACTCCGAACCGACAAAATATTTCGACTAACAGGGTGAGTTCCAGATAGGTATTCATGACACCGATACAAAGTGTGAACATGAAAGCGACACGTCTTACGGTTTAGGCTGCTAACTTCGTCAAAGTTTGGCGGAAAAAGAATAATAATAAACAGAAGAAATACAGTAAGGTCTTTCCCTTTTGTAAAAGGAAAGACCTTAATAATAATAATAATAATAATAATAATCAGAAGAAATACAGTAAGGTCTTTCCTTATAGAAAAGGAAAGACCTTAATTAAAATGTCAATTGTTCTTGAACAATTGAGAGGTCTTTCCTTTTCGAAATGTAAAGTACATGTTCCAATAGGCGTAGAATGCATTGAAAAGCTCTCAAACACACATAAAACCGCTAAAAAATGACAAAAACAATAAATTCGATAATTTGGACATGACCTTGACTTTTGACCTTGTGACCTTTGTGAAGGTCATTGGTCCACAATGTCATTGTAAAAGACCCCATGGGTCTAGGACTTTTCGTTCAAGAGTTAAAGCTAATTTTACCTTTTCAGAAACCGTTAACGGCGGTTATGCCCCTTAAGAATATGTCAAATCCTTTCGGTCAAAATGTAAAAAAGTTGTGCCTCAGTCACCTTAACATTTTTCACTGTTTACTATTTCTGTAAGATTAACCGTTTTTGAGATATCGACTAAAAAGTTGAAAGGTCAAAGGTCAAGGTCAACCTTAAAAACACTTAAAACACACTCAAAATGCTTAAAATAAGGTCAAAAACACATAATTCGCTATCTGGGACATGACCTTGACCTTTGACCTTGTGACCTTTGTCAAGGTCATTAGTCCCCAATGTCATTGGTGAAGACCCCACGGGTCTAGGACCTTTGGTTATATAGTAAAAGCTGATTTTGTCTTTTCAGAAACCTAAATCAGGGGTTATGCCCCTTACAGAAAGGTCAAATCTCTTCGGTCAAAATGTAACAAAGTTGCGCCATAATGACCCAAACATTTTCCACTATTTAAAACTTCTGTAAGTATAATGGTTTCTGAGATTATCCCATAACAAGGTGTTAGGTCAAAGGTCAAGGTCAACATACAAATTTGACCTTGAGGTATTTTTCAAAGATACATGAATTGATGATGAATGGTGAAGATCCTAGGTGTCTACGACTTACGGTTTCTGAGTTTTGGTGGCCAACCGACACCGGTTAATTTTCAGAGGGGCATAACCCTACCAATGAGTCGTTGAATCTTTTCGATCCAAATGTAACGAAGAACCGGGGTCTGGTCCTGAACAAATTTCACCCTTTGTTTTTTTTCTACCTATTACGGTTACGGTGTTGGAACGATAACAAGGTTTTTGGGTTTCGGAGGGATAACTCCGAACCGACAAAATATTTCGACTAACAGGGTGAGTTCCAGATAGGTATTCATGACACCGATACAAAGTGTGAACATGAAAGCGACACGTCTTACGGTTAACGCGGCTAAATTTGTCAAAGTTTGGCGGAAAAAGAATAATAATAATTAAAATGTCAATTGTTCTTGAACAATTGAGAGGTCTTTCCTTTTGTAATGTAAAATACATGTTCCAATAGACGTAGAATGTATTGAAAAGCTTTAAAACACACTGAATATCTTTTAAATAAGGTAAAAAAAACATAATTTGCTATATGGGACATGACCTTGACCTTTGACCTTTTGACCTTTGTCAAGGTCATTAGTCCCCAATGTCATTGCTGAAGACCCCATGGGTCTAGGACCTTTGGTTATACAGTAAAAGCTGATTTTGCCTTTTCAGAAATCTAAAACAAGGGTTATGCCCCTTATAGAAAGGTCAAATCTCTTCGGTCAAATGTCAAAAAGTTGCGCCTCATCCACCTCAACGCGTTTTTCACTATTTACTATTTCTGTAAGTACAATCGTTTTTGAGATATCGACTTAAAAGTTTTAAGGTCAAAGGTCAAGGTCAACCTTAAACAGCTTTAAAACACTGAAAATCTTTAAAACACATTGAAAATCCCTTAAATAAGGTTAAAATCACTAAATTCGCTATCTGGTACATGACCTTGACCTTTGACCTTTTGACCTTTGTCAAGGTCATTGGTCCCCAATGTCATTGCTGAAGACCCCATGGGTCTAGGACCTTTGGTTATATAGTAAATGCTGATTTTGTCTTTTCAGAAACCTAAAACAGGGGTTATGCCCCTTACAAAAAGGTCAAATCTCTTCGGTCAAAATGTAACAAAGTTGCCCCGTAATGACCCAAACATTTTCCACTATTTAAAACTTCTGTAAGTATAATGGTTTCTGAGTTGTTCTGATAACAAGGTGTTAGGTCAAAGGTCAAGGTCAACATACACATTTGACCTTGAGGTATTTTTCAAAGTCACATGAATTGATGATGAATGGTGAAGATCCTAGGTCTCTACGACTTACGGTTTTTGAGTTTTGGTTGTCCACCGACACCGGTTAATTTTCATAGGGGCATAACCCTACCAATGAGTCGTTGAATCTTTTCGATCCAAATGTAACGAAGAACCGGGGTCTGGTCCTGAACAAATTTCACCCTTCGTTTATTTTCTACCTATTACGGTTACGGTGTTGGAACGATAACAAGGTTTTTTGGTTTCGGAGGAATTACTCCGAACCGACAAAATATTTCGACTAACAGGGTGAGTTCTAGATAGGTATATATGACACCGATACAAAGTGTGAACATGAAAGCGACACGTCTTACGGTTAAGGCTGCTAACTTCGTCAAAGTTTGGCGGAAAAAGAATAATAATAAACAGAAGAAATACAGTAAGGTCTTTCCCTTTTGTAAAAGGAAAGACCTTAATAATTAAAATGTCAATTGTTCTTGAACAATTGAGAGGTCTTTCCTTTTCGAAATGTAAAGTACATGTTCTAATAGGCGTAGAATGCATTGAAAAGCTCTCAAACACACACAAAACCGTTAAAAAATGACAAAAACAACAAATTCTATAATTTAGACATGACCTTGGCTTTTGACCTTGTAACCTTTGTGAAGGTCATTGGTCAACAATGTCATTGTAAAAGACCCCATGGGTCTAGGACTTTTCGTTCAAGGGTTAAAGCTAATTTTACCTTTTCAGAAACCGTTAACGGGGGTTATGCCCCTTAAGAATATTTCAAATCCTTTTGGTCAAAATGTAAAAAAGTTGTGCCTCAGTCACCTAAACATTTTTCACTGTTTACTATTTTTGTAAGATTAACCGTTTTTGAGATATCGACTAACAAGTTGAAAGGTCAAAGGTCAAGGTCAACCTTAAAAACATTTAAAACACACTAAAAATCATCAAAATAAGGTCAAAAACACATAATTCGCTATCTGGGACATGACCTTGACCTTTGACCTTGTGACCTTTGTCAAGGTCATTAGTCCCCAATGTCATTGCTGAAGACCCCATGGGTCTAGGACCTTTGGTTATGTAGTAAAAGCTGATTTTGTCTTTTCAGAAACCTAAATCAGGGGTTATGCCCCTTACAGAAAGGTCAAATCTCTTCGGTCAAAATGTAACAAAGTTGCGCATTAATGACCCAAACATTTTCCACTATTCAAAACTTCTGTAAGTATAATGGTTTCTGAGATTATCCCATAACAAGGTGTTAGGTCAAAGGTCAAGGTCAACATACAAATTTGACCTTGAGGTATTTTTCAAAAATACATGAATTGATGATGATTGGTGAAGATCCTAGGTGTCTACGACTTACGGTTTCTGAGTTTTGGTGGTCAACCGACACCGGTTAATTTTCAAAGGGGCATAACCCTACCAATGAGTCGTTGAATCTTTTCGAATCAAATGTAACGAAGAACCGGGGTCTGGTCCTGAACAAATTTCACCCTTCGTTTTTTTTCTATCTATTACGGTTACGGTGTTGGAACGATAACAAGGTTTTTTGGTTTCGGAGGGATTACTCCGAACCGACAAAATATTTCAACTAACAGGGTGAGTTCCGGATAGGTATTCATGACACCGATACAAAGTGAGAACATGAAAGCGACACGTCTTACGGTTTAGGCTGCTAACTTCGTCAAAGTTTGGCGGAAAAAGAATAATAATAAACAGAAGAAATACAGTAAGGTCTTTCCTTATAGAAAAAGGAAAGACCTTAATAATAATAATAAACAGAAGAAATACAGTAAGGTCTTTCCCTTTTGTAAAAGGAAAGACCTTAATTAAAATGTCAATTGTTCTTGAACAATTGAGAGGTCTTTCCTTTTCGAAATGTAAAGTACATGTTCCAATAGGCGTAGAATGCATTGAAAAGCTCTCAAACACACATAAAACCGCTAAAAAATGACAAAAACAATAAATTCGATAATTTGGACATGACCTTGACTTTTGACCTTGTGACCTTTGTGAAGGTCATTGGTCCACAATGTCATTGTAAAAGACCCCATGGGTCTAGGACTTTTCGTTCAAGAGTTAAAGCTAATTTTACCTTTTCAGAAACCGTTAACGGCGGTTATGCCCCTTAAGAATATGTCAAATCCTTTCGGTCAAAATGTAAAAAAGTTGTGCCTCAGTCACCTTAACATTTTTCACTGTTTACTATTTCTGTAAGATTAACCGTTTTTGAGATATCGACTAAAAAGTTGAAAGGTCAAAGGTCAAGGTCAACCTTAAAAACACTTAAAACACACTCAAAATGCTTAAAATAAGGTCAAAAACACATAATTCGCTATCTGGGACATGACCTTGACCTTTGACCTTGTGACCTTTGTCAAGGTCATTAGTCCCCAATGTCATTGGTGAAGACCCCACGGGTCTAGGACCTTTGGTTATATAGTAAAAGCTGATTTTGTCTTTTCAGAAACCTAAATCAGGGGTTATGCCCCTTACAGAAAGGTCAAATCTCTTCGGTCAAAATGTAACAAAGTTGCGCCATAATGACCCAAACATTTTCCACTATTTAAAACTTCTGTAAGTATAATGGTTTCTGAGATTATCCCATAACAAGGTGTTAGGTCAAAGGTCAAGGTCAACATACAAATTTGACCTTGAGGTATTTTTCAAAGATACATGAATTGATGATGAATGGTGAAGATCCTAGGTGTCTACGACTTACGGTTTCTGAGTTTTGGTGGCCAACCGACACCGGTTAATTTTCAGAGGGGCATAACCCTACCAATGAGTCGTTGAATCTTTTCGATCCAAATGTAACGAAGAACCGGGGTCTGGTCCTGAACAAATTTCACCCTTTGTTTTTTTTCTACCTATTACGGTTACGGTGTTGGAACGATAACAAGGTTTTTGGGTTTCGGAGGGATAACTCCGAACCGACAAAATATTTCGACTAACAGGGTGAGTTCCAGATAGGTATTCATGACACCGATACAAAGTGTGAACATGAAAGCGACACGTCTTACGGTTAACGCGGCTAAATTTGTCAAAGTTTGGCGGAAAAAGAATAATAATAATTAAAATGTCAATTGTTCTTGAACAATTGAGAGGTCTTTCCTTTTCGAAATGTAAAGTACATGTTCCAATATGCGTAGAATGCATTGAAAAGCTCTCAAACACACATAAAACCGTTAAAAAATGACAAAAAACAATAAATTCGATAATTTGGACATGACCTTGATTTTTGACCTTGTGACCTTTGTGAAGGTCATTGGTCCACAATGTCATTGTAAAAGACCCCATGGGTCTAGGACTTTTCGTTCAAGAGTTAAAGCTAATTTTACCTTTTCAGAAACTGTTAACGGCGGTTATGCCCCTTAAGAATATGTCAAATCCTTTCGGTCAAACTGTAAAAAAGTTGTGCCTCAGTCACCTTAACATTTTTCACTGTTTACTATTTCTGTAAGATTAACCGTTTTTGAGATATCGACTAAAAAGTTGAAAGGTCAAAGGTCAAGGTCAACCTTAAAAACATTTAAAACACACTAAAAATCCTTCAAATAAGGTCAAAAACACATAATTCGCTATCTGGGACATGACCTTGACCTTTGACCTTGTGACCTTTGTCAAGGTCATTAGTCCCCAATGTCATTGGTGAAGACCCCACGGGTCTAGGACCTTTGGTTATATAGTAAAAGCTGATTTTGTCTTTTCAGAAACCTAAATCAGGGGTTATGCCCCTTACAGAAAGGTCAAATCTCTTCGGTCAAAATGTAACAAAGTTGCGCCATAATGACCCAAACATTTTCCACTATTTAAAACTTCTGTAAGTATAATGGTTTCTGAGATTATCCCATAACAAGGTGTTAGGTCAAAGGTCAAGGTCAACATACAAATTTGACCTTGAGGTATTTTTCAAAGATACATGAATTGATGATGATTGGTGAAGATCCTAGGTGTCTACGACTTACGGTTTCTGAGTTTTGGTGGCCAACCGACACCGGTTAATTTTCATAGGGGCATAACCCTACCAATGAGTCGTTGAATCTTTTCGAATCAAATGTAACGAAGAACCGGGGTCTGGTCCTGAACAAATTTCACCCTTCGTTTTTTTTCTATCTATTACGGTTACGGTGTTGGAACGATAACAAGGTTTTTTGGTTTCGGAGGGATTACTCCGAACCGACAAAATATTTCGACTAACAGGGTGAGTTCCGGATAGGTATTCATGACACCGATACAAAGTGAGAACATGAAAGCGACACGTCTTACGGTTTAGGCTGCTAACTTCGTCAAAGTTTGGCGGAAAAAGAATAATAATAATAAACAGAAGAAATACAGTAAGGTCTTTCCTTATAGAAAAAGGAAAGACCTTAAAAATGTCAATTGTTCTTGAACAATTGAGAGGTCTTTCCTTTTGTAATGTAAAATACATGTTCCAATAGACGTAGAATGTATTAAAAAGGTCAAGGTCAACCTTAAAAAGCTTTAAAACACACTGAAAATCCTTTAAATAAGTTCAAAAACACATAATTCGCTATATGGGACATGACCTTGACCTTTGACCTTTTGACCTTTGTCAAGGTCACTAGTCCCCAATGATATTGCTGAAGACCCCATGGGTCTAGGACCTTTGGTTATATAGTAAAAGCTGATTTTATCTTTTCAGAAACCTAAATCAGGGGTTATGCCCCTTACAGAAAGGTCAAATCTCTTCGGTCAAAATGTAACAAAGTTGCGCCTTAATGACCCAAACATTTTCCACTATTCAAAACTTCTGTAAGTATAATGGTTTCTGAGATTATCCCATAACAAGGTGTTAGGTCAAGGGTCAAGGTCAACATACAAATTTGACCTTGAGGTATTTTTCAAAGATACATGAATTGATGATGATTGGTGAAGATCCTAGGTGTCTACGACTTACGGTTTCTGAGTTTTGGTGGCCAACCGACACCGGTTAATTTTCATAGGGGCATAACCCTACCAATGAGTCGTTGAATCTTTTCGATCCAAATGTAACGAAGAACTGGGGTCTGGTCCTGAACAAATTTCGCCATTCGTTTTTTTCCTACCTATAACGGTTACGGTGTTGGAACGATAACAAGGTTTTTGGGTTTCGGAGGAATTACTCCGAACCGACAAAATATTTCGACTAACAGGGTGAGTTCCAGATAGATATTCATGACACCGATACAAAGTGTGAACATGAAAGCGACACGTCTTACGGTTAAGGCTGCTAACTTCGTCAAAGTTTGGCGGAAGAATAATAATAATAATTAAAGTTCAATTCTTCTTGAATAATTGATAGGTCTTTCCTTCCATTTTGTTTTAATTATACTGTCATTAATAAACATATCATATATATTGATTGATTATTTTATTGATTAGTTGGTTGGTTGGTTGGTTAGTTGGTTGATTGGTTTATTAATTAAACACTTGATATAGGGTCTCTTGATACAAATAAAAAAAAAAGAGACCTTTGATTCCGTATTAAACACATGAAACGGAAACATGCATTAATTAATGGAATGGATTGATTGATTAATTGATTGGTTTGTTGGTTGGTTAAACACGTTGGTTGGTTAAACACATTGACTAAACATGTTGGTTGGTTAAACACGTTGGTTGGTAAAACACGTTGGATAAGCTCAATTAAAACAAGCAAAAAAAAATTCCTTGGATCCCGTATGAAACACATGAAACGGAAACATGCATTGATTGATTGATTGATTGATTGGTTGGTTGGTTGGTTGGTTGGTTGGTTGGTTAAACACGTTGACTAAACATGTTGGTGGTTTAAACACGTTGGTTGGTAAAATACGTTGGATAAGCTCAATTAAAACAAGCGAAAAAAAAATTCCTTGGATCCCGTATGAAACACATGAAACGGAAACATGCATTGATTGATTGATTGATTGATTGGTTGGTTGGTTGGTTAAACACGTTGGTCGGTAAAATACGTTGGATAGGCTCAATTAAAACAAGCAAAAAAAAAATCCTTGGATCCCGTATGAAACACATGAAAAGGACACGTGCATTGATTGATTGATTGATTGGTTGGTTGGTTAAACCCGTTGGTTAAACATGTTGGTTAAACACGTTGGTTGGTTAAACACGTTTAATAGGCTCAATTAAAACAAGCGAAAAAAAAACCTGGATCCCGTATGAAACACATGAAACGGAAACATGCATTGATTGATTGATTGATTGATTGGTTGGTTGGTTAAACACGTTGGTTGGTTAAACACGTTGCTTAAACATGTTGGTAAGTTAAACACGTTGGTTGGTAAAACACGTTGGACAGGCTCAATTAAAACAAGCGAAAAAAAACCTTGGATCCCGTATGAAACACATGAAACGGACACATGCAATGATTGATTGATTGGTTGGTTGGTTGGTTGGTTAAACACGTTAGTCAAACATGTTGGTTAAACACGTTGGTTGGTTAAACACGTTTAATAGGCTCAATTAAAAATAACGAAAAAAAATCCTTGGATCCCGTATGAAACACATGAAACGGAAACATGCATTGATTGATTGATTGATTGGTTGGTTGGTTGGTTGGTTAAACACGTTAGTTTAACATGTTGGTTAAACACGTTTAATAGGCTCAATTAAAACAAGCGAAAAAAAACCTGGATCCCGTATGAAACACATGAAACGGAAACATGCATTGATTGATTGATTAATTGATTGGTTGGTTGATTGATTGATTGATTGATTGATTGATTGATTGGTTTGTTAAACACGTTGGTTAGACATGTTGGTAAGTTAAACACGTTGGTTGGTAAAACACGTTTGATAGACTCAATTACAACAAGCGAAACAAAAACCTTGGATCCCGTATGAAACACATGAAACGGAAACATGCATTGATTTATTGATTGATTGATTGATTGATTGATTTATTGATTGATTGATTGGTTGGTTGGTTGGTTGGTTAAACATGTTGGTTAAACACGTTGGTTGGTTAAACACGTTTAATAGGCTCAATTAAAACAAGCGAAAAAAACACCTTGGATCGCGTATGAAACACATGAAACGGAAACATGCACTGATTGATTGATTGGTTGGTTGGTTGGTTAAACACATTGGTTAAACATGTTGGTTAAACACGTTGGTTTGTTAAACACGTTGGTTTGTTAAACACGTTGGATAGGCTCAATTCAAACAGGCGAAAAAAAAAGAGACCTTGGATCCCGTATTAAACACACGAAACGGAAACATTGATTGATTGATTGATTGATTGATTGATTAATTGGTTAATTGGTTGGTTGGTTAAATACGTTGGTTGGTTAAACATGTTGGTTGATTAAACACGTTGGTTGGTAAAACACGTTTGATACACTCAATTAAAACAAGCGAGAAAAAAACACCTTGGATCCCGTATGAAACACATGAAACGGAAACATGCATTGATTGATTGATTAATTGATTGATTGGTTGGTTGGTTGGTGGGTTGGTTTGTTGGTTTGTTAAACACGTTGGTTAAACATGTTGGTTTAACATATTGGTTAAACACGTTGGTTGGTTAAACACGTTTAATAGGCTCAATTAAAACAAGCGAAAAAAAACCTTGGATCCCGTATGAAACACATGAAACGGACACATGCATTGATTGATTGATTGATTGGTTGGTTAAACAACATGTTGGTTACACATGTTGGTTAAACACGTTGGATGGTTAAACAAGCGAGAGAAAAAAAGAAATTGGATCCCGTATGAAACACATGAAACGGAAACATCCATTGATTGATTGATTGATTGGTTGGCTTGTTAAACACGTTGTTTAAACATGTTGGTTAAACACGTTGGATAGGCTCAATTAAAACAAGCGAAAAAAAAACATCTTGGATCCCGTATTAAACACATGAAACGGAAACATGCACTAATTGATTGATTGATTGATTGGTTGGTTGGTTGGTTAAACATGTTGGTTAAACACGTTGGTTAAACATGTTGGTTAAACATGTTAGTTAAACACGTTGGATGGTTAAACAAGCGAGAGAAAAAAAGAAATTGGATCCCGTATTAAACACATGAAACGGAAACTTGCTATGATTGATTGATTGATTGATTGATTGAATGAATGATTGATTGATTGATTGATTGATTGATTGATTGATTGATTGGTTGGTTGGTTGGAATTCAAACACACATAAAACTGTTTAAATAGTGCAAAAAAACACATAATTTGATGACCTTGACCTTTGACCTTGTGACCTTTGTCAAGGTCATTGCTCCACAAGGTCATTGCAAAAGACCGTATGGGTCAAGGACCTTTTGTTTAAGAGTTTTGCCTAAAAATGGCTTTTTAAAAACCATCAATGGGGGTTATGTCCCTTACATGATGGTAAAATCAATATAGTCATAATGTAAAAAAGTTGCCCCTTGAAGTACCAATCATTTTTCACTGCTTAAATTTTCTGTATCTATAACCGGTCAATAGTTATAGGGAAATGAAAAACTTTTGAAAATCTAAAATATGACCTTGACCTTTGACCTTGACCTATATTTTTAAGTTTTGGTCCAATGAACTCAAATCTGAAGACCCGCAGTCTTTACGACTTACGGTTCATGAGATTTATATGCATATTGAAAATTTAAATATTCAAGGGGAAATAACTCCTATAATAGGTCACTGGATCGCTTCGGTTAAAGTTATTTGAAGTTGTAACTTTTGGCAAGGAACATTTTAAAAAAAACCATTTGCCGCTAAGTCTTATAGTTTATGAGGAGTAGTGATAACAGTGTTTTTTGTAATTGGGGAGATAACTCCTATAAGGTAAACAGTAAACCTTGGTTATTCTAATACAAGATAGATATTATACCCCTGATACATGGTTCCAAATATCATTTGGATATGTTGCGTACTTTTCTTGATTTTTGACTTTGAAAACGGACGAGGAAAAAGAATAATAATAATAATAATAATAATAAACAAACGAAATACAGTAAGGTCTTTCCATTTAAGAAAGGAAAGACCTTAATTAAAATGTCAATTGTTCTTGAACAATTGAGAGGTCTTTCCTTTTCGAAATGTAAAGTAAATGCTCCAATAGGCGTAGAATGCATTGAAAAGCTCTCAATCACACATAAAACCGTTAAAAAATGACAAAAACAACAAATTCGATAATTTGGACATGACCTTGACTTTTGACCTTGTAACCTTTTTGAAGGTCATTGGTCCACAATGTCATTGTAAAAGACCCCATGGGTCTAGGTCTTTTCGTTCAAGAGTTAAAGCTAATTTTACCTTTTCAGAAACCGTTAACGGCGGTTATGCCCCTTAAGAATATGTCAAATCCTTTCGGTCAAAATGTAAAAAAGTTGTGCCTCAGTCACCTAAACTATTTACTATTTCTGTAAGATTAACCGTTTTTGAGATATCGACTTTAAAGTTGAAAGGTCAAAGGTCAAGGTCAACCTTAAAAACATTTAAAACACACTAAAAATACTTAAAATAAGGTCAAAAACACATAATTCGCTATCTGGGACATGACCTTGACCTTTGACCTTGTGACCTTTGTCAAGGTCATTAGTCCACAATGTCATTGCTGAAGACCCCATGGGTCTAGGACCTTTGGTTATATAGTAAAAGCTGATTTTGTCTTTTCAGAAACCTAAATCAGGGGTTATGCCCCTTACAGAAAGGTCAAATCTCTTCGGTCAAAATGTAACAAAGTTGCGCCTTAATTACTCAAACATTTTCCACTATTCAAAACTTCTATAAGTATAATGGTTTCTGAATTTATCCCATAACAAGGTGTAAGGTCAAAGGTCAAGGTCAACATACACATTTGACCTTGAGGTATTTTTCAAAGTCACATGAATTGATGATGAATGGTGAAGATCCTAGGTGTCTACGACTTACGGTTTCTGAGTTTTGGTGGTCAACCGACACTGGTTAATTTTCATAGGGGCATAACCCTACCAATGAGTCGTTGAATCCTTTCGATCCAAATGTAACGAAGAACCGGGGTCTGGTCCTGAACAAATTTCACCCTTTGTTTTTTTTCTACCTATTACGGTTACAGTGTTGGAACGATAACAAGGTTTTTGGGTTTCGGAGGGATTACTCCGAACCAACAAAATATTTCGACTCACAGGGTGAGTTCTGGATAGGTATTCATGACACGGATACAAAGTGTGAACATGAAAGCGACACGTCTTACGGTTAACGCGGATAAATTTGTCAAAGTTTGGCGGAAGAATAATAATAATAATAATAATAATAATAATAATAAACAGAAGAAATACAGTAAGGTCTTTCCTTATAGAAAAAGGAAAGACCTTAATTAAACTGTCAATTGTTCTTGAACAATTGAGAGGTCTTTCCTTTTGTAATGTAAAATACATGTTCAAATAGACGTAGAATGTATTGAAAAGCTTTAAAACACACTGAAAAACCTTTAAATAAGGTTAAAAACACCAAATTCGCTATATGGGACATGACCTTGACCTTTGACCTTTTGACCTTTGTCAAGGTCATTAGTCCCCAATGTCATTGTCGAAGACCCCATGGGTCTAGGACCTTTGGTTATATAGTAAAAGATGATTTTGTCTTTCCAGAAACCTAAAACAGGTTTTATGCCCCTTAAAAAAAGGTCAAATCTCTTCGGTCAAAATGTAACAAAGTTGTGCCGTAATGACCCAAACATTTTCCACTATTTAAAACTTCTGTAAGTATAATGGTTTCTGAGATTATCCCATAACAAGGTGTTAGGTCAAAGGTCAAGGTCAACATACAAATTTGACCTTGAGGTATTTTTCAAAGATACATGAATTGATGATGAATGGTGCAGATCCTAGGTGTCTACGACTTACGGTTTCTGAGTTTTGGTGGTCAACCGACACCGGTTAATTTTCATAGGGGCATAACCCTACCAATGAGTCGTTGAATCTTTTCGATCCAAATGTAACGAAGAACCGGGGTCTGGTCCTGAACAAATTTCACCCTTTGTTTTTTCTCTACCTATTACGGTTACGGTGTTGGAACGATAACAAGGTTTTTTGGTTTCGGAGGGATAACTCCGAACCGACAAAAGTTTTCGACTAACAGGGTGAGTTCCGGATAGGTATTCATGACACGAATACAAAGTGTGAATATGAAAGCGACACGTCTTACGGTTACGGAGGCTAACTTCGTCAAAGTTTGGCGGAAAAAGAATAATAATAATTAAACTGTCAATTGTTCTTGAACAATTGAGAGGTCTTTCCTTTTGTAATGTAAAATACATGTTCAAACAGACGTAAAATGTATTGAAAAGGTCAAAGTCAACCTTAAAAAGCTCGAAAAAACACTAAAAATCCTTTATATAAGGTTAAAAACACTAAATTCGCTATCTGGGACATGACCTTGACCTTTGACCTTTTGACCTTTGTCAAGGTCATGAGTCCCCAATGCCATTACTGAAAACCCCAAGGCTCTAGGACCTTTGGTTATATAGTAAAACCTGATTTTGTCTTTTCAGAAACCTAAAACAGGGGTTATGCCCCTTAAAAAAAGGTCAAATCTTTTTAGTCAAAATGTAACAAAGTTGCGCCATAATGACCCAAACATTTTCAACTATTTAAAACTTCTGTAAGTATAATCGTTCCTGAGATTATCCCATAACAAGGTGTTAGGTCAAAGGTCAAGGTCAAGATACAAATATGGCCTTGAGGTATTTTACAAAGATACATGAATTGATGATGATTGGTGAAGATCCTAGGTGTCTACGACTTACGGTTTCTGAGTTTTGGTGGTCAACCGACACCGGTTAATTTTCATAGGGGCATAACCCTACCAATGAGTCGTTGAATCTTTTCGATCCAAATGTAACGAAGAACCGGGGTCTGGTCCTGAACAAATTTCACCCTTTGTTTTTTTTCTACCTATTACGGTTACAGTGTTGGAACGATAACAAGGTTTTTGGGTTTCGGAGGGATTACTCCGAACCGACAAAATATTTCGACTAACAGGGTGAGTTCCAGATAGGTATTCATGACACCGATACAAAGTGTGAACGTGAAAGCGACACGTCTTACGGTTAACGCGGCTAAATTTGTCAAAGTTTGGCGGAAAAAGAATAATAATAATAATAATAATAATAATAATAAACAGAAGAAATACAGTAAGGTCTTTCCCTTTTGTAAAAGGAAAGACCTTAATAATAAACAGAAGAAATACAGTAAGGTCTTTCCCTTTTGTAAAAGGAAAGACCTTAATAATTAAACTGTCAATTGTTCTTGAACAATTGAGAGGTCTTTCCTTTTGTAATGTAAAATACATGTTCCAATAGACGTAGATTCTATTGAAAAGGTCAAGGTCAACCTTAAAAAGCTCGAAAACACACTAAAAATCCTTTATATAAGGTTAAAAACACTAAATTCGCTATCTGGGACATGACCTTGACCTTTGACCTTTTGACCTTTGTCAAGGTCATTCGTCCCCAATGTCATTACTGAAGACCCCATGGGTCTAGGACCTTTGGTTGTATAGTAAAAGCTGATTTTGTCTTTCCAGAAACTTAAAACAGGGGTTATGCCCCTTAAAAAATGGTCAAATCTCTTCGGTCAAAATGTAACAAAGATGCGCCATAATGACCCAAACATTTTCCACTATTTGAAACTTCTGTAAGTATAATGGTTTCTGAGATAATCCCATAACAAGGTGTTCGGTCAAAGGTCAAGGTCAACATACAAATTTGACCTTGAGGTATTTTACAAAGATATATGAATTGATGATGAATGGTGAAGATCCTAGGTGTCTACGACTTACGGTTTCTGAGTTTTGGTGGTCAACCGACACCGGTTAATTTTCATAGGGGCATAACCCTACCAATGAGTCGTTGAATCTTTTCGATCCAAATGTAACGAAGAACCGGGGTCTGGTCCTGAACAAATTTCACCCTTTGTTTTTTCTCTACCTTTCACGGTTACGGTGTTGGAACGATAACAAGGTTTTTTGGTTTCGGAGGGATAACTCCGAACCGACAAAATTTTTCGACTAACAGGGTGAGTTCCGGATAGGTATTCATGACACGAATACAAAGTGTGAATATGAAAGCGACACGTCTTACGGTTACGGAGGCTAACTTCGTCAAAGTTTGGCGGAAAAAGAATAATAATTAAACTGTCAATTGTTCTTGAACAATTGAGAGGTCTTTCCTTTTGTAATGTAAAATACATGTTCAAATAGACGTAGAATGTATTGAAAAGCTTTAAAACACACTGAAAAACCTTTAAATAAGGTTAAAAACACCAAATTCGCTATATGGGACATGACCTTGACCTTTGACCTTTTGACCTTTGTCAAGGTCATTAGTCCCCAATGTCATTGCCGAAGACCCCATGGGTCTAGGACCTTTGGTTATATAGTAAAAGATGATTTTGTCTTTCCAGAAACCTAAAACAGGTGTTATGCCCCTTAAAAAAAGGTCAAATCTCTTCGGTCAAAATATAACAAAGTTGCGCCGTAATGACCCAAACATTTTCCACTATTTAAAACTTCTGTAAGTATAATGGTTTTTGAGTTGTTCTGATAACAAGGTGTTAGGTCAAAGGTCAAGGTCAACATACACATTTGACCTTGAGGTATTTTTGAAAGTCTCATGAATTGTTGATGAATGGTGAAGATCCTAGGTCTCTACGATTTACGGTTTCTGAGTTTTGGTGGTCCACCGACACCGGTTAATTTTCAAAGGGGCATAACCCTACCAATGAGTCGTTGAATCTTTTCGAATCAAATGTAACGAAGAACCGGGGTCTGGTCCTGAACAAATTTCACCCTTCGTTTTTTTTCTATCTATTACGGTTACGGTGTTGGAACGATAACAAGGTTTTTTGGTTTCGGAGGGATTACTCCGAACCGACAAAATATTTCGACTAACAGGGTGAGTTCCGGATAGGTATTCATGACACCGATACAAAGTGAGAACATGAAAGCGACACGTCTTACGGTTTAGGCTGCTAACTTCGTCAAAGTTTGGCGGAAAAAGAATAATAATAAACAGAAGAAATACAGTAAGGTCTTTCCTTATAGAAAAAGGAAAGACCTTAATTAAACTGTCAATTGTTCTTGAACAATTGAGAGGTCTTTCCTTTTTTAATGTAAAATACATGTTCCAACAGACGTAGAATGTATTGAAAAGGTCAAGGTCAACCTTAAAAAGCTCTAAAACACACTAAAAATCCTTTAAATAAGGTTAAAAACACTAAATTCGCTATCTGGGACATGACCTTGACCTTTGACCTTTTGACTTTTGTCAAGATCATTGGTCCCCAATGCCATTACTGAAGACCCCAAGGGTCTAGGACCTTTGGTTATATAGTAAAAGCTGATTTTGTCTTTTCAAAAACCTAAAACAGGGGTTATGCCCCTTATAGAAAGGTAAAATCTCTTTGGTCAAAATGTAACAAAGTTGCGCCATAATGACCCAAACATTTTCCACCATTTAAAACTTCTGTAAGTATAATGGTTTCTGAGATTATCCCATAACAAGGTGTTAGGTCAAAGGTCAAGGTCAACATACAATTTTGACCTTGAGGTATTTTTCAAAGATACATAAATTGATGATGATTGGTGAAGATCCTAGGTGTCTACGACTTACGGTTTCTGAGTTTTGGTGGTCAACCGACACCGGTTAATTTTCATAGGGGCATAACCCTACCAATGAGTCGTTGAATCTTTTCGATCCAAATGTAACGAAGAACCAGGGTCTGGTCCTGAACAAATTTCACCCTTTGTTTTTTTTCTACCTATTACGGTTACGGTGTTGGAACGATAACAAGGTTTTTGGGTTTCGGAGGGATTACTCCGAACCGACAAAATATTTCGACTCACAGGGTGAGTTCCGGATAGGTATTCATGACACCGATACAAAGTGTGAACATGAAA